>VZZY01011850.1:0-230365 GCA_013400335.1 Eurystomus gularis | reverse complement strand
ATTCTATGATTCTGTGAAATCCTGCAAGTGAAGTTCCAAGCCTAAGATAATTCATCACAACCTGAGCGTTTGGTTTTGGCATATTTCTAAATTTCTCCTTACCCTGCCTTTACTGTGGTGGTGTCCAAGCTCCTGGTATTTATTACAGTTTTAGTCAGCAGTCCTTTGACTAGCAAAAAAAGGTATGTAAAATTCCGTGGTTTTATCGTAACTCCAGTTATTGTTTTACCAGTCTGATTGTCCAAGTTACCTACGTTCTACTGAAAGGTTAATTAACAGTACAGTTAAAATCGTTATTACCAGGAGTTTTGTCCTGTTGGTTCCCAGTTACTCGGATTTTCTCCTCTCTTTTGTCTCCCTAAACTTGGTTTGACCTTGTTCACAAGGTAGTGCTGCTGTCATGACCATTGAGGAACCACGATGAGTTGCGTTTACAGGCTAGGACGTCTGGTACCATCACGCACACACCCATACCTCATTTTACTCTGGAGTCATAGACAGAATAGCTGCTTGTCATTACTACAAACTGATGCTAAGCTAGAACAAATTTGGGCAATGCCAATTGTGCAGACAATTGTTATCGCAGCTAAAATAAGATCGGACGAGCTCAGATCAAGACAAGCTCAGGCAGATGCTTGAGACCCTGCACTTTCAGGTCAGGCTAAAGCCTGTGTCTTTTTACTAAATAATGACAAAATCATATTTACTGACTACCTTTCTAGTCAGGCCAGCAAGCAGAAACAACAAATGGTGGTATGACTAACTAAAAAAAAAAAGTGACTCTCTTGCTCATAGCTAGTGGGCTAGTTTCCTCTGGTCCTGCTTGGCAGGGGGGTTGGACTTGATGATCTCCAGAAGTCCCTTCCAACCCCTCACATTCTATGATTCTATGAAATCACAGTAACCAAGATTATCCCAGAGAATAGGATTGAGGCTGATTTTGAGACTATGTTAAGAGTTAAGGTCAGTATAATAAATGACACTGTGTTATGCCCCATCCTTCCAGATTCAGGAACTGATTTTCAAGCAGGGAATGAATGACTTCTGGGTGATCAATGTGTTGCTAATTAGAAATGTCTTGTGAAACCAGGCGTTATAGCTCTTTGAAGGTGTAATCTTGTCGACACATCTGGAGTATAACCCTTTTTTTCCAGGGTTATTCATTAAAGATGAGGGCAAGAGAGAAATGGTACTTGCTATTCAATATGTGGCACGAGCAACCAAAAAGTTTCCTGTAGCTTCCTTTATTGTCAGAAACTCTTCCTCTTCAAGTGAGTGTAATTAATATTGGCAAAATTGAACAAAAAGAAGGACGTGTACTAGAGAAAAAAGTGTTGAAGACTTGCGTTGTTTAATTAAAGCTGGAATATATATATTTTTTTATTTGGGATGGAGGCAATGCTCACCATTTTTCCATGCATGGTAAATTTCCAATTATTTTGCCTAAAAAGAAATATATCAAAGCGAAACAGAAGAAGAACCTTTTGTGTCTTTGCAGCTGGCCTTACATCAAGCTGAGAGCTTGACCAAATGGCCACCAGTAGTGCCATCCAACCTAAATTACTCCATGATTCTAAGATAAGGTATCAAATACCGGTATTTTCCTAGGAGGTGTCTTCTCTGTTGCCCATACACATGGACAACCATGTTGCAGAGAACCTCTGTCACGTAGAATTTGATGAACCTACCTTAGTAAAAGATTTTCTTGACCAAAGGTCATGTGTGAGTTATGCAGGTGAGGTGGCAGCCAGAATTTTGTGGGTGATTAGAGATTATGGGTCACTTTTAATCTTTGTAAACCTACTCAGTTCTCCTGGATAAGTTCATATGCCTCATCACTGTGCTCTCTAACCGTTGTTAAAATTCTCACAATGTGTGAATGAGAATTGGGAAGGTTGTTGAGGCACCCTGAAGAGGTACGCAGGTTGTCACGGTTTTGATGGCAAATTTTGCTCTGGATTTACCATGATGATGTGTATGGGATGGGTTGTAAAAAGGTTTGGCCATCTTTTCATGTGCATAGATGGGGACAATGGTGACATTTAGAGGAATTTCATAAAATTTTAATGATGTATGTGGTGATCCTTGGGTACAAACTACTTGAAGGTGAAGTAATTAAAGCATGCTTGGAAAGGTTATCACGCGCAACTCGCAGTAATAGAGATTTACTCTGGTTTATCCTCATCCTTTTCTTGTGGATTCAGCTTTGTGGTTTTGTGTTTTGTCCCATCTTCCCCCACTGGGTTTCACTAGCCCGGAACTGAAAATAAGACGCTGTTTTAAATGTCTTTGAGAGAGAAAGAAACTCTAAGGACTCTGTGGTCTTAGTAGGCTACAAATGTTTGAAAAGCACAACGCTGGAAGATGCTTCTAGAGGCATCTTCTGCTTTCAGAAGTGGTTAAGTAGACATAAGATGATGGAGATGACTGATGGGGATGTTTGGGGTTTAGGCAGTAGACAGCTTTGTCCTTGCCCTTTCTGCTGTCATCACCAGCTGGTGCTTGTTTGGACAGGTTTTTGGTTGGTTGTTTTGGTTTGGGGTTTTTTTTTTTCCCTTCTGGGAGTCTCCTGGAGTTTCCTTCATTCTTTGATTCATCTTCCAATTCCTCCTGTATTTCGTGATTTACTCCAAAGGATCTTTCAGTGTCCTCCCCTGGGACTTGTGATTGCCCTGGCACTGAACTGAACTATTAGGAAGCTATTAAACTAATAGGAGTTAAAACATTTTGTCTTTCTCTGCCTGGCAGGGTGGTTTTCAAGCTCTTTATAATCATCTGCACACACAGAATCCTAAATTTCATATAAAAATATCATTTGTTAATTAGACTTTCTGTGTCACGTACATTAGACTAACGCTTGCAGCTCATTACTCGTCTGAGGACAGTCTGGGTGGTGATCAATCACTTTGGGATGCAAATGGGTTTGTGACGGCTGACCTCCATAATCCAGTCTTTGAGGGATGTGGGAGGAGAAGGCTTTCCCTCTCCAGGGGCTACTTGAAAGCGAAGTGTGAGCTAATGCAATGCTGGACTGAGAGCCCTGGTGTGTATCCTCAAAAGACAAACAGGATGGCATTGATCCCTTAAGAAGAGTGAAGAGGGACACTTCTGTGGCTCAGGTAGCCTCTGTGTCTTTTTCCATGAAGAAATGTCTCTTACTGAAATCACAGATTGACAAAAGCCAGCCCCAGGCATGTTAATATTGAGCTGCACCTGAGCCAAGCCCTGTAGGCTAAAATATGGCTCTTGATGGAGTAAAGCTTGTTTGATTTGGGGAGGGTGATGAGGATCTGGTCTCTGAGGATTTAGTGTGTTCAGAGTGGTGAGTACAGCAATGAAAAAGCAGCAGGGATAAAGCAAGCAACCATGCCTGCTGAGTGACTAGATGTTTCCATGCTCCTGTATCCACCATCTCGCACCATTGCTCACTTCCATGAAGGTTATGAGATGCCATGGGTGAACAGAAGGCCGTAAACTTTGTGGCTTATCTGAAATGCCAAGGTTTTAGGACCTCGGCTGCTTCTCAGAGACCAAATTTGAGGTTCTCAGCACACCATGGCCCTTCATGCAGTGAGAGGGCCTGCCAGATTTAAAAATGAGCTTCTTCTGCAGAGCCTCAAATTAGAGGTGGGTTTTCTTTTTATGTTTGTGTTCTTGTATTACTGGAAAGAACAGTTGTGATGCTGTGCGCGTTAGCAGCCTAATGCTGGATTTGTGGAGCAAGTCAGAAAAGCAGTATCTTGTGATGAGCGTGTAGGGGTATAAAATGAGGAGGAGGAGGACTGTAGTAGCAGCCCAAGCTTAGACTTCACCTTGTAAAGCCAGGTATTTTAGTACTGTGCTGTTCAGTGGCACCTGGTCTAGCTCAGCCTGTGTATTAAAGAGCTCATGCTGCTTCCATTGGGCTTGTAGGTAGAGTTAGCATCTTTTATTAAACCAAGAGGTAGAGTTGGAAAAATACATTCACTTTCTTCAGATGTATAGGAACT
Source organism: Eurystomus gularis (assembly GCA_013400335.1). Taxonomy (NCBI): domain Eukaryota; kingdom Metazoa; phylum Chordata; class Aves; order Coraciiformes; family Coraciidae; genus Eurystomus; species Eurystomus gularis. Next base: position 226,376 of record VZZY01011850.1, on the reverse strand, counting down.
GTCTTGTAGGCCTAAAGCTCCTTCCAGCTTTACCACTGGTTTTGAGAAAAGATCATAGAATCATAGAATGGTATCATTTGGTTTGGAAGGGACCTTAAAGATCATCCAGTTCTCCCCCCAGCCCCTGCCATGGGCAGGGACACCTCCCACTAGACCGGGTTACTCAAAGGCCCATCCAACCTGGCCTGGAACACCTCCAGGAACAGGGCATCCTCAGCCTCTCTGAGCAACAAGAAATGACCTCTGCCTATAAATGCTGTCTTACATGTGTTCTCAGACCATCACAGCTACAGCTACTTACTACTTGTTCCCTTAGGAAAGGAAGGAGATTGTCTGGGGTATTCTAGGAGAAATAAACTTTTCCTGCAGGTGGTTGGGACTGTTGTGTTTCTGGGGGGGACTATATTGCAGTGCCTCTGGGGCTGCAGAAGATCCCTTTGGGAAACCACAGCTTGCAGAGTGCTCTGCAAAAGCGTCCTTCTAAGTAAATGCAACTTATGAGATGGGAAGTCTAAGGCAGTATTTAGATTTTAAAGCTGTGAGCGTGTCAGCTGAAGTGTTGTGTGCCTCTTTTCTCTGGGACTAGGTAGTTGAAGCTAACAGGAGGTATAGGACAGTAAGTCACTGAGGGCATAGATTATCTGAGGGAGGACAGGGGATTGTCTTGTGTTAAATGGCAGGGGGGGAAAATAACAGTCGATCCTTGCTCTGTTGAGCAAAGACAGCAAAGGTATGTTTACAGGGAATGGTGACAAGTATAATAACCAGTTACAGCGCACTCCTAGCTATGAATCCCTTCGTCTAATGTCACCAGGATATTAAACGGTCGAAGAAATAGTACTAAGCATAGGACATCATTATGTGAATCTCATGCAGCCCCCTCCCTTCCCTTCCCTTCCCCTCCCTTCCCTTCCCTTCCCACCTCTCCTCTTTCCCCTTTCATCTTTCATCTTTCATTTTCCCTCTTCTGGAAAACAAAACCAAAGCTTCTGCTGTAGGACTCATCCTGATGCTTTCCATCTCGCTGAAGAGCTAGCAGGGATGTCTAAAATCCGTCCTAGCTCTCCTTAAGCACCGTGTGATGGGAGAAGCAAATTAGTAACCTTAAATCTGTCCTCGAACGGAGCACCAAATTGCTGGCTAAGGGCTCTCTCTGTGGATTAGCAGGTCAGTAACATTAGCAGTGATGTGCATCTGCACACCCATCGCAAGCAGTGAGCAGAGGTGGCACGTACGTGGGTGGTGATTGCCAGCACAAAAGGAAGAGCAGGTGACACAAGAGCTTGTTTTTGCAGCTAGCAAAACGTGGAGGTTTGGGGAGGCGGTAAAAGAAGGAAACCAGCCTTGAAGTTGTATTTGGAAATGTGGAGGAACTGCAAGTTTTGGTTTTGGTAGCTTTATGGTTCCTTGTGTTCTTGAAAGGACTTCCTCAAACAAAGGTTTTGGAGGGTTGATTGGGGATGGTTCAGAAGAGGTTCAGGGCTCTGTTTTGCATTCGCTTCCAACCAGCCGTGGTGGCTGGAGATGTCACTGTCCTGCGTCTCCTTTGTCCCATGCTGGGGTCAAAGCTGGCAGAGGGAAATGTTTTGCCGTTGTTGCAGTTCATCACACGGCTTTTTAGGATTAACAGAATTCATTTAATTCTTTTAACTGAATCCTGGAGATACTTTTCTCTCTCCCACCTCTGGTGGCCTTCCACAGGAGTGTGCAAGGGACAGGTAGGGCCATAAACAAGATCATAGAATCATCGAATCATAGAATCATAGAATCATAGAATCATAGAGTTGGGTTGGAAGGGACCTCAAAGATTATCTGGTTCCAACCCCCCTGCCATGGCAGGGACACCTCCCACTAGAGCAGGTTGCTCAGAGCCCCATCCAACCTGGCCTTGAACACCTCCAGGGATGGAGCATCCACAACCCCCCTGGGCAACCTGTGCCAGTGTCTCACCACCCTCAGAGTGAAGAATTTCCTTCTAATTTCCGATCTAAATCTACTTTTTACCAGTCTGACCCCAAGATGAACTTGTGGATTTGGTCAGTGGAGTTCATTGGGCTTCTCCTGTTCACTTCCATTATCCTCTATCATATTCTGTTTATTTGCTGCCATTTTCATTTTTTGGGGGGAAATTCCACGGGTAGTATTTGCTTGGTTTGTGTAAGGACGTCAAAACATGAAGACTCTCTAAAATACTGTATTTGCTTAAAAAAAGCAACCGGCAAAAGGAATCCAACAGAGATGTTCTTTATCTTCGTTCTGTGGGGGATTGAGAAACCCTACTGATGTTGCCAAAGCTATTTTCAGCTATGAGAACACAATACATTTGAAAGTTTAATTGCTTGCTGAATAATGTAAGCTGTCAAAATAAATACTCAAGGTCTTGCATAAGGCAGAGCATTAAAAAAAAAATAAAATTAAAAAAAAAGCAATGCAGAAATGTGAAGTCAACGAGAAGTGGAATCACACTTTAGCCCGGCGTTAGCAGCACCTTTTTTTCTGCAGCCAGGAATTGCAGCAACAAAGAGCCAGCAAAGGTTTCAGGCCTAATACTCTTTATTTTTCTGAAGTATTTAGAAATCTGCTGGCTGCCTCCCATGAATGTAACTGCTCAGTGATAACCTCCCTTCCCCAGAGCTGATGGGTATTCCGGCTGCCTTTTCCACGGGCTAACCAGAAGGAACAGTTAAGCTCCATTATGTGGATGATAAAAGCTCTCACCCTGAAGAACCCAAAAGAAAAGCTGCTGAAGGGGTGGCCATGGCAGCACTCAGATGGTTTTGGGCCACGGAGCTCGCCAGAGAGGCAGCTTGAAAAGAAAGCAAAGGCTGGTTTAGTGTTCTGGGGTGGTTTTTTTCCCTCATTTTATTGCGCTTGAGGAGCAGGTCTTTGTGCATGTTCTTTCTAAAGAAACAGGATTGCGTCAGCGGCATAGCAGCTCTTAAAACAATTTCCTTTCAGGAGACAGAATGGGGAAAACCTCTCCCTGTCCGTGCAAAACCCAGGGAGCCACGCACGCTGAAAGGGGATCTTTTTGGCGGGTCACTCCAATTGAGGCTGCGGTCGGTGAAGAAGCACAGCAAAGTTGGCAAGGGTCTTGATGCTCTCAGCTAATAGGAAGCTGAGCTCGGAAACGTTTAGCAGGAAACATGGAATAAATGAAGACTTCTCAGCCCTTGTTGTTCTGCAAGTGGATTTTAATACCTAAGGTTTTGAGTGACGTTAATTAAGACCCTTGAATTCCTTTAATTATGCTGTGTCTGTGGGTTGGGCTGGTGGTCCATAATAGGAGCACGTTTTAACAGAGTGTTGTGCACAACGAGAGGTGTTGCTTTCACGTATCCTGTTGCTGCCGCTAGCAGATACTTCCACTTCTCTCATTAGTACCAGGAATGATACTCGTGCACGGAGGGGACAATGTCCCCTACGTTCCTCTCTGCCTGCTGCAGGTGAAGACATCCTACCAAGGTGTCAAGTCCCTGGCGCCATTGGAGGCAGAAGATGGTTTCTGCGAAGCTGAGCACTCGTGGGGGATGTTCAACCACTCACAGGCCTGGGAAGAGTCATTTAGGAGCTGTGAGGACATTTGGTCCTCGTGGTGCATGATGCATCAGCACCGCTCGTACAACACACGTAGCGTCCCGGTGTATTCCTCTCGCATTTAGGGAGAACTATCTCTTACCTGAGTTTTGTGGTGCTTGTTCATAAGTGTAGTTATATGTAAGTAATTTATAAGTCATTATATTGTTCAGGGCTGAAATTCTGGAAAGTTGTTGAGTTGCTTTTTTGCCTTTTTTTTTCTTTCTTTTTTCTTTTTAAATCCAAATGAATTGAGGGTTTTCTCTTTCAAAGAGCAGCTAGGAAAGGTTTGCACTGACTGTTCCTTCCAGTACTGGCAGGTACATGACTGCTCGTGTGTGCTGAAGCCTGCCAGCAAAAGGGCTTCCTCTGCTTTTCTCTTCCTCTCCTAATACCACATTTTTCCCTCCTTAAGTCTCTCTGGGAAGCTCAGATGAACTTCACTGATGGAGAGCACTGCGAGGCTGGGTGATGGTCTTACCAAAGGTTCCTCTGGTTATGTATAGACCGCACAGGAGACATTGCTGCCATACGTTGCTCGTTGTCCAGTTTGGGATTTGGCTGGCATATATTGTGTCTCCTCTAGCTTATACAGCCCTCATCCCTTTTTCATGGAAGAGGGGACTCAAGGGAGAATGATAAATGCCCAGGTCTCACTCTGATGAGGAACTAAATGCTCCCTTCTCACATCATCTGGTTTTCCCAAATGTCTTTATCTCTTCTCCCCCAGTGCACACAAAGACACCCAGGATGAGTTTTCTTCCACCATCTACTGAGTTTGAAAGGCAGGAAAAAGGGCTGTGACAGCTCTCTGCAAGGTTGATGGGAATAAAACCTGAGCATCTCTAATAGGGTTTTTCTCTGTTTACTATCAGGCTTGATTCTAATAACTGATTTCATCAGCCAGCACTAATATAAAAATATTTCTACTGAAATTCCAAGCTGGCACAAAGATCAGTGAAGCTACTGAGGAGGCTGGTGGACACAGTGTTAAGCTGAGAATCATAGAATTGTTTTGGTTGGAAGAGACCTTTAAGATCATCAAGTCCAACTTTTTAACCCAGCATTGTCAAGTCACCACTAAACCGTGTCACCAAGTGCCACATCTACATGGCTTTGAAACCCCTCCAGGGATGGGGTCTCCAGCACTGCCCTGGGCAGCCTGTTCCAGGGCTTGACAAGCCTTTCAGGGAAGGAATTTTTCCTAATGTCCAACCTAAACCTCCCCCAGCACAACTTGAGGTCATTTCCTCTTGTCCTATCGCTTGTTCTTGGGAGGAGATACTGATGCCCACCTGGCTCCAACCTCCTTTCAGGGAGTTGTCAAGAGCCGTAGGTCTTCCCTGAGCCTTCCTTTTGCCAGGCTGAACAATCCCAGGTCTCAGCTGCTCCTCATAATATTTGTGCCCTTCTTAGCAGCACTTTTCCATATAACCAAACACAAAGTTACTGCTTAAAGGAAGCAACATGAGCCACGCTTATAAAACAGGGATGCCTGTTGCAAAGCAATGGTCTGATGTTGGTCAAGGACCTCAGCAGGAGTTCTCAGGAATTACATTCAGAGGTGTCTGGACATCTAATTAATGAGTTTGGAGTGGGAAGACAATTTATTGTCTCTCTGCATAAGTAAGGAATTGTGCACCAGGACAGAGTGGGGTATTTTCAGTGTTAGTTTTAAAGGATTGTGATGAAACTATACAAAAGGATCCAAAGGAAACACGAGAAATAACTGAGATCTAGGAAAAAAAAAAAAAGGTGTTTCTCAGTGAGCCTGGTAGCACAGTCTGTTTTCTTTATCAGAAATGAGGCTGGGAAGTGACTCGATTACAGAGTAGAAGCACCTTCAAAGGGGAAAAGTAGTAGCATCTAAAGAGGTCTTATAACTAGCAGGAAGAGTGTTGGTAAGAAGAGAGGATGAGAAGTTGACATCAGAAAAATTAAAAGAGAAAATGCAATTAAAAAATAGTCTGGAGTGTGATTCACCAGCGCAACTAGCCACCAAGGCTTTGGTGTGCTACATTTGACTCCACTTGTGAAATGAAAGGGAGGTTGAGCAGGTATCTTAATGGCTTTTGAACTACTTATTTTCCGAGGAGATGTTCACAGAACAGAGGGAAATGCTCCAGCCCTGTGAAGATGGGCAGATGCTGGAGGTGAGCAGGTCTCCTCTCCCACCAGGAGGGATTCACACTTTTCAGTAGAGGTGTTTCCACTGAGCCGGTCACACGTAAATCCTCTTTAGTCAATCAAGAGAAACAGACACTTCCATGAGATACAGTCGCCTGCGTTTGATTGGATTATTCCCATTTAGTGACTGTATCCAGGCACGTTCAGACCTTTTATTTTATGCCCCCCACCCCGTTTATTTTTAATTTACAAAATTAATCCACCGTTATTTTGCCAAGAAATAAATAATTTAGTGTTGCTTACAGAGTGTGGGTTAGGTGATGGTTTCCACCAGTGGACTGAACTGGAAGCCCATCTCCCACCTCTCGTTTTCTGATCACCAGGTCACCAGTTATGGTTTCCCACCTGGACTGAACTAAACTGGGTGACGTAAAATGGCTCTTTACGTTTCCGCCTGGCCACAAATTTTCTGCCCTGCCTTTGAATCTTCCTTTTAACTGCCACAAGGTGGGTCGTGGGAAGCTGTAATTAAAGGTAGAACACCAGTTTCAGGAGGTTAAAGGAGAGGCTATGTGCAGACAGCACCTGGAAACGAGTAAGAAAAATTGTAACGAGGCCAGAAAGGCATATACTGGAGAACTCTGTCCCCTTTTGTTCTCAGACATCTTGGATTATAAATAGAAGATAATGGCATGCAGCGTCCTGCAGGAACCGTGAATAATTAGCTGGCTGATGTACAAGAGCAAGTGGAGGTCACATGGATAAACTAAAATAATGCTTGAATTTATTGGGGAAAAAAAGAAAAAAAAAGACTTGGAAATTACTTTGGCTGCCTTCTTGTTTTAATGGTAGGAAAACAGAATGTATAAATCCTGAAAAGCAAAAGCTCCATTCAAGACACCCGTGCAAATCGAGAGTAATTCCATTAAAGCTAATGGAATTACGTCAGGGTAAGACCGGAGGTAAGTTCAGACCTAATTACTTCTTGGTCCTGAAATGAGATTTTGATATTGTTTGCTAGTACTTGTAGTGCAGTGAAAGCCTGAATGAGAGAATCATTTTTGCTTGTACAGGGTGAAGTTCCCAAGAACTTCCACTCCCAATAGACGAGGTGCACAAAATAAGAGAAAAGAAAGAGAAATCAGTTCTGTGTAGAACAGAATGGGGAACTGAGGCAGCGAAGAAGCCAAAATGATAATGCAGAAGCAACCTGGCTCGTTAATGCATTTTAAAAATCGTATTTTAAAAGGAAAAACAAATGCTTTGCTGTCTGTGGGAGCAGTGTGCGCCTGACCGGTGATGGCAGTGTGGAGGAAAGCTTGTCCTTGGAGTCAATGATGAATTAGAAAACAAACAAAAAAAAGAGTACAGAAAGTGGGCATCTGATGCAAATCAGTTGGATGTGTGGCTGGAAGGTAGCAGGTTTTGCTGACGTGAGTTTTTTTGATCTTTATATAGAAGAGACCAGCATGGTATGAAAACATATCGTTTTTAAGGTTATTTCCTCGTGCTTTTAAAAAATCTTTCTGTTCCTCCAGTGAACATCTGAAGGAATACTTACATCAGCTAGTACAATCACAGTGTTAAATTTCATCTTGTCCTACAGATAAGGAATAGTTGTTGGGGTTTTTTTTAACACAGGAGAATGATTTTGCTGAATAGGGAACGAAGCCAACATCTATGAAAGAAGTGTTCTTATGGTCAGTGCTTTCTCCTGATCTCACCGTTTTATTACTTTTTTATTATTATTACTTAACATCTGTGTGGCTTTGGAGGGAAACGAAGACGCTCTGCGTTTTTAACAATGAACTAAAATGCCTTGAACTTCCACCAACCATCCCATCTGCAAACAGATCTTCTCAAGAGTCCACGACAGCTGTTACTGAGCTGTTGGGCTCTTCTTAATCACCACTGTTGTGTAAACCCTGGTAAACTTTTTCTAATCTCTAATTTACTGTCCTGGACAGAATGAGGCTGGTTGGGGAACAGTAAAGGAGTTGTGTTGACTTAGAACGACTATCAGGTCTCTCAATGGGACACAGGAAACATAACTCAGTATTTCAGTCTGATTTAAAAATGAAATTATGGACTTCCCTTAGCACTGTATCACCAGTTCTTGATGGCTAATTCCCAACTACATAGAGGGAGCGACTCTTACAGCTTGGACTAAAGCCTTGATGGTGAGGAATGGTAGGTGTAGCTGAACGGATGAAATTTTGGGCAAGTCTCAGCTTGCCGTGCCAGGAAACAGAGCTAGAATGGTGAGCCAGGGGGAACTGAAGATGTGCTGCCTTTGATGTTAAAAGGGGATTTAATAAATTACTGGGTTGTCTGCTTTAAAGATTGATTCTATTTTGGTCCGTGAGAGAGAGAGAGTGGATGATTTGACTGGTAGATTACTTGATCTTTGACTTCTCAAGTAATTTTGCTTACTGTTTTTGAACCACTTTGCGTTTGTAGAGGTACCACACCAACCCTGAGAGAGTTCAGAAGGCCTCTGTCCAGTGAGGGGAGGTAGAAGAGGAATATTTCTGCAATATTTTTCTCTCCGTTAAGAAAGAAGTCCCTAAAATAACATAATGACTGGTTGAGAAGTTGAGATTGAAATCTCCTTCCTCATCTGAACATGAGCCAGCAGTGTGCCCAGGTGGCCAGAAAGGCCAGTGGCATCCTGGCTTGTATTAGGAATAGTGTGGTCAGCAGGACTAGAGAAGTGGTTGTCCCACTGTATTCGACACTGGTGAGGCCACATCTTGAGTACTGCGTTCAGTTTTGGGCGCCACAGTACAAGAGGGACATTGAGGTTCTGGAGAGGGTGCAGAGAAGGGCAGCCAAGGTGGTAAAGGGTCTTGAGGATAGGCCTTATGAGGAACAGCTGAGAGAGTTAGAGTTGTTTAGTCTGAGGAAGAGGAGGCTGAGTGGTGACCTTATCGCTCTTTACAGCTACCTGAAAGGGGGTTGTAGGGAGGCGGGTGCTGACCTCTTCCTACATGCAACAACTGACAGGACAAGAGGGAATGGTTTTAAGTTGCTTCAGGGGAGGTTTAGGTTAAACATTAGGAAGAACTTCTACACCAAAAGGGTTGCCAAGGAATGGAACAGGCTGCCCAGGGATATGGCTGAGTCACCGACCCTGGATGTGTTCAAAAGCCGTCTAGATGAGGTGCTCAGGGATATGGTGCAGAAGTGGTCTGGTAGAGATAGATAATGGTTGGACTTGTTGATCGTGAAGGTCCTTTTCAACCACAGCGATTCTGTGATCAGGTTCCCTGCCACACATCCAGACAAGTTGATTTTGTAGTATTGCTCAAAAGCTGCTGCTTATGGGTTTTCTTTTCTGTTCTCAGGGATATGGCCCCAGAGACCTTTCTTTGTAGTTATCTCTGACATCTTTGCACGTCCAAAATAATAAAAGGAAAGCACACTTCCAAAGGGACATTAATTTAATACGTTAATGTAAGACATTGATATGGAGTAATCAAATGAATACACCTGATCCAGCAGGTTCCTTTTATGGAAGTTTTTAGGGCAGATAAGATTTCTCACTGATAGAAATTTTTTATCTTCTGTAAGAGATAGTAAAAGAGTCCCTGTCTTTTGGTCTGTTAGGGAATGTGTTTTAGAACTAAAAATGAGAACCTGTCAGTGTGACACAAGAGATGTGTCAGAGAGGCACATCCAACCATCGTACTGCGAGTGAGGTGACACCGCTTATATGAGGCTCCTCCAAGCTGTTGCCTAAGTGCTCTTTGCAACAGCCACCACAGAAGAAGTGTCCTCATTGCTGGAAAAAAGAAGAGGAGATACGACATCATGCTTCACTACGTCTACAGACGGGTGAGAAGCAGGTGATAAGGACCCATCTGGGTGACAAGTAGGAGCAGAGAATATGAGGCACCTCTATGGCAGAAAATTTTGTCTCACGGAGGGTGTAAAATTGGCCAATACCTTGATGAAGTGAAGTGGAGATTGCCTTTGACAGTGAAGTCACAGTGACATGCTGGGTTGTGAACGGCTGCAGCTGTGTTTAGAACCACCATGGGCTGCCTTTAGTGTAGGACTGTAAGGGGGGCGTAAGGAATTAAGTCTGGCAATGCCCATGACAATGTCCATGATCTGATGCAGTTGCTTAGAGAAGTCCATAACCGCGAAATATCCAGCTAATGTTAGGCTGATGGGATGAAATGCATGGGCAGAATATTTGTGTTTGCCAAGGGCAGCTAAAAATATCCAGTGCTCTTAGATGTTTCATGTAGCAGTGACTTAATTTGTTTTTCTTTTTTTGTCATTAATATGGGAGAGTAGATAATCATGAAGCAATTATTTTAATTATTTATTTTTTTTTTAATTGCACGATTGCTTCAGGGATTACCAAACATCTTGATAAACCCTGTTCACTGACCACAGACAGCCCTCAGGGGCTGGAAATTTGCCTTGGACTGAAGCAGTTGGGAAAAGAGTGGTAACTTCCAGGGAAAGCATTACTCCAGTGAACTGAGCAGAGCTCATCGAGTTGCAAGATAATGTTGACTGGAATGGTCTTTTGGATGTCATCTGGTCCAAGCCCCTTCTCAAGAGCAAGGCCAGCTCAGGAGAGCTTGTTGTGTGACATAGATCTTATCTAAGGAAACCTGGATTCATTAATGTCCTATAATTTACTTGTACACAGAATCAACAGAAAGGTAGAGGTTGGAAGGGACCTCTGGAGATCCTCTAGTCCAACCCCCCTGCTATAGCAGGGTCACCTAGAGCAGTTTAGCCAGGATCACGTCCAGGTGGGTTTTGATTAGTTAATTCAGATGACTCAAAAGCAATCCAGGAGTTTGGAGTTGGCATGTGCCTCCTGGTGCTACCAAAGCGCACACCACCTGATAGATTTGAGTTAGCTGGCAAATACATAGGAGGGAAAAATCTTTTTCTGCTCCTATGAGCCAGTCCAGCATCATTTACCAAAGATCTCATGTCCTTGAAGTTCTCCAGATCTTCATTCTCCTCCAAAAGCCAGTTTTCAGTTGAACGAACTCTTCTCTCCATTTGGGAAAGGAAGCGAAAAGAAATTAATATTTCGGAACTCTCCCCTTAGCTTCGTGCATTTCAGTCTGACCTTGTTTTGATGTAAGAACCCTTTATTTTGAGCAGAAAGGTCAGTCGCATTTTCTGTAACACCTCTCCTCTGGTGGATTGGGCCTTTAACAGCTGTTGCAGCTGTATTCTTCTCAGTAGCTTGTCGGCTGGATCCATGTGCGTGACCCTTCAGCGGCTGTTGGGTAAATCTAGCAACACTCAACGATTTTTTAATGGAAGTCTGTTTTTAAGCACCGAGACTGCAAGGAAACACGTTTGGGCTGATTTGTCTTCTTTTACGGTGCACTGAGTGTGATTTTTCTCTGTTTTCTTTTCTTTTTGTGTCCCTTCCTGCACAAATGCAATGTGATTTTCACGACGTGATCATAAATATATAATTTCCAAGCTTAGCTACATTTACAATAGCTTGCGTTGAAGCAAGGCCCCAGAGAATCAGGCGCTGGAATATTTTATTCGGCACATAAGCCTCAGTTCAGGGAGAGGAGAAATATTATTGATCTTTCATCAGGTAATTTTCTTCTTTCAAGTACCTGCGTTGGACTCTTAACAGCGGTTCTTAAGCCGAATCCATTTTCCCCCCGAGAACGAATTCGCTATCAGCAGCAGAGGTTTCTGATAACAGGACTTAGTGTCTTCACATTTGAATGGATTGGGACAATTGGGTATTTCCATTGTCCCTCACCGCAAGCAGAGATTTGCTCTGTCCGAGTTCCTTATTATGCTTGGTCCGTTGCCTTCTGCCAACAGAAGAAGATCATTTTGCCTCACCTGGAACAAACCTCCGAGCTTCTTGATTTATAATGAACTTCCTCAGATCTTTTATTCTGTTTGTTTGCCCTTCTATTCGATATTTGTGCCCCGTTCTTACTAGGGAAGTTTGGAGTTTTATTTTTTGGACCACCGAGCAGTGCATTTTACTCATCGCTCTGCCTCTGGAGCCACGCGTCCCTCTGGCCACGGCCTTTGTCGTGGACCATGGGTGGTGGTTTGCACAAGTCCTGGAATAGCAATGCCTTGTGGGTGCCGGTGCAAAAATCTCTCGCCCCACAAAATGGGGTCTTCCTTCACACGGCCGCTCTTGTGGGTGTTTTATTGGCCAAGAAAGGGCCTGGTGTTTTTGTAATCTAAGTGCTAGGCTGCTTTATGATCTGATGTCAGCTGGAGCGTGGTGGGGAGAAGTGACTTGTGGCACATTGGGAATTACACGTTATTGTCACCTGAGAGCAGGAAGGATCTTTAAATTGATGAAATATGGGGCTGAAGAGCAGAGAAGCCTCACCAGCAGTATCGCTTTTAAGATTTTGTCTCTTTTTGGAAGCTTAAATCATTGCTAAAAAAGAGACAGAGACATCTTTCTTCCTGCTCAATTAACGTGTGTGAACAGCGATGCAAGGCAGAGCGGAACGTAAGTTGAATGGCAAGGACAGCAAAGGAGGTAGAAAGAAAAGTACTTAGAGATCAAGAACTCCTTATTTTGAGTGCATTGCACTCTGGGCAGGATAAATATATTAATTTCCCTTGCGCTTCACAGCTTGCCCTTATGTTCAGAAAGTTGCGGAGATGTCAGATTTAAAGAGGCAGATGAAGTATATGGGATAAGGCAATGGGTGGTAAGTAGGCTGCTGAGATCCATTTCTCTTCCCAGCACAATCCCTTTCAGTCATCGCCGTGCTTTCTGAGAATGAAGTGCAGTATGAAAACAAATAAAGCCACAACAAAAACCCCTTCTCTCAAGCAAACATCTTTTAAAGCTGTTTTCTGCCGTATAGTATTTTCCCTTTTTTTTTTTTCCTTTTCTCCTTTCTCCTGCTTAAAAAAAAAAGAAAAAAAATCGGGGAAAAAATAGATCTTGGCGTAAGTGCCTCAAGGGAACGCGTTCAGAAAGTGCCAGCATTGTTAACCAGCTTTGCCTTTTACATTTCACTTTGTGCTTCAGAACGGCCCTTTCCTCCAGCTGGCTTCCCTGTGTGCTCATCACTGAACTCCCAAATCCTTTCTAGGGCAGGAGCAGGAGGGGACGGAGAAAAGAAGACCCAAGTTGTGCATTACTTCAGGCCACTGTGTTTGCTCTTGCTCTTGCTCTTTGCTGGTCGCAAAGATAACACATACCCAGCACCACAAAAATGGCATTGGTTAGAGCAGAGGTTCCCAACCTGGGCTGAGTGAGGCAGCCAGATGTCATACCGTGGAGCAGTGGGAGCAAGCTCTTTGGAAAGGAGCTGAGAAGGTAACGTGGTTTGCAGCTTCCCATTCTGATCCCAGGAGCATTGTACCAGGGAGGCGGAGAGCTACAGTTGCGGCTCAGGGCAGAGGTGTAAAACGTGGGAGGAATTTTAGGTGGGTAAGGATGGGATTTGGGCATCCTGTATCAGAGGAGGTGTGATCAGAGGACCAGAGTGAGGTGTCCTGGTGTCTTGATCTTGACTACTGGAGTTGTGCAGGTGAAGGATCGTAGAATCATAGAATGTGAGGGGTTGGAAGGGACCTCTGGAGATTATTGAGTCCAACCTCCCTGCCAAGCAGGACCAGAGAATCTAGGGCAGGTTACACAGGAACGCATCCAGAAGGATCTTGAAAGTCTCCAGGGAAGGAGACTCCACAACCTCTCTGGGGAGCCCCTTCCAGGGCTCTGGAACCCTCCCAGTCAAGAAGTTCCTCCTCATGTTGAGCTGGAACTTCCTGTGCTCTAGCTTGCATCCATTGCCCCTTGTCCTATCAACAGGGCACAAGTGAAAAGAGGTTGCCCCTTTCTTCTTGACCCCCAGCCCTCATCTATTTAGACACATTCATTAGATCCCCTCTCAGTCTTCTCTTCTCCAGACTAAACAGCCCCAGGTCTCTCAACCTTTCCTCACAAGGCAGGTGTTCCAGTCCCCTCATCATCCTTGTAGCCCTCAATTGGACTCTCTCCAGTAGCTCTCTGTCCCTCTTGAACTGGGGAGCCCAGAACTGAACGCAGTACTCCAGGTGAGGTCTCCCTAGGGCAGAGTAGAGGGGGAGGAGGACCTCCCTCCATCTGCTGGACACACTCTTCTTAATGCACCCCAGGATACCGTTGGCTTTTGGATGTGGGTGGTCATGCTTTACAAGAGCATGGAGATGCAGTGGGGCAGGAGATCATGTCCTAGCTCAGGGGTTGTGGTTGGGATCACATTTTGGGAATACATGGATTTGCAAGGGGGCATCGGAGTTTAGGGAGATGGATATAGAGTAGAAGTATAATAGTAAACTGTTGGTGTGAAGTTGTTTCTTGTTTTAGGAATTAGAGAACATGGGGATGGTGTTTGATTTTGGAAAAGCGGCTGTTGCTGGGTGTGTGGAAATGGTAGAGATGGAAAATTTAGGTCTTTCTCTGTAGGACGTGTAGGAATGCTGGTTGCGACCAGGAAGGTGAGATGTGGGACAGTGGGGCAGGTGTTATATAAGGTCTGTTTTGGGAATATGAGCGTGTTTCAGCACACAAAAGAACCTAAAGTTCATGGTTTTTGTGGACAGAAAGCGGAGTGTGTGTACTGTGCGATACATGAGAAGTCCAGAAGATGCTTATCAATTTAGAAGCATATGATCTCACTGCATATGGTCTCTACAGAGCAGCCATGTTTGAAGTAGGATTGTTTGGGAGTATGTACTGAAATCTCAGATGGCTAAACCCCAGTTCATGTCTCATCTGAATGGAGTTTCCAGGTGAGGAAAGAAACGTCAAGAGAAATATGGGCTGTGGGATCTGTATACATCTGTCTTGGAAGTGAAAGGCTCTTCCACTCCCTCTGCCAGTGCAAAGAAGTAAATTAAATAGATCAGGAGTTTGCTAAAAGCTCGGTTCATTGGCATGATACTTCACTCTCAGTGGACTGCGCGTACATCTTCAACATCTGTTGCAAATGCCAGTCCATCTGCATTGTCCAGACAGCTTAACTAATTGATATTTACAGTTGCAACATTTCTTAATTGCAAACTGAAGGTTTATGAAGGTTTTCTTCAGTACCTAAAAGGTAGATTTCTAACAAAGCTGATGTCCCACTGGCTTTGTGCCCCTGTGCTCAGCACTGGTGAGGCCACACCTTGAGTATTGTGTCCAGTTTTGGGCACCTCAATACAAGAGAGATCTTGAGGTGCTGGAGCGAGTGCAGAAGAGGGCAACGAAGCTGGTGAAGGGCCTGGAGAATAAATCTTATGAAGAGCGATTGAAGGAGCTGGGACTGTTTAGTTGGAGGAAGAGGAGGCTAAGGGGAGACCTCATCACTCTCTACAACTACCTGAAAGGACATTGTAGAGAGGTTGGTGCTGGTCTCTTCTCACAGGTCATTCGAGATAGAACGAGAGGGAATGGCTTCAAGCCGCAACAGGGTAGGGTTAGACTGGACATTAGGAAAAAAAAAATCACAGAAAGAGTAGTCAGATCCTGGACTAGGCTGCCCAGGGAGGTGGTGGAGTCACCATCCCTGGTTGTATTTAAGGGTCGTTTAGATGTGGTGTTGGGGGATATGGTTTAGGGGAGGACTTGTAGAGCAGGGTTGATGGTTGGACTCGATGATCCCAAGGGTCTTTTCCAACCTGAATGATTCTCTGATTCAGTGCTGTTCTTTTGAAAGAGTGTCTTCATATTACCCCTTAAGGAAATCAGTGTGTATCAGACCTTCCTGCAAGCTGGTCTATGACTTCTCCTTCTTTTGTCATCTGCAATGGAGTGGGAGGGGGTCAGTGTAACTTCATCAGATGTGTTTCCTTTGCTGGCCCGCTTCCTTCT
The DNA here is from genome assembly GCA_013400335.1 of Eurystomus gularis. Lineage (NCBI taxonomy): Eukaryota > Metazoa > Chordata > Aves > Coraciiformes > Coraciidae > Eurystomus > Eurystomus gularis. The sequence goes on along the minus strand of VZZY01011850.1, from coordinate 210,841 downwards.
GAAACCCATAGCACTTGATTCGTGCCATGGTGGAACACCAAGCCTTCCTGTTTGTGCCCTGCTGCAACACTTCTTGGAAGTTTATCCGTTGATTCTTAAAGCTGAGCTCCTTGGAGATGATAAACCACCCGGTTTTGCACTTTAGACTGGAAAATAATTTGTTGGTCATTGCCTTTCTTTTAAGATTTCTTGCTAGTCAAAAGGGTGGACGTTTTTCATAGGTTTTTAAGACAGGCTGTTTGCTGCACGTTGGCAATTCCAGAGGTACAATTGCTGCTAACGCCTCTTCTTTCTCACTTAAATCCTTATTGAGGAACTGGGTTTAGGCACATCGCTTAATTTAAGTATACACACAGGAGCGTTTGTGCTTTAATACCCCTAACTAGAAATACACAAATAACAAACAGCAAACTGAAAAGTGTCTTGAGCTGTTTGTTTGCCTTTGATTTCTTACTCGCTTCAGAAAATAACGGAACACCTCGCAGTCATTTGAGTGAAATAGATTCATTTTTCAATTAAAATTGCCCGGTTTTAAGCAAAGTTGGCTCTTTTGGTTTCAAATGAAGCATGTATTGTCTGGGATGAAAATGCCTACATCTCGGAAATTTGTGATTGATTCCCCTTTTTGCAGATGTTTGCTCAGGATGTTCTTGCCACCGAAAAATTCAGTGGCAAGAAAACACATGAAGCAGCAAAAGCAACTTTTAAAATCAGAGTAAAGCCTCGGAAGATCTGCATCTCTGTTCACCAAAACTTTTCATACTCCAAGGTACAAAGCACTGAGGTTTTTTTATTAATGAGGGTTTCAGCGTAGTTTTGCTAAAGCAATCAATCACTCACTCACATCAGTGAAGTGCCCTTCATCTTCCCTTTTCACAGTGCCACGCCGAGTATTAAACGTACGTTAAATGCTAAAACCAAGAGAGCCACTGTGGGGATGGATATTAGTCTAAATTAATCTGCAGTGCAATTTATCTCCTGCCCGTTTCTCCCTGTCTTTCCTACATATATGTGTGTGTGTATAGGACATAGAATCATAGAACGTGAGGGGCTGGAAGGGACCTCTGGAGATCATCGAGTCCAACCCCCCTGCCAAGCAGGACCATAGAATCTAGGGCAGGTTACACAGGAACGCATCCAGACGAGTCTTGAAAGTCTCCAGAGAAGGAGACTTCACAACTTCTCTGGTTCAATGTTCTTGAACACTCGTGCACCTGCCTTGGCTCATCAAGTCTTTCCAGATTGCTTCATCAATTAGGATTGGTGCATACAGTGAAGGGGGGGTGTTGCTCTATCATTAATAACACGGCAGTATTTTATATTACTACAAAAAAAGAGATAACCAGCAATGACAGAAAACCTGACGTAATGTGGTGTTCTTAGCACCACTCCTGACCCCAAAACTGCATAGGACTGCTGGCTGGCTATGGGGATGTAGCCACGGGGTTAACATTAAAATACAATAGGTAGGACTGCCATCTCCTGCAGTGACATTTAGAACCTGTGCATGTCCCTGGCTCAGCCCCACACTCCATAAATTCATCCCGTAGAGGCTTTTATGGCTGGGAAATTCCTAAATAGGGAGATGTGGGCTTCTTCTGGTTGTGATTCTGCTCTGAAGTGCAGGTGCTGATTTCCACAGGAGCATAAATGATGAGAAAACATATTTAAGCAGATACATCAGTCCTCTTTTTTTTTTTTAATTTTATTTTTATTTATTTTATTATTTTATTTTTATTTGTGAAGTCCTTGGGATTCGATATATTGTATTTAGTGTCTTTAACTTCCAGCCTGTGACAGGCATGTTGTAACAGGAAGTCTGCATGTGTTGGAGTCCACATACATCGTGTTTCCAAAAAGATTTAGAAGTTAAAACCATCAGACAGCATCCATGTCTTTGCAAATTTTGGGGAAGGAAAGCAGTTTCTAGCACTTCTTTACAGTATATAAAATGTTTTCTGTGTTTGCGGGATACGTAGAAACATAGAATGATGATGGTTGGAAAGGACCACCAGGCTCATCAAGTCCAACCTTCATCCTAACATCTCTCTAGCCACTAGACCATAACCTCAAGGTCTCCTCTCAGTCTCCTCTTCTCTAGACTAAACAAACCCAGTTCCCTCAGTCACTCTTCATAAGACATGCTTTCCAGACCCCTCACCAGCTTCGTTGCCCTTCTCTGGACCCGCTCCAGCACCTCAATGTCCTTCTTGTCCTGTGGTGCCCAGAACTGGACACAGTACTCAAGGTGTGGTCTCACGAGTGCTGAGTACAGGAGCACCATCACCTCCCTGTGTAGATGCTTAATGACATGGGTTAGTGGTGGACTCAGCAGAACTGTGCTAATGGTTGGACTCAATGCAACGACTCTTCAGGCCTGTTCCGACCTAACCTATTCTGTGATCTTCCTGCACTGGATTTCTGCAAAAAGCACGTAGGTCCCTCCCTTTCCAGCCTCAGCTGCCTTTTGTGAGCTCTTAATACTCACCAGGGTTTCCAGTATTGCCCTGACAATCCTTTTAGCACCCTACAATAAATGGCGTCGAACCGTGACTATTCTGATTGCTTTGTGTGCGCTTTCTACTTCTGTGGTTCCTTTCACATTTCTGCATTAACGAGTGGACCACGGCTTAATATTTGCCACGGAAAGGTGACTGAGATGTAACCCTGCAGCAGTTCTCAGTGGCATGGCCAAAGGTGCCTGTAACAACACCAGAAAGCCATTAGGTGACCTACAACCTTCATATAGTTGTTACCACCTGTCCTTCCTGTAATTTATGGCAGCTCTTTGCTGAAGCTTGGATCAGAGCCGTCTTTCCAGGTTTTCTCAGAAGCGTTATGCCCACCTAAGGCTCAGAGTTGCTGCATTTAGGACTCTGCAGCAGGACTTACTGGAGCCAGCTTGCAGGGAGAAGATGGAGAGCTACAAACTTTTGGAGTCCTGCATCTCTCTCTCTCTCCAACTACCTAAAAGGAGGTTGTAGCGAGGCTGGTGTTGGTCTCTTCTCCCAAATTACTGATGATAGAACGAGAGGAAATGGCCCCAAGTTGTGTCAGGGGAGGTTCAGATTAGATATTAGGAAGCAATTCTTTCCTGAGAGAGTGGTTGGGCACTGGAACAGGCTGCCCAGGGAGGTGGTGGAGTCCCCATCCCTGGAGGCGTTTAAAAACCTAGTGGATGTGGCACTTGAGGCGATGGTCTAGTGGTTAGAGAGATGTTAGGATGAAGGTTGGACTTGCTGACCTGGTGGTCCTTTCCAACCATCATGATTCTATGCCTTTTAAATCCCTCCAGGGATGGTGACTCCACCACTGCCCTGGGCAGCCTTGTCCAGGGCTTGACAACCCTTTCAATGGAAAAGCTCTTTCTAACATCCAATCTAACCCCACTCTGGTGCAGCTTGAGGCCCTTGTCTATTGTCCTATCGCTTGTACTTGGGAGAAGAGACCTCCCCCACCTTGCTACAACCTCCTTTCAAGTAGTTGTAGAGAGTGATAAGGTCTCCCCTGAGCCTCCTTTTCTCCAGCTGGTCTACTTCTGTGCAACCTAAGTTGCAAGAATAGTTAAAAAGAAATAAGCAGTTTATCAGCACCTGGAGGAAAAAAAAAAAAAACCAACAAAAAAACTATCATGATCAGTAGTCACCAGGGTTCATCAAAATGAAATTATGTTGAATTAAATTAATTTCTGTCTCTGATAAGCTAAGAGGCTTACTGGATAATGAGAGAGAGGGAGGTGTAATATAGCTGAGTGCTAGCAGGGCGTTTACAAAGGATCCAAGGGTCTCTTTTATTAGGAAATAAAGTGAAACTTGTCAAATTACTTGGGAATAGTATGGGTGGGAGAAGGAAAAATTACTTGAGAGGTGACTAATGGTGGTGACACTTCAGCTGCTTCCCATGGGCTCCTGCTTTGAGCGTTCTCTGAGCTGTCAGTAATGACTTGACGGATGGAGCGTGAGGTGATGCTGAACTAATCCGTAGGTGAGGCGGGGTTGAGAGGGGGTTCATAGATACTGTCCTGGAGATAATTGACTTGAAAAACACAAACTTGAATTTCTGGTAGCAGGTTGAAGAGTACCTAGCTGCTTGGAAGGACTGGTCAAATTCTGCAGGGGAGCAAGCACTCTCCTTATTTCCGTAATAGCTACTTCTTTAGTGTTAGTTATTTTTAAGAAGCAATGGAAAATAAACCTTCCTGATAGGTAGTGGAAAATACTGTGGAAAATTTTGCTACGGTTTGCATTTCTGTGATGAAATTTGGGAGGACTACCATCTGACTTCAATTCCAATGTTTCAATCCAGAACAACGTAGCTGCTAGCCTATAGCCAAGTTCATCTCTAGAGAGAACTTGGCACTCCGTGCCAGGAGGACTTGAAATACTTTCCTTTCTCTTCCCACACAACCACAGACCATCCCTTAAGCTCCGTAAAGAAAAGTAGCGCCGCATCTCCCAATCCTTCCAAGCGACAGGCGAATTGGAAATCTGTGATGCTTTTATTATAGAATATTGTGTGACTTGGAACTTGGAAGTCACGGTCCGTTTTTCTCCGGACTTTACTCTGCTGGGTGATTTACACCTACGCAAAGGGGTTTGCTGACAGTCCAGAATCAGAGCCCTTATTTTCCTCACGATGCACCATCAGGTCCTAAAGAAGAAAGGGGGAAGGGTTGAGAGTTTCCGTTCAGAGCCAGAAGGAGTAGATTTAACTTTTTGTCCTTTGGTGACTGTAACAATAAAGATACTTTAGGGCTTGGTGGAATGACCTTTCCTCCTAGCTCATCTTTCTGCTTGTGGACATCTGCAATAAATACCTATAGATGTGAGATGTCCTCTGTGTTCATCACGTACAAGCAGAGCCAGCAGCTCTAGAGGTTGAGGTGTGGGGCTGTCTATGGGCAGTAAATTGAAGTGATCTAATGCAACCTAAGTTTTCATCCTGTAGATAAGTGCTAATAACAACTGTTGAAGACATCACTCTGGATCATCCATTTCTGGAAATATCCTTAGTTCTACTGGAGGATCATCCAGGCTGTGTAGGAGACACCCAGAAGTGGTGGGTTACCGCTGAAGGGTGGACTTCTCTGCAGTGTCTTTGGAGGTGCCCCTCTCCACAGACCATGAAGGACTTCTGTTGACTTTTGCTCTCTTGATTAGGTGGAGAAAGGGGAATAGGAGCCTCAGGGACTAAGTACCCCTTGCTACTCCATGCCTGTCCCTCTGGCCAATGCATAAAGTTACATATACATGTATTTATAGTTTCCTGAGACCTTTCATCAGCTCCCATAGACACCAGTCCTTCACACAACCCAGCTCTAAGACGGGGAAGAGATTCGCTGAATTCTTATGGCATGAACAATTTCCATGTGCATACTTGATGCTCCCTTCCTTATTTATCTCTCCAAGAATGGAATATGTGTAAATGCAGATGCTCAGCCTATTTCTGCTAAAGCCACAGATCATGCAGCTCAGTGCTCTGTAATTTTTACCTCTTTTTGTACAAGAAAACGGCGGTAAGCGTTACAGCAGCCGTGCAAAGAGCTGCTGGTGGACACTTGTTGGTGGACAGCAAGTTATCCATGGGACAGCAATGTGCCCTTGTGGCCAAGAAAGCCAATGGTCTCCTGGGGTGCATTAAGAAGAGTGTGTCCAGCAGATGGAGGGAGGTCCTCCTCCCCTTCTGCTCTGCCCTAGTGAGACCTCACCTGGAGTGCTGCATTCAGCTCTGGGCGCCCCAGTTCAAGAAGGACAGAGATCTACTGGAGAGAGTCCAGTGGAGGGCTACGAGGATGATGAGGGGATGGAACACCTGCCTTGTGAGGAAAGGTTGAGATACCTGGGGCTGTTTAGGCTGGAGAAGAGAAGACTGAGAGGGGATCTAATGAATGGGGATCAATAGATGAGGGCTGGGTGTCAAGAAGAAAGGGGCAACGTCTTCTCACTTGTGCCCTGTGATAGGACAAGGGGCAATGGATCAAGGTAGAGCACAGGAAGTTCCACCTCAACATGAGGAGAAACTTCTTGACCGTGAGGGTTCCAGAGCACTGGAAGGGGCTCCTCAGAGAGGTTGTGGAGTCTCCTTCTCTGGAGACTTTCATGACCCATCTGGATGCGTTCCTGTGTAACCTGCCCTAGATTCTATAGTCCTGCTTGGCAGGGGGGTTGGACTCGATCTCCAGAGGTCCCTTCCAACCCCTCACATTCTATGATTTCTATGAATACACAGTTTAAGTTACGCTGAGCTACCTGGCTGAACTGTAGCCAAACCTACTTGACCACCCAGCTCTTAAATGCATAAAACCACCCCACTGCCAGGCAGTTGTACTGCGCCAAAGGAGATACTAAATCTAACGATGTTTAAGCCGGTGCAGTAAAGAAGTCTCTGATCTGCACCTGAAAAACTTATTATTGCTGCTGTATTAGAGTTTAGATGCAAGTAAAATAAGCCCTATCCCATATTATAAATGGCAATTCCTTTCTCCCGCTGGAACTGGAAAACAAAGCTCTCTGGGATTACCGGGAGTGCCAGCAGGCACAGCGTGGCAGGGAGAAGTCTTTCCCTGGTTGGTCTTTGCTGCTGCGTCTGGGATCTGATTATTTTTGTGGTTGTTGTTGACTTGGCCATTCCTCAAGCGTCTCAAAGAAACGGCGCGAGCAGGAGCTGAGCTCCTCCGTTCTGTCCCTGCGGAGGAGGGAAGCAGCCGCCATCGCGTCTGCCTCTTTGCTACGCTCGTTTTAAAGCTGGATAAATAAATTAGAGGTATGATCGTTCAAAGCCCCAACCGAGCAGGTGCACGCTGGGGATTGTGGATTCGGTGGGTTGTACTCGTCCAGTAAACACCAGGAAACTCTTCGGCAGCAGTCTTGGATTATTATATTTTCTTTGCCATCTTGATGCCTACAGAAATGCACAGCATTTATTCTTCTTATGAGATGCCCCCTTTTTGGTTTTTTGGTTTCTTTTTCACTCTTAGAGGGCTCATTTTCGGAGTGGCCAGATTAAGTCTTTTGCAACATTTGTGTTTTAGGTCGTTGGTATCTCCACAGACGGAGTATTTAACTTACTGTTGTGTGGAGGACTTTTTCAGAGGGAAATTTTACTCATCAGAGACACCCCTTTAATTAACTTCCACGCTTCCATGGGGGGAGGAATATAAAGAAAGCTAATGATAATAATAATAATAATAATAGTGACATATCCTGTTACCATTACATATTAAAATTAAATGCTGCAGGCAAGGCCTCTTTTTTAATGAAGATCTTAATAGCATTTAATGTAAATTAAATATAATCACTGTCTGAATCCTGAGCGTATCTCCGAGGCTGAAGAATACGAAGTTAATTGTGCTGACAACATAGTGGGAAGTGCCAAAATCAAGCACCAGCACATTGGTTAAAGTGCGTTTTGAATTAAGAGGTGGAAGGCAGAACTTTTATTTCTTGTATTGCTGCTCCCAGTTATTTTGCAGCAGTTCAGTGCAAAGTTTTGCGCGTGGCGTGGATTTATTACGTAAGATATCTCACATAAAATTTACATTAGAATGCAAATGAAGGAGAATTTATTTAACTTTAGAGCTTGGGAAGGATCAGATGCGTGAGACTTAACAAGCCGTTTTACGTTGAGGATGGGGAATTGCTGGCCTGTAAATCCCCGGCTCGTTCTGTGGGGAGATAATTTAATGAGGTCTGCAAAGAGACTGGACGTCAGCTCCAGCACCTCGCATTGCGTTAGGAGGAATTTGTTGTGGAATTCTCAGTTTCGAAACTGCTACTTATGGAACTCGTGCACTTGATGGCAAGATTTACCGGATTAAAGGATTGGGGATCAGGCTAACTACGGTCTCCTTGATGTAGGTGATGTGACAGGATTCAATTCCCAGGTGCCTCTCTTGTGACGGTAGTGTGGAATACCTCTCTGTTGTAGATGTGACCTCCTCCATCTCAGATTAAAAGAACTGTAATTAGTCAGCTGTTGCAGTGGGTCCTGGGATCATAAAGAAATGAAATGCATTTTTGATTAATGAATACAGAAATGGTATCTGCCTTTAACTAAGGAGAGCTGAGAATGAGCAGTTATTGGATCCAATCTTGTCTTCATATGAGATAATTTCTCTTTCCTATATGGTGCCAAAGGAGTTCATGCCTTCTGTGTGCTTGTTCAACCCTTAGCATACACCTGAATTACTCTTCTGCAGCTAGGAGATGTTTTCTTCATGGTATACTAAGCTTCGACTTGTATACCTGGTAGATATAATGCATAAAATTAAGCGTACATTTATCCTAGACAGCTTTTCCACCTGAGCTGTCTGCATGGAGATCTTACTTAAGTGGAAAAAAACCTGCAGAACTTTGCTAGGGGGGGGTGAATATCACGATTCATGATACCTGTGTCCATCTTTCCTGACTAGATGGAAATGACAGTCAGTGGAGTGCTTGCTGAGAGGCCTCTATTTATCTGTAGTTAAGGTTGCATTTGGTGAAGGCTGTTTGGGAGCTGGCTTTGTTCCTCAAAGGAGGTGCTGAAGGAGTTGACGTCAGTCTTAAAAGTGCTGGTCTCCATCAGTACCGACAGAGGAAGTGCCCCGTTGACCTTACAAAGCTTGATAACTACTGGATTGAGAGAATATATACCTTTGGGCAGCAGCTATGGCTCTTCACCTTACTTTTTGGGGTCCTGAACCGCAAAGCCAGCAGCCAGTGCTTACAAGAAATAATGGTACTGGAATTTGGGTTGTAAAGGAAAGGGACATCCATGACTGGAGAGGGAACTGGTTTGGCTCCTTGCCTGCCTGGTTCAGTGCTTGTAAAGCAGCACTGTGCCTTCACGTTCACAGTGCTTTCCTGGAGATACTGTCATTAGGAAGTAGATGACCATGGTAAGTAAATTTGTCCTGATCAACTTCTGTCTCCTCAAACTTTTTATCCGAGTAGAAAATTTTCTTGGGCAAGCCAACAGGTAACTCCCCAGTCCCATCTCTTTTTTGCTATAAAACTGTACTTTCAACAATTTTGGTTACAATACCAACCATCTGTGATGGCCTCGTTACCTGTCCCCACCCTATTGTCACCTTATCCTCCCCCATTGAGTTCTCAGGTCTGCATCCATTGTATTTGTGTTGATCATAGGAAGAACATTTTGGGCAGCTCCTTGCTCGTATTTCCTACAGCCTTCTGGTTTCAACTGCTGGCCAAGACCCTGGACTCGCATAGTCCTTCTGTGGTTCCATGTGTTGTGTGCTATTTTGTCTCGATTGCTCTGCCGCTTGATAAATTTCTCTAAGTGTCTCATTATGCAATTAATTTCAATTGCAATTCCCATCATCTCTTCTCTTCTGCAGGCATGCAACCCAGCAGGAAACTAATAAAACCATCACGACTAGCACCAAAGCCATCAAGCAGCTGTCTGAGGTTGTCAGAGGCTCATCCAGGGTAGGTGTCCCTCAAGATGGTGTCAGGGGGGAGTGGTGGGTCTTATGGGGGGCGGAATAATGAATAAAGAAGTGGTAGAGGATGCTTTAAAGTTGTTGAGCTCCGTGTTTTAACTTCCTTCCCTGTTACACAATAAGCATAGCTTGCATTTTTAAATGACCAATGGGTAAACAGACGAATGATCCCCATCCCCTGGTCCCCAAGGCAACCACTGGACAAAGAGAAGATTTCTGACCTTTCCACAACGACCTTTATAACCTGGAAGTTCCTGCTGACTTTGGCCTGTGGTGTGCATCGTGGGAAAGAACAGAATCACACGGTGGAGGACAAACTCCAGCTGGTGTGAGAGTTGGGGAGAAGTTTTACCCACATAACAGGTGATTCAACATCTGAATGAGAATAAGGCCAAAATTGTTTTCTACTTGATTCTGCCTGGCAGTTTTCTGTCACTTGCTCGCTTCCAGCTTCTATGTAGTTTCTGGGTCAGGAACTTACTTGAATTGGTGTTTTATCCTCGCTCACTTCCTGCTATTTTCCAAAGTCCTGTATTACTTCAACTCTGTTCTCACTGTCCTTCCACCTAGAAAAAACACGGCTGTAAACACACAACTCATCTCTCTCCAAGTGGTTTTTACAGCCTAGATTTATGTCGCTGGCCCACAGGCATATGAGATAAGGATTCAAGAGCTGAATTACCCCCGGCAACCTTTGTAACCTGTGGAGGACCATGTGCGATTGAGCCTATCGCAAAAAAATTGAATAGATGATGGTCTGCTCCAGAGGATGGGGAGGAAAGCTTGGAATGACTGTTGTCCATATGTAGACATCAACCTTAATATTTTGGTCTGCTTTGGTTAGCGATGGACTACATGGGCTGTTTTTTCCTTTTTCTTGCATAATCTGAGATTAATTGCATCAGTGCTTGATGAAACAGAAGGTGCTTTCTTGGAGATGCGAGGATCTGGGCCTTTTTGTGCCGATCTCCTGGCTCCATTTTGCGACATAATTTGGGTCCAAAGGGGACTCAAATCACGTTAAACCCAATTATAGTGCCACGCAAGAATGTCATTATTTGCCCTTCAAGCCCATGAAGTGTCCGCTGGGGACTCTCAGGAAAATGGTTTTTACTGTCGTGGGGAGAAAAATTGCTAAGTTAAAAGGAGAATATTTTAGAGCTGAAGGAAATAGACACGCAAACAGTTATAATAATATGAGGAATAAACTTGCGGCTCTCTGTTGACATCACGTAATAACTTTTTCTGCTCCCCGGTCAGTGAATTGAGCCAATTTTAATTTTTTAACTCTTCTTTTCTAACATGTGCAGTTCAAGTAATAAAGTCTACAAATTTTGATATAAACCCTACAGCCCTCGCTCCTAATACAGAATAAATAGCTCTGGTGGGTATTGGCTGCTGGCTCCTAAGTCCCTCTTGGGGATCTGGGTTGTGCTGCAAACTTTCTTCCCGTAAAATTTCTCACAGCATAAAAAGCCTTCCATTAATTTAGAGCTTCGTGCTCAGTCCTTTCTGATCCATTATTCTGTATACTGCTTTGCATGCGCGCAGGGACAAAATATTATTAATTTTCCTTTCTTCCTTCTTTTCCACCAGTAACGCCCTACCAGCAAGGTGCACTGTGGGAGTTTCTCTGACTTTCTCTGAAGCTCCAAGTGCCACCGGAGCTATCGGAGTCAGGATGCCCCTCTGAGCAAATTGATAGTATTTCAGGAGCAAAGATCCTGGATCAATGTGATACGAGGCAGGAAGCTGATGTAAATAGCACGTGACTATTTTTAGGGTTTCCTTTCAAACGAACCTCAAAGGACGGAGAGAGGCGTATCTGGAATTCCAGGTTTTTGTAGGATGAGTGCTGGACTATTAGCTCAGCTCTCCAGGGTGGCAATCTTATCTTACTTTGCATGTGTAATAAACATAAGGTTTATAGACCTTTATCTGTAGAATGGGAATACTTGCCCCGTGCTAAAAATGAGTTTAAACCTTAGGATGAAGAACTGTAAGACTGGGATATTCTTCTGTGTGGGAAAATACTACCATTAAAAATTAAAGACGTTTATCCCATCCTTTATAAAATTGCGTTCTTAAGCAGTTTTCTGCAACAGCTGAAATTGTTGCAAAGTGAACGTTTCTGCTCAGTAGCTTTAGTGTCGATTGGGTTTTGCTTGCCACTTGGTTCTTCAGGTGACATCCCGTGTCCTTGCAGTTCGTTCCCCTTTGTAAACCTGGACACATGAGTTCCTGCACGCTTGAAATCTGAGATCCAGGGGAGATAGAACAGTTCCAGGAGAACTTCCATTGCCGGACACTGTTCGAGTTTGGTCAGTCCATCTGAGAGCAGCGATTTTGCAGCATATTGGATAGTTACGTCGTGGTAGACGGGGGTCTTCCCTCTGAGAACACTTCTGTTGACAACATAGATCTGTATCGTGCTGGGGCAAGCTCCAGACAGAAGGGCAGTGACATTTGGGTACATGTTTTGGAAAATGTGGAGATAAGTTGGTTTCTGACTATCAGGACCAAGGGGAAAAGGAAGGTTGTTGTGGCTGATGGACCCCTCAAGTCCAGGAATGAGGTGATAAACTCCATCATCGGTTATCATCCAAATAAAGGAATTTTTGTAGGAGAATCCTTGGGTTATCATCTCCAGCAGATGGTCCAAGGCCAAATTTTATGAAGTAGAAGCAGGACAGCATGCTACAACTATTGCGTTCTTTTGATGGCAGTAAGGTATCCATTTCCTTGTGTTTCACAGTCTTCAAGAGCTGGTATTGGAGTGAGGTGTCCTTCATGCAGTAAGCAGGAGATAGAATGTCCCTCTATTTGTCCCTGCTGCAGAAGGTGTCTGGCTCAGGTAGACCACAGAGTAGTCATGACTTGAGAGCTATTTTGAGTATCCAAAGTGCCATTTCTTCAACTGCTTTGGCCTGAAAGATCAAAGCATCTTGTGCTCCCTCCCTAAAATAAAATCTCATATCATCCCAGCAGCCCGTGAAATTGGATTTTTGGAATACTGCTTGTGCCCGCTTTGTTCACTTGGTGTCTCCCACCAGGAGTGCTTCCCATGGTCACAGACTGAGACTACTACTTGATTTATCTCTACACATCTGCTAACCAGGTGTCTTGTTTTTTTCCAAAACAGCAAGAGCGACTTCAGCTGGACCGGTTGAAGAACCAGCTGTCTGATGCCATCCAGAGATACGGCGCTGTGCAGAAGGTGAGGGTCTCTCTTGCTTCCACCCTTCCGTGTGTGAGTTTGGGAATGTGTTAAGTGAGAGTGAGCATGGCTCCTAGGAGCATGGAGCATCTCCACAGAGCTGCCCATGTGTAGTTTCCTCCCTCACTTCTTGATTTATCAATCAAGCAGTGTATTATTACATTGGAATATGCACCTGGATGCGACATGCAGATCAAAATCGGCGATTGAGAAGAAAAAAAAGTGGGTTTTTGCCAGCTGTGTGTCTGGTAGGACCTTCAGTGGTACCCCTGGATTAGCCAGGATGTTCTTTTGGTGTGTCTCCACCGTCAGAGGAGAAGAAGTGATCTCACGGTGCCCCTTTCACCTTTTCTGCTTACAGAAAATGTGCGGGCAGCGTTGCTAATCGAAATGTTAACCCGCCCGGCTGGGTTGTGTGGTTTAACCAGAATATAGCCAAACACACCTTGTTGGTTGGCCCTGCCACCGAGATCAAGCTGCTCAATAAAACAACCAAATCTTGAACCCCAGCTCCTTCATTTGCTTCTGACTCTCCCCCTTTGCCCTGGGGAGACTCTACTGATGAGCAGATTCGCTCTGCTTTTAAACACTGGAGTAATGATTTAAATTTACCGTCCTCAAACTGCTGCTCTCCCGTCAAATGACAAATTGGAACATCCACGTGGATGAATCAAAATACAACCTGGACAAACAAAGTGAGTTTGACCCACGTCTGCAACGCACAGGAAGAAGATATTGTGTAATTATGCCGGTGTAATGAAATTTGGCTGGCAACATGCACTTAATAATGCATCTGTATTAGAAACACTCTGTGCTTATTTATTTCCCAGCCCTTGCTGCCTGTGGTTTCAAAAGAAATAAATAAATAGAAGCACAGAAAATTGCCCTTCAGCAGCATGTACATTATGTAATAGCATGGCGTTATCTCTAGTGCGATCTTGTATTTTTAATTATTCCTCTGTCCTATTCAAAAACCTAAGTGTGGAGTCTTGAAAGGAAACGATTTTATCCCTTAAATGAGAAGCTGGAAGGATTCAGGTTAAGGTAAAAATTCATGGGCTGCGCATGTAGGTTTGTGGGTCTTTTTTAAAAAACTGCCATGGATTCAGAAGTGCCAGAATTAGCTGCTGCAGTTTGTGAATGCCCGGTTGCGTCAGGAAACCAATCTGAGTGGTAAATTGCTACTTATCCACATCCTAGCTGTCACTTTTTAAATGCCTGTTTCAGTTTTGATAACCTTGTCATTCTGGAAGCTTTGAAGACTTTAATTCCATGCGAGGCCAAACTTTTTCCATGTGGTTACAGTTTCTTTCTCAAATAACAGGAGTTTTTGCGATGTCCTTTTCTTTAAAAAGCAAAAAGAAATGACTTCAGCTGATTCCTTCCGTAATATTTGGACTGTTTTCTCAACCGTTCTTTTTTTAATTTTTTTTTTTTCATTTATTTTTACAGAAAATAGCAGAGAAATCCAAAGCTTTGCTTCCTACTGGGCAAAGAAGTACCAAACAGGTAAGTTCATGTGTGTCTCTGTGTTGGACAGTAAGTACATGGCTAGAAAAGGGCTGTTTTCTAACCCCACCAACAATGCTGGAGAACATGGTGCTCCTACTCTGAAGCCAGTGAGGTGGTCTTCCAATAAAGATGTAGGACATCTTTGGAGATGGAAGATACAGGACCCAGGAAAAAAGGCATACGTAAGACCTGTTTAATTATTCTCTGCAGTTCCATTCTCACGAGGCCATTTTTCCATTCGCGGTGGGAATTTTGCCTGCTCTGAAATACAGCAAAGAGCAATCCTGTACCCCCTTTCCTTGGAAGCTGGGCTTGTAGGTGAAGTGAAATCACACTTGCTTCCTTTCCAAGGAAGCAAGAGGGGGTTTTCCTCAAACCTTGGTCCCCAGTTTTAAGAGGGCTCACGTGTTCTGCGTTCTTCGGCTTCAGTACACCGTGCTCAGCTATTCTCTACCTATGCAAATAGAACCCTTTTTTCCTCTCTTTTTACCCACATTAGGAACTTTGCCGATGGGTAAATACTATATGTAATCAGAGTATAAACATCCTGGTTTTGTGCAGGTGCTTAGTTTCATATGTGCAGGCTTTTGTGTCTGTAAAATAGAATTTCGATACATGCGTGCCTGTGCACATATGTAACAGAGAATCAGAGAATGGTTTGGGTTGGAAGGGACCTTAAAGATCATCTAGTTCCAGCCCCCTTGCCATGGACAGGGACACCTTCCAGCAGACCAGGTTGCTCAGAGCCCCATCCAACCTGGCCTTGAACACCTCCAGTGCTGGGGCATCTACAGCCTCCCTGGGCAACCTGTGCCAGGGTCTCACCACCCTCAGAGTGAAGAATTTCTTCCTTACATCTAATCGAAACCTCCCCTTCTCCAGTTTAAACCCCTCATTCTGTCTCTACAAGACCTTACAAAAAGTCCCTCTCCAGTTTTCTTAATTAACATGATTAACTGTGAGATATGTATGTATATGTATATATCTGCATATGTGTGTGGTCCTTCACAAATAGTGAATGCAAAATACTACATACATACATACTACATACATACATACTACATACATAATATATCTGTGTGTGTGTGTAAGAAATCTCCACAGATTTCAATGAGAGGTTTGATGCCAGGAGATCAGTTAGCTGCAGAGTGAGTCCAGCAGAGATGAGGTTGGCCTTTCAAGGCCTACACACTGAGAAGCTTTTACTGTATTGCCAAAGGAAGTTTAGATTAGATATTAGGAAAAAATTCTTCCTAGAAAGGGTTGTCAAGCTCTGGAACAGGCTGCCCAGGGAAGCGGTGGAGTCCCCATCCCTGGAGGGTTTTAAAAGACATCTAGATGTGGTGCTGAAGGACATGGTTTAGTGGTGACCTGGCAGTGCTGGGTTAGCAGTTGAACTGAATGTTCTTAAAAGGTCTCTTCCAATCAGAACGATTCTACGATTCGATGTGCAACCGGTATGCCACCAAAAAGCAGAACTCTGTGCCTAATTTCAGTTGTTATTTCTGATATTTTTGATACCCAATCTTCATTCCCTACCTTGTTGTGCCATCTGGTTTTCTATATCCCTCTTAATGTGTGTGTAAGAAATAGTTGTTCTTCGTAACGTTAATGCTTCTCTGTGAGGAAAGATGGAATGATGCCATGAAAGACCCTACCATCAGGGCAAGTCAATGGACCATAGCTTCAATATTAGCTGAGTTTCAAGCAATTCGAATTCTTCATCAGATCTTCTTGTCGCTTAGTTGACTTTAGGTGGTGGTGCCAATGAAACTACAGGCTTCGTGTGCCAAAGGGCTAATGTATTCCTCAACCCCTCTTGAGATTCCTCACCACCATCTTTGCAGTGACTGTGCACAGATGCTGCTTTTCAGCGTTTGTAGAAATATTACAGCTTATTTTTGTCCACCAACTCATGATCTGTATTGATCATGGGTGTCGTGCATGGTCACAAATAGCATACTCTTGAATGCTGGTCAAATCCACTGGTTGTCAAACATTTATTGGATTTAATGGTTGAACTTAGAGGTGAGGGAATTTATTTTGTGCAAATTAGCAGTGATTTGTTTTCATGCCATCTATATTATATCATTTCTTTGGTGTTTAACCAACTTTGTTAGACTTCTGTTGGAGCAGTGGATTTCAGAGGTCTTGCCTGCACTACCACAGAGTTGCATGGCCATGGATGTTCCATATGATGTGGGATATTGCTGGTCATTAAGCAGTGTTAATAGGATGGAGAAGGCTGATTATTGCAGAGCTGTTGTGTATCGCTGCCCCTGGAGTAAGCCTGGATGCAGTCAGCTTTTTTGGTATATTGTAAATGGTTGATGACACCAAATCAAACCAAATGGATGCAATCTAGAGCACAGGGAGTTCCAGCTCTTCATGAGGAGGAACTTCTTGACCGTGAGGGTTCCAGAGCCCTGGAAGGGGCTCCCCAGAGAGGTTGTGGAGTCTTCTCTGGAGACTTTCAAGACCCATCTGGATGTTCCTGTGTAACCTGCCCTAGATTCTCTGGTCCTGCTTGGCAGGGGGGTTGGACTCGATGATCTCCAGAGGTCCCTTCCAACCCCTAACATTCTATGATTCTATGATTCTTTGGAAGCGAGTAGAGTTTTAATAGAGGAGAAAACCAAGATGTTGGACCAAAGTACTCAAATCTCAGAGGCAAGTGATGGTGGAGTTGGATGTAAAGGGAGACTGGAGAAGGAATGGGACAGAGACAAACCCCTTTGCCTTAAGAAGTAAGAATCCCAACCATGAGGAGACTGTAGCATTAACAGTTTGGTGTGGGTCAGGTGACATCAGCCGAAATTAGCTGCAGATTGTTTCTCCTTACAGCTGTCCCTTGCAAAGGAGTGCTGGTGGCTGTCTCCAATGCATTATGAAAAAGAAGGAGGTTGTGGTATGTCCTTGGTGAGAAGCTTCTGACTCAGAAATAGACTTGATCACACCCAAGAGCACATACTTTTCATGCAGTGACATGGCTGGGGACACATGAGGTTTCACGCAAAATGCTTGAAGTTAATTCACATCCGTTTCGGTTTTACTCTACAGTTGCAGCTCCACACATCTTCTTTTCTTCCCCCTTCGAGCACAAAAAGAGAGAAATTAAATATATAAAGCCTGCCGAAGGGAGTGCAGTGGTGTGTTTATTTTTCCCTTGTTATTTTTCCAGCTGCAGATTGGTCAGGATACGCCAAATTATAGTCCCCACAGCAACTGTAGCCTGACCACTGTGTGCATATATTAAGGTATTAAAGTTAACACCCTATACGGTAATGGAAAATACTGCATAGGTTCAAGGGACTTGATTTATGGGTCTCGTGAGGCTGTGTAGTGAAGTTCTTGACTTTCTACAGATCCAGTCTCGGTTGAAATACCACTTCCCTGCAGGGCTTTGTTTTATTTTTTTTCTTCCTTAATTTTTTTTACGGCAAAATACAGGAGATTTGAAGAATGCTCGCTTTTCTAGATGCATCTCCCTATAGTTCTTCTCTTCCATTGGCAGGTGCGAAAGTTAAGATGTTTGGTGACACAAACGCTGCAAATTTCCCTTTAGGGAGTAATTGATTCCCTAGATCCACACAACAGGCAAAAATTGGAAAGTGAATCTCTGAGAAATACTCTCCTGCCCGTTGTGGTTTGCTCTAAGTACTGTTTAATTGATCCAAAATTCCCTGAAGCCTGAAGTTATAGAAATTCTTCATCAAATATGTGTTTGTAGGAAGGTATTTGTGCGGAGACAAATTGATCTGGCTCCAGAAGTGCTTTACTGCACATATTGAAAGGTAGAAATTTTTACTGTGCTAAATGATCATTGTTGAAGGTGAGTTGTAGCAACTATTAAAAAAAAATTTAAAAAGCCCTTTCCCTTGAATCTGCCAAAGCAATTTGAAGTATTCATCCAGCGGCCAAAATTGAGACCTCGGGAGTCTCTTCAAGGGAGTGCACGGGGGAGTCCTGGAAAGCAGCTTTCCATTTAGGAGATCCGTAGTCGCAGCATGTAACAGAGATGGTAATGTCGTTGGTGACGTGGTCACCTCTGGTTCCTGCTTATGCATGAGGCACATGTGCCTCAAATCCCACCTTCTCCCCTTTGCACAAACACGTGTTGGTGCAAAGCAACTGTTGCTCCTTCCAGGCAGAAAGTCCACCGTCGTAAAAGGAGTCTTT
Organism: Eurystomus gularis; assembly: GCA_013400335.1. NCBI lineage: Eukaryota > Metazoa > Chordata > Aves > Coraciiformes > Coraciidae > Eurystomus > Eurystomus gularis. Next base: position 192,488 of record VZZY01011850.1, on the reverse strand, counting down.
CAGGTGTCCCCCGTAGCAGTGATGCAGAGCCTGGGACAGTGTGGTCGGTGGTAGGAGAGGTTGGACAGCTGAGTAGACCTGTCCTCTTGGGCTAAGTCCATCCCACAGTGCAGCAGTTGGCTATAATAAAATACAATAATGTTCTGATAATGCAGAATAGAGTATCCGTAATATTAAAATAAGAAGTGGTAGCCTGCAGAAAATCCTCTGTATAGCCAATAATGTCTATGAGCATAGGAGAAGAAAAGAATCCTTCTTTTTAATGCTTTTTCATTATTGCCCCTCTAAAATCATCTAGTTCCCACAGAAAGAAGAATATGTTGTTGTGCCCATGATTCAATAAGTTCAAGTGGTGGTAAACCCAGCAGCAGACTAGACTGACAAGCTGAGGGCTCCGAAGGATCTGTCCTCGGCAGTAGCTAGCAGGGATAACCCAGTTTCTGCAGCCTTATGGCATCTATTACATATCTTTAAGAAAGTGTGACCAGTGGGTCAAAGGAAGTTCTTCTCCCTCTCTACTCTGTCGTAGTGAGGCCACATCTGGAGCACTGTGACCAGTTCTGGGCTCCTCAATTCAAGAGAGACAAGGAACTACTGGAGAGAGTCCAGTGAAGGCTATGGAGATGCTGAGGGGACTGGAACATCTCCGTGCCGAGGAAAGGCTGAGAGCCCTGGGGCTGTTGAGCTGGAGAAGAGAAGAATGAGAGGCGATCTGATCAATGCTGATCAATAGCTAAAGGGTGAGGGTCAAGAGGATGGGGCCTGTCACTTTTCAGTGGTGGCCAGTGATAGGACAACGGAGAATGTGCACAAACTGGAACACAGGATGTTCCACCTAAACATAAGGAGGAACTTCTTTCTTGTGAGGGTTCTAGAGCCTGGCCCAGGCTGCCCAAGAGAGATTGTGGAGTTTCCTTATCTGGAGAGATTCAAACCCGCCTAGGTGCAATCCTGGGCAACCTGCTTTGAGTGACCTTGCTTTAGCAGAGGGTTTGGACGAGATGATCTCCAGGGGTCCCTTCCAGCCCCTATCATTCTGTTGATTCTGTGTGATTCTTTGGGCCACCTCCATCTTTCCTGGGTCCTCACTGACCACACTGAACCATCTGAACCATCTATCTTCTCAACTAATGAGGAGGAAAGTGGGCTTTCACACCATGTAGACTTGGTGGGTGGTTCCCCAAAGGGAGTGGGAGCAAGGGAAGCACAACTCTGTTTTAGCTGACAGAAGAGTTTTAAACTAAAACCACACCAAAAATCTGAACAGACTTCTAATGGTTTTTTTTAGAGGAAACTTTCCTGGCAATTTTTAGAAATTAAAATTACAGTAATTGTCATAGTTTAATGGCTCCCCTCTTCATTTCCTGCTGCTCACGGGGAGAGGGAAGGATAATTACTGCTGGGGAACGTGGCAGTTGCCAAAAGAGATGCCTTTGTTTCTTATTCCGTAAGCCTGCTTGACCCATCTCTCAGAGGTCAGTAAATTATGTTTCTTAGGAGCACAAAAACGGGTGATAAACCTCTATTTGCATATACAAGCGTTTTTTCTCCTGACTGCATCAATTTATTCGTGCTTTAAATGGACTTCCTTCTCACAGGAAGCGTAATTTCTCTCTTTCTTCCTGTGTTTATGAAGTTGTTCTTTTTTATGTGATTAGAGTAAAATTCTCATTTTGGGGCAGCACGATCCAATCCTTGCCTTTATGGGAGAATAATTTTTTTGGCAATAATATCTGCATAAACTGCATATATGTATGTGTGTGTGTAATGACTGTAGTTATTTGGGCTTCTATTTTTACAGGGTCCTTATCATGGTAGATGCTGTATAAGCACAGCTATTAGATTGTGCCACCGTGAGGCTCTCACAGGCTGAGCAAACACCAACAGGCTCTTCTGAACGATAATTAACGATGCGTTTGTGATGCAGGAGCTGCTCTTAGTGTTGGAAGTCCAAAGCTCCGTTTGAAACTGGCTTCGGTATTTCCGGGAGGTTGCGGTGGGTGTTTTATCTGAACTGCAAAATTGAATTTCTCACGGTCAAAATACAGCTTTTGCCCCGACAAATGGAGCTTTTTTATTTACACATTTATCTTATTGACTCTGACATCTTATCTTAGAACCCATCCCCGTTCCTAATGTTCCGGTCAGGCCGGTCTATCTTAGGAAATCAAGCCTTAGCTTTGGCGATAATGTATCTTGCACGTGCGGTGGTAGTTGCTATGTCTTTTCAAGGTCATTTGGTAGGCAGCTGCTTCTGTGAAAAGTGATATTTCAATAACGTCAACTTTGCTTTAGATGAGTGTGCATCCGTTAAAAGCCATCTTCTAATCAGCCCACTCCTCTGTTCCTTGCGCTGTCCACGCGGAGCATTTAAATCGCGTGGTGGTTTTTTCTTGACTTTAAGCGTGGGCTTTTGTTTGTCTTGTGGGCTTTTCTAAGGCCCTTCTCCTGAGATAATTTCCTTTTTTTCCCTCTCTTTTCCTGTCTGTTTGGAGGGTAAGGAAACAGATTCTGATACAGAGATGTAAGAAATGGGGGGAAATCGATTTATACCCGATCTCATTTCGTTGCTCCCTTTATTTCCAAGGGCAGTGGAATTTATTCTGAATGGCCCAAAGTACTGTCCATGCACTGCTTCCAGTGGGTCTGAGAGGGGATGATCGGAGGGCTGGAGCACCTCTCCAATGAAGACAGACTGAGAGAGTTGGGATTATTCAGTCTGGAGAAGAGAAGGCTCCGAGGAGACCTTATTGTGGCCTTCCAGTATCTGAAGGGGGCCTACAAGAAACCCTGTGAGGGACTTTTTAGGGTGTCGGGCAGTGGTAGGACTAGGGGGAATGGATCAAAACTGGAGGTGGGTAGATTCAGATTAGACATTAGGAAGAAGTTCTTCACCATGAGGGTGGTGAGACACTGGAACAGGTTGCCCAGAGAGGTGTTGGAAGCCCCATCCCTGGCAGTTTTTAAGGCCAGGTTGGATGGGGCTCTGAGCAACCTGATCTAGTGGGAGGTGTCCCTGCCCATGGCAGGGGGCTTGGAACTGGATGATCTTTAAGGTCCCTTCCAACCTGGACGATTCTATGATTCTAAGGACTTCAGTGTTGCATGTTAAGACATGTAACAAAGCCCCCGAATCCTACTATATCTGTAATGGAGGTAATTTGCAAAGACAACATAACACAGAGCTCCTTATTCTGCCGAAGGAGGAAAATATAAGCAAAGGCCAAATCTATATAAAGACCAAATCTACAGCACCAGGTTTGGGCGGAACTTTTTCTAAATTGCCCAAACAACGTCAGCGTCGTGGATTTTCCGTAGCAATCCCCAATCCCCCGCCTGTCATGGGATAAACCTGCTTTGCTTGCCCGTGTCCTGCTGATGTAGCTAGAAGCTGCAGCTGCCTGTACCAGCACTGAAGCAAAGGATTTTGTAGTCATTAGCTGGGTTTTCTGGTTGGCCGGGGGGGGGGATTTTCAGTTTGTTCCTTTCTTTGCAGGTTTTTCTTTTTAGTTCTATTTTTTTTTCCCCCTTTTGTTTGAGTGAGAAAGGACAGCGGTGTTTATGTGGGCAGAGGATGAAGGCAGGGGATGGGCTGCTTTTGTGTGAAGCCTCCTCCACAGCAGCTCGCTGGCTTCACGCGCCGCGCTGATGCCGCTCTCCTCTACCCCAGCTCTGAGTCACTACCGGAGCCGTCTCGCAAGCCGAAGGGTTGTTTTGTCTGGAACGAGCCAGCCTCACCGCCCAGCTCTCCCAAAGCACTTGCTTTGACGCTCCCAAATCCTAAGACCACCTCCCCTCCTCACGCCACGCCGGTGAGGACCTTGCGGCGCGTGGGGCGGTGGTGACGCGGAGGCGTTTGAGGTGACGGGCTGAAACGCTGGCAAAAAACGTGCCTTGTTAATAGGAGAGAGCGCTTTTGCGGCGAGCAAATCTATATCGTGCCCAGAGGCTCGGGCAGATAACATAACTCAACGGGTACCCACATTACTATTCTTCCGTAGCCAGCGACAGCTCTGCAAATATTTTTTGCCGTGGCTTGGGATAGCTGACTGAGTAGTTGCAGTGCTCCTTCCTCCTCCCAGCTGTTCAGTTTAAAGGATGTGTCAAAAAAAACCAAACCCCATGTCTTCATGCCAAATCAAGGTCATCCATGGAGGGGATCTCTGTGCCTGTGAAGATGGGAAGAGCCTTTCTTACCTGTTGCGTCACATCTGGCCGTGGTTTCAAGGAGCGCCGGCTCCTCTTTTCTCATGGGTGCTGCTTTTTGCCCGGGGTATATCACTAGATATGTCTATATAGATGTATCTGTCTTGATATATCTAGATGTATCTATAGAGATATATCCATCTATAGATATAGATATCTATATAGCTAGCTCTGTCTGTATCTGTAGATATATCTGTAGATATTTACATAAATAAAAATACATAGAAATAGAAATAAAAGTAGAAATAGAAATAGAACTAAAAATAGGAACAGAAATAAAAATAGCAGTAGAAATAGAAATAAAAATAAAAATAGAAGTAGAAATAGAAATAAATATAGAAATAAAATAGAAGTAGAAATAGAAATAGAAATAGAAATAGAAATAGAGTGACTGTTATGGCCAGTTGAGTGGATGCTCACCTTGATCAGAGAGCCTTGTCCTTGCGTGCAGCTTTTCTGGGCAGTAAGGGTCATCTTTAGCAGCACTGTCAGACATGTGCTGACAGCGTTGTAAGAGGAGAGCAAATGCGGGCCAAGATCTCGGGGCTGATGGAATGTAGGCTGGGTCTGCAGGACACGCGTGGTCATGATGGTAGTGGTCTAATCATAAAAGATGAACCTCTGCATAAGTCTGCAAGCTTGAATTCTGTTCACTTTATGGGCTTTTCTACTCTGTATATTCCTTTCTTTTTTTGTGTGGAGGAGCCTGATGATAAAGCGAGTGATTTTTGCCCGTTGCAAGTGGAGGTGGTTTGTGCTGGTGTGTTGGGGATGCTCGTGCGACCTCATCCACCTGCCCTCCTTCAACCCCACCTTGCAGACGTTGCATTGCAAGAGTCTAAATTGACTTTTGCCCTGGCAAAGATCACGCAGTAACTGGAGAAACAAATGGGAAACCTTACTGATGGTGTCACCTTGCTCCAGAGCGAACGCAGCGTTACTTAATACGTTTAAACCCCCGCGCAGAGACGGATTATTGAAAGGAAGGGAATTGTATTTTTCTAAACCCACTTTGATGGCTGCATTTATCACATGATTAAATGTGAGCGGCAATGGTATTTCCCCATGAAAGTCATGTATTTGGAAGTAGATTAACCCTTGCTTCATGAGAGTGAAGACAAAAGTAATATTTAGTGACCGTTCCAGGGCTCCATGAGATTTGTTTGTAGGGTCTCAATAACCAATGTCATATTCACCATATAATTCAAATATATTTCACCCCTGTCACTCCGATGTAGAGGGTAGTGCTGTTACTTCTCTACACTGTATATCATCCGTAAAATACCATGTGTTATTGCACATACTAGCCCCAAAATCAACCTGGCATAGTAAGAGAGGCTTGCTATCTCAGACTCTTTCAACTGATCACAATTATTCTTGACGTACTGCAAAACACAAGGAAACACAGGACCAGGCTTCTAATTTGGACGCTTTATTGTGTTACGTAGTTCTGGTGCCCAGCTGAAAACCAGAATCCAAGTTTGTGTTATTTTGCCCAGTTCAAGGTGCGCTGATGTTTCGGTTTGTTACGGAGTTTGATCTTCACTTTTAATGATAACACGGGATGCTCAAATACCTTTGGAGTTAAATGATAAAGCTGGACGTATAGCGAAGAGGTAATTTATATATATAGTTGCTTTATAAAGTGCACCAGGATCTGTAAGATAAGGCATGTGTGGCAGATGATGTTTCACGTCGTTATTTTTGAGCTGATAACGATAGTCCACGTGATGAATAAAATAAATGCGTTCACCTAAACACAGCGATTGTCCCTTATAACTCTCACAAACTTCTCAATTTGAGAAGGTGACTGTGTAGCAAATCCTTTCCTAAGTTTAAGAGACTTCTTCATCTACGTCCGGCTGTCCCAAATCTGAAATGAGGTGGTGGTTCACCACATGTGCCCAGGGGAAACTCTGCTAAAAATTCCCAGGAGCTCTGGAAAGGTTCAAGGCCAGGTTGGATGGGGCTTGGAGCAACCTGGTCTAGTGGGAGGTGTTCCTGCTCATGGCAGGGGGGTTGGAACTAGATGATCTTTGAGGTCCCTTCCAACCCAAACCACTCTATGATTCTATGGTCCCATAGATGGGAAGGAAATGGGAGTTGGGCTCAGTGATTCTTATGGGTCCCCTCCAACTTGAGATAGTCTGTGATTTCTCTGAATGAAAAGACTGAGCCATGAGTGTTGCTCATCACTGCTACTGTTAGGAGCAAATCAACCATCCATGGCTGGTACCTGCTAAGCATTGCCCATGTCCCTCTTCGTGCCTGTGAACCGAGGATGAATCCTGGAGGAAGTGATTCAGAAGCTATCATGGGTGTTCTCCTCCTGTGGGTGTTCAAACAGGCAATTTATCTTTTCAGAAGCAAGACGACAAGAATGCATCTTAACTGTTTCCCCTGCAGTAAAACACAGGAGCACGTTGCAGTGTCCTCTTCATTAATCCTGCTTTAATTAAGGCTGTGTTACCATGTGGTAGACTAGGATGAGCATTAGGCAGTTGGTTACTCTGATGAGCCTTGAAATCAAATGGGTTTAGTGCAAGAGGGCTTTTTCCCTGCTCCCTAAATCAGCTAAGGCCTCAGTCTCATCTCTTGTCTTTCTGAGTACTCACCTTCTTCAGATGCTGGAAAGGAGCTGGGAATACTAGAGCAAGGAAGGTTTTTCCTCATGAGTTGTTTTTCCACATGGATCATTCAGATATCTTACACAAATGAAATATTTCTCATTATGACAGAAAAATAAGTTATTACTTTAAAAAATTAAAAATTAAAAGTGGTTAGTGAAGTGCTGCCAAGGGGTATGGAGTGAAGGAAAGCTGAACTTCTGCCCCTTTTTCATAGAATCATAGAATCATTATGGCTGGAAAGGACCACCGGGATCAGCAAGTCCAACCTTCATCCTAACATCTCTCTAGCCACTAGACCATAGCCTCAAGGGCTACATCTACTCGGTTTTTAAACACCTCCAGGGATGGTGACTCCACCACCTCCCTGGGCAGTGTATTCCAGCGCCCAACCACTCTCTCAGGAAAGAATTGCTTCCTAATATCTAATCTAAACCTCCCCTGACGCAACTTGAGGCCATTTCCTCTTGTTCTATCATTAGTAATTTGGGAGAAGAGACCAACACCAGCCTCGCTACCACCTCCTTTTAGGTAGCTGTAGAGAGCAATGAGGTCTCCTCTCAGTCTCCTCTTCTCCAGACTAAAGAGCCCCAGTTCCCTCAGTCGCTTTTCAAAAGACATGCTTTCCAGACCCCTCACCAGCTTCATTGTCCTTCTCTGGACCGGCTCCAGCACCTCAATGTCCTTCTTGTCCTGTGGTGCCCAGAACAGGACACAGTGCTCAAGGTGTGGTCTCACGAGTGCCGAGTACAGGGACACAATCACCTCTCTACTCCTGCCGGTGCAACTTCCCAAAGCAAAACTCACACCAGAGACAGAAGTTTCCCAAGGTCCTCCTTGGCATAGAGACCAAGGCATGGAGAAACCTACAGAGGCTATACACCTGCGTGGAGAAACTGGCTGGAAATAGGACAAAAAAGGCTTATTTCCATGGACCTAGTTGTCCATGGGGCAAAGCTGAATACCCTGCTTCTAATCTGTGCAAGGCCTGGATCAGTGGTGAGTTGTGGTTTGCATACCTCGTTTGGATAAAACAAAAAGCTTCAGTATTTTATTTTCTACCGTTACTCAGCCTGTAAGCTCCTGAATGACATAAAATTGTGCAGGTCGTTCCTAGAACCTTAACTCAGTATTACACTTGATACAACTGAATCCCTTGATCTGTGGAGTTCCTTGTTTTAAGAAGGCCTTTTCTCTTTTCTCCTTTTCCTTTCTTTTCTTTTCCTTTCTTTTCTCTTTTCTTTTCTTTTTCTTTTCTTTTCTCTCTTCTCTTCTCTTCTTTTTTCTTTTCTTTTCTTTTTTTCTTTTCTCTTTTTTCTATTCTCTTCTCTTTTTTCTCTTATCTTCTCTTTTTTCTCTCCTCTCCTCTCCCCTCCCCTCCCCTCCCCTTCTTTTTTCTTTTCCCTTCTCTTCTTCTTTCTCTTCTCCCCTCCCCTCTCCCCTCCCTCTCTCCCTCTCCCTCTCCCTCTTCTCTTCCTCTTCCTCTTCTCTTCCCCTTCCCCTTTTTCCCCTTCCCTCTAGAAAAAAGTCCCCAGCAAACAAAAATAAGTAATCAAAGCAGCTGCTTTAAATCACAACCAATTGCTGGTGAGTGAGGAAGGTGTTCGCTCCCTTTCTGTGCACAGCAGTTTGTAATTGGTGAGGTGATTTTAAGGAAGGAGAGCGGGAATGTGGCTTTTTGCGTGCAGCAGGACATACGGGCCTCAGCTGGAAGCTGAGGACTGGGAAGTTTGGTGGCCCCATTGTGTGAGCTACTTCACTTGCCTCGGTAGTCAAGCACTGCTGAAGAGCTGGGCAGAGAGAAAAAGCCTTTTCCAGCAGTTGCTGGGGACGGGGCGAGGGAAGCTGTGGATGCTGCACACTTTGGAGTGCCATCTGCTGGCATCGGGTACAGGAGCCTTGTTCTGTAGCACCCAGATGAGAGCGACGGTGGAGAAGGCTGGATAGACCATTGGTGCCTGTTTGCCGATTAATATCGTTGAGATAAAGATAAAACTTGTACAGAGTTGAGGTGGAATAAGATGTTTTATGCTTCCGTTGAAGGCAGAGTCCCTGCGTACTAGATGGTGGAAAAATGCACTAAGTAACCACTTGCTACATGTTCTCTGTACCAGGTAGAACACACGTATGAAATAGAATTGAAATAAGTATCACATGAATGAATTTGTGTGTATACATAAATAATTTTCCGGGTTCCTAAGGAGGAGAAATTTTAGCTTTAGGTCATATCTACTGAGAAGCATCAAGGAGTTTGCCAGTTTTTAGCCTCAGCTCGTCTGGTGCTCATCTGTGGTGGAGTCCACAGGGCTGTGAAGGTTCTGCCTCTGCCCTGTTCACATCATTTTGGCACCCCAAAGGTGGGAGTAGCCCTTGCCCATCAGTGCATCTTGCTTTTGGGCCCCAGCAGGGTCGTTTTGTGTTCTTGTCCTACACCCATCCTGCTTATTTTGAGATGCATTTTATTTTGAGCTTGATCATATCCAACATTCTAAAACCTTTTTCTCCTCCTAGCACTGCTTGTGGCTTCCAAGCCTACAGGCATCGTCCCTCTGTAGAGACCTGAGTTCACACAAAATCCCTTTAATCACCCTTTTGCCTTCCTGACTCCCCCCTTCTGCCCTCTCAAATCCCACAGCTCGCCAGTCATGCTTCTTCCTCTTCCAAGCTGTCAGAGGCTGGAAAACGTTACGGAATATAAACCGGCCGCCAAAAGAAAAGGACAGGTTTAAAGAAGTGTGGTATGGAGGTTTGCAGGGGTTTTTGGAAATGCTTTATTAGGCTCCTACCGCTCTTAGGAGTGTTTACAAATAGGTGATTGTATGTAAGGCTTGCTATGAAATAGAGGGAAATTAGTTGGGGAACTCTCCAATGCCGAATTTTAGTCAATGTCCCTGCAGATCTCAGGCACTTTGCAAATTAAGGTATTGCAATGCTGCAGGGAGAAGAACCAATCCCCATTTCACATAGAAGGCAGAGGTGGGATGGAGATTTTAAGTTGTGCAGCAAGTAAAGCTGCTCTGAGCAGTTTTGCCTTTGTCACTGTTGTAAACTCAAGGAGTTTACTCCTGGACGAATCCATGCCATAGGTTATCTGCTTTGTTATCTCTTTGTCTTGGTGGGGGACATTTGTTTGTTTTGTTTTTCATCATGCTCGGAAGGAAATGGAGACTGGTGGGTCTGGAGGGGTGTACAAAGAGGAACAGGTTGAGTAGCTCTCAAATGCAAGGGCTTTTGGCATGCAAGGCATCTGCAGCATTTACGTGTGCCATGGGTTTCTTTACCCACTGCTTAACATGGGAGTATCAGGTATGGGGTTGGGAGCAGGCCTGACAAGTTAAGTCAGATGCATTGGGTAGCCCCTCAATGAGTTTGAAACCTTCTATCTATGAGAGGAGTTGGGCCATGGTATCTTCGTGGCGTGAGGCTCTGAGGAGCTTATGCTGTTGCTTTCAGCGGGGTTGTGCTGTCGCTGGCCTTGCTTGCAGATCAGGAAGGATGGAAGGGAGAATTAAAGTATTTCAGTGTGATTCTCCTCATATGACTCTTCTTCATTGAAGTCAAGTAGTCACTGTAGACATTGACAGGAAGGCATTTTGCTAAAGGAGTGATGTGCCTCGTTGCTCTGTTAATTTCCCTGAGTTTCTACTGATGAGCCAAGGATTGAGGGAGATATTTCATATCTATCCAACATCTTTCCATCACATCTGTAAGCTCTCCTTCTGTTACCCTCTGTTAATTCCCAATACTGCAGCAGGAAACAAATCAGTCTCTTTGTTTCCTGGCACAAATATTTGGTGACAAAGTTGCCGATAATCTCCAGTTTCATCGTTTCCAAATGCAAAGTTACACATGAACTTCCTTATGTACCACGGCAACAGGTTTCTCTGTGCAGGTTGCTCCACTGGGTATGATAAAGTTGACTTTGGCTTCATTTCAGTTCAAGCGATAGGAGAAGACCGCTTGTCTGCAAAATCTTTTCTGTCAGGAAAATTCCTTGCACTGGGACTCACTTATGCCATATGTGGGGGGAATTAAGTTCTGGGTGAGATGCATGAAGGAGGCCCCACAGGAGAAGAAATGATTTGGCAGCTGATCCATAGAGCTCTTTCAGTCACCTCTAAAGAAAATGCTGTGATGCCAGTATCAGTTTCATTACCCATCTGGGCTTGACTCATCTGCTACGAAGAAGAAAGAAGCCCAAAGAAATAATTAAAGTTCATTATTGCGTGTATATGAAATGGCATTATTAAAGTATCTACCTCACATTTATTTATAACCCTTCTTCCTGACAGAGCCTGACATGTTTCGCAAACACCACTGAGTGATTATATATTCCTTGCCCAAAATCTGAGGATGTTGCTCTGCATTTTATTCATCACTTGTTCAGTCAAAATTTATGTTCCTGCACAATCCGTACATTTTGTGAGATCTCGTTGTGTAGGTACATTACTCATGAGACCTACCAGGCGTATTTAGAATAAGTCAGGGTGGAAGGGCTCAAATTTCTTTCTGAGAAAGTCAACGTTTTCTTAGGAGTGCCAGACTGGGCACTGCCACTGCATGACAAGGTGAGACTGGAGAAGAGTGATACCACCATCACCATCATCACTACAATCCAATAGACATGCTTCAGCTAGCAAGATGGAGTTCTCAATGATGACACTTACCCAGGACAACTGAACTAACATGACTCCTCTCGGAAACGTTCCTGGGACTTTGGGTATTACCCAATGTTCAGAACCTTTGTGAAAACCCAACCAAATGTAGTTTCCCACAGAATTAAAGCATGTGTCCAACATCCTTGGGAGACTGGCCTAGGACATACCTCAAGGGCTTGTTTCTCGGTTATGATCAGACTGGTCTCATCCCCTTCCGGTTGCGAAATGAGAGCGGAAAAATGGATGAAAAAAGTATGGATTAGATACGTGGCTTTGTCATATTAGCACAGCTGTGTTGGAGCTAGGCAGCGGCAGAGGTAAAAGCGTGCCTGGTGGAAGCGAAGAGAAGGACTCCAGCAGAAAGGTGATGTAAACCCATCAGGGACTTCAAAACACTGAGCCAGATCGATGCCGCTTTACTGATGGAAAGTGTCACCTCCCTCAGCAGGCAGTGTCAGTGGTTCACAGAGTGCTTTCCGCGGAGAAAGTCAGCGTGCAGCCGAACGATTGGGTTAAAATATGCAGTGACGGCATGGACTAAGCTGCCACCATTTGGTATGGAAAATATATGGCCGGCATCAACCGTGCCAACAATTTCCTCTCTCAGTCTAAGCTCAGATCAGTAGATGGTTCAGCATTTACCAGGAAAGAGAGATTTTTTCCAGTGTTTTTTGTTTTGTTTTGTTTTTTTATCCCTATTACTAGAAGTCCCATGTGGCAAAAACATTTCCAGAGTGTGAGCAGGACGTTTGATTTATCTTCAGAAATCAGCGGCAAACGCTTCTCCGGGAGAAGACCGAGATTTCTGTCTTTAAACAGGATTTGCTGTTCAACCAGTATGAAATTTACTCCCCACTACTGGGCTTGTGTGTGGTTACGAAGGAGGAGCAGTGGTAACACATGGGCTGAGAGGGGATCTAATGAATGTGTATCAACAGATGAGGGCTGGGTGTCAAGAAGAAAGTGGCAACCTCTTTTCACTTTCGCCCTGCGACAGGACAAGGGGCAATGGATGCAAGCTAGAGTACAGGAAGTTCCACCTCAACATGAGGAGGAACTTCTTGACTGTGAGGGTTGCAGAGCACTGGAAGGGGCTCCCCAGAGAGGTTGTGGAGTCTCCTTCTCTGGAGACTTTCAAGACTGGTCTGGATGCGTTCCTGTGTAACCTGCCCTAGATTCTCTGGTCCTGCTTGGCAGGGGGATTGGACTTGATGATCTCCAGAGGTTCCTTCCAACCCCTAACATTCTATGATTCTATGATTTTAATGGCTGGAAAGATTCTCTACCCTCCTTCTGCCATCCCATCTGAAATATGTCAGCGCTACTGAGGGTTTCATTCGCTGTGAGGAAGATCTGCAGATGGTCCTATCTCAGACCCTGTCTTACCTGAGTGGGAGATCTGTGCATTTTGGAAGCATCCTCTATCAGAATTTGGCTTCCTTTCGAGCATCTTCTGTGTTCTTCATTCTCTCTTGCTAGTCCCTGCTCTCTCTTTGGTTAGCTGTCCCTCTTCCTCTGTCCCTGCCTCTCTTTCTCCCCCACCTCTAGCTCTTGACATTCTCCTCTGTAGAAGTTTTGGCAAAGAATTGAGAGCGAAGAGCGTTGAAACCGCTTCCTTGACATGTGCACCCCTTTTGTAGCGTGTGACACAATCAGCTGCATTTCTGCCCTTAACCATACTATTAATGTTTAAATTGTGCTTATTGACATAATGATACCTATAGTGAGAATAACAATATAAATGTGCTCGAGGAACAGCTAGGAAAACAAGATAAGCGTGTCTCAATGCCCAGGGGACGTACCCAGGGTGGAGAGTAATAGGGAACATTATGTATTTTACTCATCAACAATTTTTCAATAAAAGAGGATTTAAAAACTGCAGCTGTTTTCAGAATACTAAGTGTATGGCACTGAAGCGAGCTGGGATTAGCTTGTGTAGTCACTCCTTTCTCTGTTGTAGCAAACTGCTTCTGACTTAAGCTTAGTTTATGAAGTTCCTCTGCTCAGTGGAGCCTGTGGAGGTTCAAAGCTTGCTCTGCAAATGTTGCTTTCTTCGTATCTGAAAATTTGAAGGGATATGAAACAGCGTTGCTCCAGGACTGGGAGCTGGAATGGCAGAACAGAGTCTTATTTCCCATTGATTCTGCTTCTGTCTGGTCTCTACACTGTCCTTTAGGAGAACAGAGTAGCCTCTTTGGAGAGAAGAGTAACCACCTTTGTAAGTCCAAAGTGCGGTTGTATGTCGTACTACAAAGCACCCAGCTGAAGTGAAACAAAGAGGTTCAGTTACAGTCGGTTTGAATAGTCAAGTATCAGAAAGCTAAACAGAGGTGGCAGATAACTTTTGAGAAGTCATCACTTGAAGATAAAGGATCAAAAAAAGCCTCACTGACATCCATGAGAATTTTGCCATGAGCTTCACTAGGGTAAAAATTCAGCCCTCAGCAAATAAATCTCGGGAATTATAACTCTGTTTTCTTGCTAGTATTCCTTTTCTTGCTCAGGATCTCCCCTTGTTGTAACATGAAAGCTCAGCCTGGAGCTGGGGAGAGAGGAAGGTGGAATTCCTGAGGAAGCCAACTTTAACACAGTGGCTCCCCCACTGTGCTACATCCTTTGTGGTCCATATTGGGTCTCCCTTGATTGATTTAAATTGACCTTCAGGCTTCTTCCTGACTCTCGCATGGTTCTGAGTGCTAAATCCTAGAGACGCAAGGACCTCTTGTCTGACCTGAGCACATTTCATGGATAATCTCTGTGTCTGTTCTGTAGACTCTATAACGTCCTGAAAAGACGCAGGATTGAGCATCTGCTTTCTCCTCTCTCCCCACCACTGATTTGTTTCTAATGAAATATTTATTAAGAGAATTATATTTGCAGGCAGAGAAGGAGATAATTCATGCGAGCAATCAGCTCTGGGTTAACTGGAGAATGAAAATGTCTTGGACCGTAGCAAAAACTCATAATCAAAGGGCTCCCCAGCTATCCATCAAACAATCAATTACTGTATCCATTAGTCCCCTTTCACCACACATTAGAACAATTTACTAGACATGCTAATGTTCGGGTCATTGCTTCTTAAGGATGAGCAAATAGCAGAGGCATCTATCAAAGTTTTGATGCAGTGTGATCTCATACACTGTGAATATGTAGCTTAGATCACTTCATGTCCTCGTGATATTATTAAGTCTCTTAAGGACCAGGTCTGTGAGGGAGGTGCTGGTTGCCTCCAGATCTCACCAGCTGGAGGAAACCTGTCAGAGGAAATGCAGCAGTTCATATGGTTCGGCCTTCTGCCTGGTGACATAGAAGGTCGTTCTGTGTGAAGCATAAACAAGCATCAGTAAAACGGTGGAATTTTTGTCACTTCTTGGTTACACTGACCATATAATTGCAGACAAAGTGTTTTTACTCTTATATGTGCCATGTGGGGGAAGACAGGATTTCTCCATGAAAAAGGAATCCAGGTAGGTTCAAAGGCACCACCCCAGATCTGCCTTGCCTCACTGTCCTCATCCAGTGCTGGAAAATCTAGTGGGATCTCCAACCATGAATGCCAAGGGAATCTCTGTTAATTGTTCCACAGTGTAGATTTCTACCTGTGCAGGCAACAAGACTCTTTCTACAGAGAGAAATAGAAACATCTTAGTGTACTCATCTGAGCTAAGTAGGATGAATTGTTCTCTATGAAAAAAAAAGAAATGGACTGTGAGGGGTTTAGGGGGGTTTTTGTATTGTTTTGGTTTTTTGTTTGGTTTTTTTTTCCATAGTCTCCCTTGGCCACACCTGGGCATGTGAAGTGCAGGTGTCTACACCCAAGCCTGACATTCAATACTCCCTTTATAGTCTGTGAAACAATCTCATGTTAAGTAGCTGTCAATCTGTTTAATCTGGAAAAGAGGGCTCTTATCTCCATTGACTTTATTGACCACGTCTCCACTAAATATAATGGGAGTCTTAGTAAGGAGCTTGGAGGTCAGTGCTTCCAGTATGGGTATGTAAAGCTTGGCAAGATAGATTTCTGGTGGTTCAATTTGGCTGATGAATTCAAATGAAGATATCTACTGTGCAAACATCTCAAATTAGTGTTATGAGGGAATCCCACTTACACAGGTATACGTCCAGTCCTGAACCAGCATCTGCCCAGTTTATCTCTCTTTCTCTGAAAAGGACACTTGATATCTGATGGGACAAACTGGCATCTAACTTCAGCTAACTCTGTTAACAGTGTGTAGCTCCTTGGCTTTATTAGCAGTTTAAAAAGTTAGTGGAGAAAAGGCAAAAAAAAAAAATGAAATGAGGACCTAACTTTACTGGGTTGAACTACCCATTGGAGACATAATTTTATTGGGTCGAATTACCCTTTGGAGAAGCCCTGTTCACTGTTTTGAGTCCACAGGGAGCTGAAGGAAATAAATTCCTTGCAAACACCCTTGCAGTGGTTTGCTGTGGTCCCTTTCTCCCTCAAAATTTCGTAGCTCCTTGGAGAGAACAGCGGGTTCCAGTGGGGGTGTGCCTCCATCCACACCCACAGCCATAGATGTTAGTGAGCATCTTCCTGTGCAGTGTGAAGTTTCAGGTGGTGAGACAGCTCATCTCCAGGCACACAAAGAAGCACCGAGGAACGTTATGTTATATACTAGAACATAACTGTGCACCGCTGCATGCACACGTGTGCTGTAGGACCTGGAGCTGCTCGCTGCTGAGGCCGTAGGTCCTGATTTGTAAAAATAGTAAGTAAAAAAAAAACAAACAGGGCATTTTCAGTAATGAGTAGTTATTTCGTCAGGCACTGTGAAGCTTGAGGTGTAATCTAGTCTTCAAAGGAACATCAGAAAGCCGTCATCTTTCCACTGAGGGGGTCCTACTCCAGTGTGGTTTTGGAGCCAGAGGTCTATTCTGGAAAGTGAAATATGATTTTAATTCAGTGAGTATGTCCTAGCCTTTCCAGTATCAGCCCATTGCTCCTTTATTACTGTAGGAATGAAAAATGTCCAGATTTCAGTCCTTTGAGACTAGGTCAAATAGGAGGCAACCAATCCACCAACCACCCAAACCCCATACAGCTGTTTTCAGAACAGACTGTAACATGGGACAGAAGTTTCCCTACGTTTAGGTGGCAGTTTCCAAAAGAAAAGTATTTTTATGGCACCAAGAAGGAAGTCTTGGAGTTTATGGCTTGGGAAAGGTATGGGTATATACAGAGAGAATAAAGAGGAATATGGACAGGGCAAGTAAAATAACATGAGGTGTCTAGTCTATAAGCATCAGAGAAAACGAAGGAGCTACATTAAGTAGTCTAGAAGAAAGTATCAATAGAGGCATGATTACAGTCTATAAATACTTTCAAGGTGAAAATACAAACGAATACCAGGTGAATTATTCACCAAGGTAAAGGACAGAAGTCAGAATGGCCTGATGGCAGGAAAGAAAAGTGTAGGTTAAGTGCTAAAGCTAATAAAGAACAATTGTTTGCATGGTTAATGCCCCATCAGTTTGGAAAGTCAATAGCACCGTTGAAACATAAGTAAAATAAATAATAATGCTAGTGCAATAAAGATGCGTGGTAGCCATTATCTGGGTATTTGTCTGTGGCCTCTGACACAGTGGAGACATCGTCCTGATGTTAACT
Organism: Eurystomus gularis; assembly: GCA_013400335.1. Lineage (NCBI taxonomy): Eukaryota > Metazoa > Chordata > Aves > Coraciiformes > Coraciidae > Eurystomus > Eurystomus gularis. The sequence goes on along the minus strand of VZZY01011850.1, from coordinate 175,365 downwards.
GGAAAAATGCACACATTTTGGACAATTTTCTTACATGTCATGTTCCGGAGGCGCTGAGCTGAAAACCTTTCGGCATTTTTTATCTTAATCCTTTCCCTGAATGTTCTGTTTTGCAAACATTTTAGGTGGCTTTTCAATCCCCAGGAAAGCCTTCATCGAGCCTCTATGCTAATCGTGCGGTGTGGGACTGAACGCTTGAGCTGGAGAAGGGTTGGTATCTCTGTAAGCGTGTGTCGCAGAGCCAGCACGGAGCGCCTGAGGATAACAAAGCTGCTCTGCATCGCTTTCCTTTGCTGGCACTTCCTATTTCTTGCCACTGGAAGGTCAAATTCCCTTCCTCTTGCCCTAGAAAGAACTCAGGATAAATTAGCAAATGGACGCATTCTTCCGATGTCATTCTCCCTGGACAAACTAATTCAGAAAGAAGATATCGTTCCCTTTGGCAATATTTATGTTTCCCATTTTCATTATTTCACTTTGCAGGCACTTTGGTGACAAATATGCATCTATGACTAAATTTACCTAAGACCTTTAGTTTCTCTTTCATTGAGACCTTGTCTACATCTGTAGTAACTATATCACTATTCTTGAGGAAGGGTATAATTTTCTTGCTGCTGTTCTCAAGTTTTTCTCTAAATCAGTAAATAACCTGACTCCATTTGAATTGAAATCCAAGTTGTCACTCTTCATTTTTCTTGAGATTGAAGCTCACATCCTCCAAATAAGGTTGACTAGTGGTTAAATATTGCCAGTGAAAGAGTGTCCTCTGATCTGTGTCACTCCTTGCTGTCACAGCACGCAGAAATAAGGGCAAGAATTTAATTCCCTTCAATTGAATCTATTTTTTTAGGGTCATTTACAGGCTGGGAGATTAGAGCACGTTAGACAGGGACTACCACTGTCCACTGGTCAGGAGAAAGCACCAGCCTCTTCCGCTTCTACATAGAATCATAGAATCATGATGGTTGGAAAGGACCACCAGGATCATCAAGTCCAGCCTTCATCCTAACATCTCTCTAGCCACTAGACCATAGCCTCAAGTGCTACATCTACTTGGTTTTTAAACACCTCTAGGGATGGTGACTCCACCACCTCCCTGGGCAGTCTGTTCCAGTGCCCAACCACTCTCTCAGTAAAGAATTTCTTCCTAATATCTAATCTAAACCTCCCCTGACGCAACTTGAGGCCATTTCCTCTCGTTCTATTTGGGAATTTGGGAGTAATTTGGGAGAAGAGACCAACACCAGCCTCACTACAACCTCCTTTTAAGTAGTTGTGTAGAGCAATGAGGTCTCCTCTCAGTCTCCTCTTCTCCAGACTAAAGAGCCCCAGTTCCTTCAGTTGCTCTTCATAAGACATGCTTTCCAGACCTCTCACCAGCTTCGTTGCCCTTCTCTGGACCCGCTCCAGCACCTCAATGTCCTTCTTGTCCTGTGGTGCCCAGAACTGGACACAGTACTCAAGGTGCGGTCTCACGAGTGCCGAGTACAGGGGCACAGTCACCTCCCTACTCCTGCTGGTCCTACATGGATGCATCTAGGACAGGTAGGAGGAAATAGGAGGACAGGTAGGAGGAATAGCCAGTGGGAAAGTCCCCATTGATGTTTCTGGACTTCAGAGAGAGCACTCTTAGAGGGACAGCAGCCATTTCACCAGTTTAGTCGAGAATGTGATCTCCATTTTACTTAATATCTCTTTAGAAACAAATGTTACAGACCTTTTGATTGCAAAAGTCTGTGTCTCACTAGGCTCTGCTGTGCAGTGCTCTGCCGTAATTACACGCTTACGAATGTAACACTAGAATCAAATGCTAATTTCCAAGTCTCATCCTTTCCTTCCAGCATTGCCAATTGGATGATCGTGTCTCATGAGCTGGAACGTATCATATGGAAAACAAAAAGTAAAAAGAGCTTGATAGGAAGCACAGGGAGATAATAAAAGGAATTTTCTGTTTGTTAGATTATATACTTGTTAGCTTGAGCAGATACGTCTCTTAAAAGAAACCAAGGAACTTGCTTCCTAAGCGATTCTTGATTGCAGCACACAGAAGCTGCAAGTAACATTGGGAAAACAGGTGCTTGGTCTTGCTAAAGCCCTATTTTGTTCTCTGAGTTTAAGGAGAAACCCATAAAGACTGTACTTTCCTGGCCTTGGTTATTTTCTTGACCCAAGAGGATCAGCAGACCCTCTATAATAAGCATAGACAGATGAGCTCTTTCAGCTCCAGCTGAGCTGGCTGAAAACACAACCCGCTCAAGCTGTGTTGGGATTGTCTTTGTGGCTTTCCTAACAGGATGGGGTTTGTGATTGCTCCCAAGTCCATCTCTAGCAAAACCAGTGGAGAATACACAGCCACCTGTTTTTAAGGTTACTTGCATGTCTAAGGGAAGATTCTTCACTCTGAGGGTGATGAGATATTGGAACAGGTTGCCTAGGGAAGTTGTGGATGCTCCATCCCTGGAGGTCTTCAAGGCCAGGTTGGATGGAGCCTTGAGCAACCTGGTCTAGTGGGAGGTGTCCCTGCCCATGGCAGGGGGGTTGGGACTAGATGATCTTTGAGGCCTCTTCCAACCCAAACCATTCTATGATCCTATGATAAGGAGCTTTCACAAAAAGCTGCCTGGATTATCCACTGTTAAATAATCTAAAAAAGGACTCTAGGAAAAAAGCAGGCAAATCTTCAATACTACCTGTTTGGGGAAGTAGCCAATAACTAGATAATCTTAATTATCTGGTTTTTGCTAACAATTGCTTTCACCATCATCATCGCAGTGTCTTTGCTTTCCTAAATCTCATTTTATTTGAGATGCTTGTGACAGATTCAGTACTGGTCAGTTTTCATCAAAAAGAAAGAGATTGAAAGTTTTCATGGAAGCTGTTGAAAAGAGAAGCCAGAGTGAGCCTGGTCATTGGCTACCTGGCCATTGTGAATGGGTTCACCAGAGGTTGACCACAGAGGTTGAAAGGGGTTTACATGGCATACAGGAAGTGTGAACTTTTGTTCCCTCTTGTCCCATCACTGCTGTACACGTGTGAAGGGTCTGTGAAAGACATGTTCTTGTTGAACTTCCCAACTTGTGGTTTTGATGTGTTTGGTTTCTCTGCTGATGCCATTCCATGCAGTGTGTGCTGTGGACTTCACACTTCCTCGGAGTGGCTGTTTCAGATGGGACAAGTCCTGCCCTACACGGTCTTGAATTCTCTCTATTGAGAGGTTGCTTCCTCAGGTGGAGATGCCACGTGGGAGTCACCAATTTATTACTCGGATGGCCCCTGCCTGGCCCTGACTCTTTTGCTTGATCGTTTTGAGTAAATCACTTGATGTTTTCAGGTTGCCAGCCTGTAATAGCCCCACTGTTTTGTTCTGAGGTAGCGCTGAACAAAAATTGCTGTGAACTGGACCAAAAGAGCTGGTTATTTCTGTGCCACAGCATCTTGCTGTTTTCTCAGCACCGTGTTGATGTTATTTGAGATGGGGCTTTTCTGTGGATGGGGCCAGAAGTTGTGGTGGGGTGGATGGATGTTGTCCCATCCTGTCACTCAGAGCTCAGCCCTGACTTTTCTCCTGTCCCACAAAGGTGGAGCCCGCTCTCACAAACAGATGGGGACCTTGTCTTGTCTCCCCATTCTCATCAGCTGACCACCTACCCTGACACAGCCCAGCAAAGATACGTACTGAAAAGTTGCCTCTGATTTTTGTCCTAATTTGGGATCAGTAGCAGAATTGTTGTGAACACAGAGAGTGCAGGGGCCGTAAAACGGGCGGATATTTTGTAGAGCATCCATTAAGCAAGAGCGTTCCTCAGTCCCAGGCTCTGAATGTTTGCTTGGACACTGAGCCGTCCACCAAAACCCCGCCAAAGTCTTGTAACGAAAAGAGATTGAAAGACTGATGCCAAAGAGGTTTTGTGGGAGTCAACCACGGTTCTGAAAAAAAGGGGCTGAGCACTCCAAAATCAAAATTCAAAATACAAAAGCAGTCGATGTCTTGAAAGAAAAATACACACTTTTTATATTCAGCATCTTCTGACTTTTCCACTGCTCCACACTAGAGTGGCACTGTGCCCATGCTAGAGATTGCCTCTGCTGCAGGAAATCAAGCTGAATTTGGCTCTTTCCTCCATGTAAACCCGGGAAAAAAGACTACTCGCTTTTTTTTTTTTTCTCTCTAGACGGCTGTTAACGAGCGAGCCAGTGACTCATTCTCCTTCTTGCTCGCCTTTCTAGCAGGAACCTGCTCACCAGCTGTGTGGCACATACATTGGGAGGTAGAGACGACTCGGTCCTTTCCAGACAGTCTCGATGTGTCTGTGAGCTCTTGCAAGCGTGCTCCATTTACACAGGCTCTGGGAGCTTCGGATGTTCAGCGAGGGAGTTGCGAGCAGGGGAGTTTTCTGCCTAGCATCAGGATCCAGGGTTGATGTACGGTACAGCTCTCAGGCAGGCTGAGTTGTGCAGAGACGGAGAATAATGAGAATATAATTCAGGCAGCGAGGAAAGGGCAGGAACAGCATTAGGAATGTGGTGGGATGCTGTAAAAACATCAGTAAGTGCTCTCCTTCAAGGCAGCCTTAAAGGGATGTTTATCTGCTTACTTGGCTTGTATGGGGATGCCACCTAAAGCTCGTGATAGCACAGGCAGTTGGCTTTGAGAAGGATGGGTGTAAATTTGTGTAATCAGACTTAAGTCACTCAATGAAATGGCGTGGAAAAGAAAAAAGATGTTAGATTATAGAGAGGGGGAATTTATACCTCTCTTCACTACTGCTGCTTCATTTCACTCACATCGCCATGGGACCATCTATTTGCATGGTAGATAAAGTTGCCAAATCGAGATAAAAAAGAGAAGGGCTGGAAGTAGGAAGAGGAAAAACTGCCCCTTCCTTCCGTTATACGGCGTCTCTAAGAATGATATAGGGTGAAAATACATGACAAAATGTAGCCCTCCTTATCAACGGGAGTTTGCCCTAGAAGCTGATGATCTCCGTGAGCAAATTACCATCTAAGCCTGGTAGGAAGGGCTTTCCTCCTAAATTTGGGGTTCACCTTGGGGTGAAAATATGCTGTGCTTCTTAAAAGCATGCTGGTTATCAGAGAGCTAAACCTCAGGCCCCCAGCTTATTTTCTTTTTCTTCATCTACCACAGATGTGTCATTTAATTCTCTCACCCTGAGTACAGAAAGAGCGAGTCTGAACTAGAGCAGCCCTAGGTGATGAGGTCAGGATTGCTCAGAATGAATTTGGTGAAGTAATAAAGTCTTGAAGGAAAAATAAAGAAGAAGAAATCAGTAGGAGGTGTGAACTAGGTACTCTGTTACTAAGTCTCTTCAAGTTCCAGGAAACTAAATGGGTTTTCTTAGTCTTCATGACTGCGGAGACTTGACCGATTAAATTTATAAATGCTGAAAAGCGAGCTAGCAAAACAATTTCTGCTATTACATTTTCCCTAAAATTAGTAATTTCTTGCAGACTTCATAGCAGGAAGCAGGTAGAAGCGGTGATTTTCTTGCTCAATTTCAGGTCAAAAGTAAACAACTTGATCAAGCCTGAAGACAGAAACACATGAGAGATTCTAGTGAATTTAAATAAAAATACACTTCAACCCTTCCCTATATGCTAATTTCCCCATGCTGGTTTTTTTTTTTTCCTCATGCTACATTGGTGCAGAGTAATCAAATTTACATAACCTGAAGAAAATGTGGAATGCTGTCTGTATTTGCCCATGTTAGTGGTGCACGCAGGAAGGATTGAAGATACCCCACTTGAACGCTGTCCTTGTTCTGTTTTGAAATGGAAGAGCAAGCTATAGTTAATTTGTGATTCCCTCAAGGTAACAGAGCTCAGATTCCCAATCACTGCTGCGATCTGCTGGGTGAAAGATAATGCAAAGTTGTAATTTTCACTGTTTCCCTCCTCTAAAAGATTTAGAAGTCCCAGGCTGCTTGTTCTGTGCCTGCCTGAGGCCTTTCTACCTGTAATTGCTTTGGGCTTTTGCTTGGCGAGATACAGCTCTAAATCTCATTTGAGACCGCAAGGTTAGTTGTTTTGGAAGGATGATTTGAGGAAGATCATCTAACCTGATTTATCTGTCTTCTTAACCTAGCTATACCTTGGAGATAGGCAGGCCAAACTGGCTGCTCCGTGCCATTTTTGTCCCGGACACTTTGCAGTGCCAACATGCTATTAAAAATGTGTCAGGCCCAGGCAGGCAGCGTAACTACGGCAGTATTCTGCACAGGGGCCCTCCATGTAAAGTATTTTATTGATCTTTAATTCGGGCACTTCAGCCTCATTATTCTACATGCAATAAAAAAGTGAATCTCTAAGCCTGGATGCTAGCGAGAATAGGATATCCTCATAAAATGTAGCCTGGCTGTTTATATGTCTATGCATACTATAAAGCAAGAGATAAACATCTCTGCATTTGCATTTTGTTTGAAAGCCAGAGACAAAAATGTTACCCGAGGAGATGCGATCGTTTGCAGGAGGCGTGGGAGGTGTGGTGATTACTTCTTGAGCTGGCCATATCCCTGCTAGAGGTGCAGAAGGCTTCGGGAGATTGGAAAAGATAGAGGAACCTTCCTTGGTTTACTACCTGAGTCATGTAGGAGCTCTAAAATACTCTTGTTTTCATGGCTGCGGGAGATTTCCTTGGAACAACCTGCAGTATGTAGTACAAAATCAGCTTATGTGAGACTTCTTTCACCTGTGCTCATGTAAACTTGGACGTACCAATGAATTTGTGAACTGTGCTGTGCACAGCAAAGGCAGTCGCAAGTGTCTGACAGCCAAGTGATGATGAGGAGAGCTCCAGCTGCTTGAATGGTGCATGTGAGTGGAGAATTAGTCAGAAAAAAAGGAACTTGTGGTCCTTCTTACTCTCCAGAATTAGATTTTCAATCCAGTTTGGAGACCCACCTTCACCACTTTGACAGTACCAACAGCTCTGTCACATACATCCTAAGATTCTCCATTAGTATCGCCTTCAGAAATGAAACGCTCCTCTCCAGGACTCAACTCCTGGTTGAAGTTGGAGTGGATGGAGATGGTGTAGAAATGGGTTCACGGTCTCTAATTTCAGGCACTGAGCTGAATTAAGTCTCCTTTTCAGCTACCTTCATGCCGAAGTTGAAGGCAGAAGTGTGTAAAAGTCTTCCTCAGCACTTCATCCTCCTGTCCCTGTAGTGTGTCTTTCATCTGGAGGACAGAGTCCGTAAATACAGCTCAAAAGAAATCTTCATTATCTACCTCAACTTTTACAGTTTTTTCTGGGGAGACATCTTATTGCAGCTGACATTGGGCACCTGAATTTGGCTTGTAACTAACCTGAGCTGGAGGGACTCTGTGTGTGTGTCTCCTTTTTCTCCATCATACAATTTTTCTCTAGATCTTCAGGTTTTGATGAGATGTGGAAAAAAATTTTCCTTTGAAATCACTAAACGTTTCACTGGTGGTAAGAACCGTTTCTCATCCATCCGTGGTCAACATTTTGTGTCCTTAATTTCTGATAAGGGAACGATTTTGTAATGAACAATCAGAACAGGCATCATTGGAGATATAGTAGGGAGCTACAGGACCGAGGTGATACCAGCACACATCTTACTGCTACAGGAGGTTCCCTAATGCTCCAAAGCTGAACCATGAAGACTGGTTGATGCGATGTTGGGTGGGGATCATGTTAGATTTCTGCTTCTGGGTGGAATCAAGACCCTATGGGAAGTAGAAGAGGGGTCATTTCAGTCCCTTGCTTGATGATTTTATGTGACGTGTTGTAAAACTTCTGATCTTGCTGTGCACAAGGAGAAGAAATTCCGTGTGCTAACATTCCTCTTCTGTCCTTTCTAATGTACAAATGGGGAATGAAACAGGCACAGGGCTGGGAGGGGGACATCTTTGGAGGGGTCTTGGACATGCGGCATTTGACGCAAGATTTTACTGCTGGTAAAGTACAGATACTGGCAAGAGCTGTCACCACGCAGATAAAACCTCAGCAGCTGCATATAGCATCTCCCCATTGGTAGAATAAATCTGATTAAAAAATGTAGTTGTAAGCAGCAACGATTTTATCCTAGTGAAAAGATTTTTATCCAACAGAAAAAATGTTGTGCCTGGGCATAATTTTTCAGATATGAAGAATAACAGCACAGTATGACCCTCAGTCCTAAAAAATTAATTTTAAAAGAAGTACTGAACATATCAGATATACTCAACTTCTTCTCTCCTATCATTTTTTTCTTCCCCCACAGGCAGAATTTGGTTTATAGATACATCTTGACAAAAAATCTGCCACAGGCAAATTTCAACAAAAGAACAACTTCAAACACATCCAATTAACAATTTATGAAAGGAAACCCAACAGAAAATTACACGGAGATTCACAGGGCATAAAATTTGACACTAAATCAAATTTAATGTGGAAATGTTTGTATAGGGAGTTACGGCCCCTTCCAGTGCATTATCAAAAGGAACTTTATCTGTGGAGGCTCAGTGAGTGCCCTCCATCATATCTTTTCTTGCTATAAATAAAGTATTTTGTCAGACACGGCAATGAACACAACTCAAAAGGGAACAAAGGCCACTGATAAAACAAGCTATATGCGGTTTTCCAGCAGAAGGATTAAAGTCATTAGATTTCAAAGATTTCTTCTTCGGAATCTGGGATTTGTTCATTTTATCACAGAAGTGAAGGGCTCTGTACCATCCAGCACAGAATCACTTTTAATTTGTCAGCACAGCCACCACACGTACCCCAATAGCAGATGATGGTGACTGTATTTAATGATACTTTGGAGCCCTTTTTATGTCTGGAAGGAAATTTCAGCTCCTCCCCTGCATCCCGTTGTTTCCTGATTTACTCACTCATCCAGCAGCCACGGCTGGATTTTCTTGAAAGACGTTAAGGATCCAAACGCACATAATTGCCTTCAGCAGCTCTGAAATTAACTTAAGCCACTGCTTTGTTTAGAGAGAAACATCTGTGTCTAGACCATTATCTATTTAAACACATGAATAGCCCGGCTTTTGTAAGAGCTGACTGAGCAGCATCACTTGCGTTACGCTGTCTGGATTATATAGGGGGGAGGTTATTTACAGATACTAGGACCAACAAGGGATGACTAATGGAGTTGACACAGGCCAAGATCAAGCACATTTGTGATACAACTGTGGTATCAGAATCATAGAATGTTAGGGGTTGGAAGGGACCTCTGGAGATCTTCAAGTCCAACCCCCCTGCCAAGCAGGACCACAGAATCTAGGACAGGTTACACAGGAACGCATCCAGATACGTCTTGAAAGTCTCCAGAGAAGGAGACTCCACAACCTCTCTGGGGAGCCCCTTCCAGGGCTCTGGAACCCTCACAGTCAAGAAGTTCCTCCTCATGTTGAGGTGGAACTTCCTGTGCTCTACCTTGCATCCGTTGCCCCTTGTCCTATCACAGGGCACAAGTGAGAAGAGGTTGCCCCTTTCTTCTGGACACCCAGCCCTCATCTATTGATCCACATTCATTAGATCCCCTCTCAGTCTTCTCCAGACTAAAAAGCCCCAGGTCTCTCCACCTTTCCTCATCAGGCAGGTGTTCCAGTCCCCTCATCATCCTTGTAGCCCTCCACTGGACTCTCTCCAGTAGATCTCTGTCCCTCTTGAACTGGGGAGCCCAGAACTGACCAGGTGAGGTCTCCCTAGGGCAGAGTAGAGGGGGAGGAGGACCTCCCTTGATCTGCATGAACTATTTTGAAGAGCTGTTTGCTGTACTGCTGGCTCTCCCATTAATTCTCTGCTCCCACATCAGAACAGAACAGGAAATGTTCGAAAACTTCTAAATTTGTTATCTTCCACTGAAATGCATAAAAATAATTTACGGCTTTAAGTCTCCGTTCCTGCCCATGGCACAGTGTCCTTGCTGTGACTGTAGTACAGGAATTTTATTACATCAGTGCTTTCCTGTGTCTTCAGAAGGTGGACACTTGAGCTCTTCCAGCCTTGACGTTGTGCAGGATAACTGCTGCTGGTTCTGTTCTGGTTAGCCCACTGGTGAAGATGAGAGCAGACCTCTGTCACTATAAATGAAATATTAGAATAGCCCAAGGATTTTATTTTTTTTTTCTTGAGTCCATTAATACATGCTTTTGGCACTGAAACACTCTACCAGGTAAGTTAGCGTCCAAGGCACATAATAATTAGTCAATAAAACACCCCCAGAGTATCTTAATCCTATTAAAATGGGGTTTTTTTAAGTGCAAATGAATTTTTAACCTAATTTTAAGTGATGATTTTCTTGCCATCACACACCCTTTCTCTGTGGATAACAGATCCCAGGGAAGCAGAAGGTGGAACAAAGACATTAATGTCAAAGATTTTAAGCTTCTGTTTATATTTTTGAAAGATACTTGACTGTTCGCTGACCATTTTTCTGTACGCCTCTAGTTCTCCCATCACCCCACTTTTCCCCATGCTGGTTGTAATTTTGCTTGTCTACAACTAGATGATGGTGAGAACAATAACAAATAAATTTCCTAAGGCAAACTCTAGGTTTAGGCAAACTCAGAAATTCTTTAGTTTCGAAATGCAGAAATGATACACTCTTTAGAGAATTAGAGAAGAGTTAAAGAGTTAAATAAGCATCTCCAGATGCCTGATATTCTTCAAAATCTAGCCAGCTGGAGTGTCTAAATGTGATGGCAAGAGTTAAATATTACCCATTTTCTCTGTGCCTCCTTCCCAGTTCCTCCAAGGCAGATCTTTAAGCAAACAAGCAAGAAGTAAAACACATTATAAGTGCCTTTTTTTTTTTCTTTTCTCATTCCCCCGCCTCCCTCATACATGCTTGGTTAGGCTTCTCATTCTTGCTGGGTTGATTCACGTTGTTTCCTCTGCAACTTCCACTCAAGTCCTTCTGGTTCTCCAGTCCTTCCGCAGCAAGCTGCCCAAGGGCCTTGTTTCCTGTTCACTCTGTGGGAATTCAGAGCATTTAAGGTCTCTGAAAACTTAGGCACAGCAAGACAGCAAAGGTCTTTATTTCTTAAGCACAGCTTGTTGAAGGGACCTGGTGGCTGTGCTTCGGATTAAGCCCAGATTCAGAGAGCTGAGCACCCTCCTGAAGTCTTATGCTTGTTTTCTCCTGTAGCTTTCAGTGACTTTGGGGACAATCCAGGTCAAGACGATGCTGTAGCGATTGCCGTTTCTTTTTTCAACTTCAATGCTTTGGAAGCACTTGGATTGCTTTTTGATTGCAGCTTCTGATTAGGAGTCAAAGCTCTGCTCAAGGCCAGTTTAAAGGACCATGTGTGGTGTTTGAAGTGAAATACTCATGCAGATGTAGAACTGGGAGGCTTCAGCAATACCTGCTAGTTTAGAACTTGAGCTCAACCTCCAAAAGAAATTATGTCCGTTCATTCTCTGCTTCCAGTCTTGACGGAAGCCAACATCTCTATGGGCACAAAAGCTAAAGGCTGGGAGGAGAAGATCTTGGTAAACCTCTGCCCCTACTTGCAGTGTAGATGGAGCTAGATCATGAGCAAATTCTTAAAGTCTGGGTCTGAATGCAAGCACAGCTTTCACAGGCAATGTGAACACCTAACTGTCTGGAAAGTGGGATCTGGCGTGTCAGCAAAGCCAGGTCAACCCTATAGAGTGAACGTTGTGAAACTGGGGCTTGCTCAAACTTACGACTATGCAGTCACATGACTGTAATGATTTCCCCCTTTTTAGCTGTATTTATCTCATAAAGAGACAAGGTGAGATCCTTTGTTATGCTGAACGTTGCAATTTTGATCATAAAATCCTCAAGACAAACGCATGGGCTTTACGTCTGCCTGAGAGAGTATCTAATTCCAGAAGAATCTACAGGAAAATCAACGAGGTGAATGTGTCGTGTGTCAAATGCACGTAAAGGTTTTTGTTCTGTCAGAACTGCTGGAAAATGGAAGTTGGTTGCTGGGGCTCAAATGTAGCTCAGGAGATCTGGCTTCAGGTCCTAACACTTTCTTCAAGACTTGATGTTTTCTCTCATCTACAACTATCTTCTTCTCATCAGCTTTTTGCCACTGTTTATGCAATCTAATGTATTAATATTTTCTTTTCCCCTACGAAAGCTATGTAGAACTGGGCCACATTTACACTTCTTTTGCTTGCTTTCTGTTCTCCCATCTCAGCAGAGCCCGAGGACTCCCTTCTCTGACCTACCTGATGATGAGAAGATCTTTAACGGAGGAGATGGCACGTGGCAGAACCAGAGTCAGGAGCAAGCCTTGCTCTCGGAAATCACAGAAGAGGATCTGGAGGCCATTCGTCAGCGGGAAGAGGCCATTCAGCAGATTGAGGTCAGCAACCTTCTCCCACCTTGGGCTCATGAGCTGGAAGGGCAGATTCCTTGTGTTGTGCGTTGCTTGACATGATGAAAGAAATGCTGATTTACTTTGCTGCCAAAACAGTGTCACTAGAAACGGGAGAGAACTTCCTAGTGTTTCTAAAAAGGGAACTCAGTGGCAGGAGGAAGAATTAGAAATCCATATGACCTGTAACGAAAATGACAAGAATTAATTAACGTTCATGGGCTAATGTGTTTGTTTCTTTCTCAGGGAGCCTTCCATAACAGAGTCTGTAATGAGGTAGTATCACTGAGCTTGGTTCTGCAGAAAACCAGCTTTCTTGGTGCATGCAGACTTGAAACTGGAATTTGTCACAGACAGAAAATACGCAGAGAGAATAATAGGAGGATGAAAGGAAGTAACTTGTTAACTTTTTCAAATAATTCAATATTTTTGCTTTATCAAAGTATTTGGACTTTCTTAATGTAGTTAGAAGAAGACATACTATTTTAATTCCTTTTTCTTTTTAGAAGCGCTATAAATAAAATATGAAACAGGGAACAAAAAGAGGTCTGAATAAGTTAAACATCCCACATTTTTCCTTTTATACTTCTCTTTTAATCCTTTTGGGAAGCTCTTGTTACTCAAATTTAAGCAATAAATGAGTAAAACCAGATCATTTTAGATCTTTCTAATTGGTATGCTTTTACAGGCCTAAACTCAAGATGAACCAAAAAAAAAAAAAAGAGGGCTTCAGAATAATCAGAACATCTAATTAAGGACTATACTTTGTCCTTTAATTGGATTGAGCTAATTTTATCAGAATAGATTTTGGTTGCGGTAGAGCAGGAATTGTGATTGAGTTAGTGCAAAAAGGGGAGAAAAGTTTCTGCTGTAGACTGGTGCTTTGAGGCTTTGACCTCTGTTTGCCAACAGTGATAGCAACATACAATTCAGCACTGTAAATAAGAATTTTTGACAGTTTTACAGGAGTGGGTCGAGGTTAGTGTATGTCTAATTTCCGTTATGGCTTGCTGAATAGAGGCGATTGAGCTTTGTGGACTTGCATGCATTACCAGGGATGAAATTGTCAAAGAATATTCTCACGCTGAGTATCCTTGGGTGTGACTTGTGCTTTCATACTTGAGGAATCTCTTTGCATCCACCAGGACAGATTCTAGGGAACTTTGTTGCAAGAAAATGCATGTTTTGGGATGTTCCTAAGAAGGACCATGTTCAAGAAGGGCGGTGGGAAAGGTATTTCTGAAATGGTGTTGTGATACTTTTGTTCGAAATATAGTCACCGCCTTTTTCTTTCCATCTTTATGTTGACCCTTGGTCCTTCCCAGAAAAAGCCCACATTTCATAGAATTGTAGAATCATAGAATGCTTTGGGTTGGAATGGACCTTAAAGGTCATTTAGGTCCAATGCCACCACCATAGGCAGGGACACCTTCCACACGACCAGGCTGCTCACACACATTTAGCGTTTGCCCATTAGGAAGTGGAGAATGGCGAACCCCAAGCCAGTCTCAAGCACACCAGCTTTGGAAGATCAGGAGGTGTGCTCGTGTCTCCTCAGAGAGGTCCTTATTTCACTGGTTAAATCCCACTCCTGTACCACAGTCTGATTATCTCTGCATTGAGCCACGCTGGACCACGTGGCCATGGTGGGATCCTTCAGGTGAGTTAAGTGAATCCAGTCCCAGCCTTACCTAACTTCTAAATAAATGCAACACTCCTGTACTGTGCAGGTATCTGATTTGTAGACCCTGTTTAGCTTTCTGCATACTATGACTTTACTTTGGAATAGCTTATTCAACTCATGCACTTAATAACGTATTCAACCTAAGCAGTTAATGTTGTTCAGCCTCTGCCTCCTAAGAATGTGTGCACTTTCTTTTTTACCTATTTTTTCCCCATCTCCTGCATCCATTTTACTTTGCTATCCGAGATCCATGTTCAGGAGGACTGCATTCCACCAGCATTATTTCACAAGTAGCTTAAACATTTCTCCTCAAGAGGAGAACCCTTAGGACCTGTAGTATTTTATTTAACATCTCTTTTCAAAGAAATATAATGAAAATGGAATGGATTTTTGGGCTGCGTGGTACCTCTCCCCATCCGTATTTGAAGAAGCAGATGGTGATTTTAAATCATTTTCGCTGGGTTTTGTTTTTCTCTTGGTTGACCCATATTTCTTGTGAAAGGACTTGTCTTGCACATTAAAACTTCCCTGAAGTTGCGAGTATAGAGAAAAGAGACTTACCGAGCCTTACAAATTTTTTCCAGTGTGTTTTCAAAAGCAGTAAGTAACCAGGCAGGTTAAAAGAGAACGGTTATTCCCAACTGTCAAACACAACCAAAAAAACTAAATCTATTGCCAAATTGATGTATGGCATTTGTTCTCCTTTGCCCTTTGGGGACCAGAGGGAAGACTAGAGCTGTGCAAAACGTATCTTACGCAAGTAGATTGGTCTTGCTGCAATTTCCATGTTTCTGCACATCTAGCATCACAGACATGTAGATCTTAGGCAGCACAGAAGAGGTCAAAGAGCATTGCTAGAACATCCTATCTTCTGGACCACACTGATTAGGACACAACTTTGAAGCTTATGGTGCTGGTACCAGTAGTGGTCTTTTTTTTTTTTTTTTTTAAGAAAAAGAGACATTGAATTTGCCCTTTTTGCAAGAACAGTTATAAAATCTTTTTCACTGCTAAAGAAATTAGGAAATAAATTCTCTTCCCGTCTTGTGCCCTGAAAAATGTATAGAAAGTTGTGCCCATAATAGACATCTTCTTAATGTTCCAATGACTCTTTCCTACTTGTGTGTTTTCCACATCTCCAGAATCTCTTCAGAGGTTCAGGTTAATAGGACATTGTTCTCTGTCGTGAACATCCCTTGAGGCACTTTTCAGCGTTCACAGTTTCCACCTAGAAAGATAACAGCCGTGTCAAAAGTTCAGCTGGCTGTTCATTTTATTTAAATGTGCTTCTTCTGCTATTGCTTGCAGATTAAAAATAGAGAAGTCTGCAGAGGAGATGTCTCGCCAAAACCTTACATTTTGGATAAAGATCTTTATTGCTTGGAAATGTCAAAATCTGGTAGGACACAGCAGCCTTGACACAAGTGTTATTTCTTAAAATATTGCTTTGAACTGTTATATAAAACCTATTTTAACTTGAACTGTATTGGCAGTGAATAATAGATGCCATAACAACTTTATATATAGCACTGTAAAATGTGCCATCAGAAATACATGAGCTGAACTGTAATGTGCATTGTCAGTGCTCAGTGCTGGCACAAGGTCTGTCATGGCAAATATATATAATTTAGCATCCTGTGCCTTTCATTGGCACCTGTGGTCATGTGAAAAACGGAAGGGGATAAAACTTCGAGAAGAAATGGATAAAATGGATAATAATTGAATGGAGAGCTTCAAAATTTCATCTAGTGGCTGGAAAGATCTATAAAAAAAGATGCTAAATGCCATATTGATTCAGAAAGCCTCCAACGATCCTCCCCATGCTCACAGCTTCTCCAGAGGTGACGAGAAAGGAAGATGAGATGAACTTCTCCCTGGCCCCACCACCAGGGATGATCACCTTGGAGTCGCCACCAGGTCATCCCACTGAAGTGCTGGGGCCCAAGCTGTGGGCCCCAAGTTAGAGCTGACCTGTGGATGAGTCACAACCTAGTAGAATGTTCTGTTGTTTCTGTTGGCTTCATGTTGCAGAGGCAGAACCTAGCCCACCTGTGTCTCTGTGGCTCCACCCTCACCCAGGTGGTCATGGCTGGGGTGGTGAGCGAGGCCAGGCTTATACTAACCAGGAGCCCGTCTGTTAGAAGAGCTTCCTGTTGGGTGTGGCTTCTGTTGGGGCTGGTTGCATCTTGCTGAGCTCTCTCAGTGGTGTCCATCCATGTGAAGGGCCACTGAGGGAGCCATCTCTGTCTGTTGTGTCCAGCAGGCGATGCTGGCACCACAGTGGGCAGAGGAGGAGCTGGGCCCACAGGAACCTATGGCAGGACTGTCTGCAAGAAGACTTGTGAGGGGCTGTTGCCGAGTTCAGTGTTGGCCTGTGTGATCAGGCAACTGATGGCAGCGTAAAATGATGATGGCTGAACTAGCAGAACACCCACCACCTCCACAACCTTCTTTCCTTGCTTATATCAGTCTCTCTTCCCACTCCTGTCCTTCCCAGGCTGTTAACACAGGAGCGGGCATTCTCCTGCAGCAGAGACTGGCAAAGAGCCAAGACAGAAGTATACCAGGGACAGGGCAGGTTTGGAGAGCAGGGCTTGCTCCTGTGATTGGGAACAGTTGCCTCTGAAATAACAAGGTTCACTTCATCTATCCTGACTTCCTAGACCCATTTTTCTCTCCAACCCCACAGGAGGAGCAGCAGCAATAAGATGGTCCATGGAGGTAGGACCTGCCCATTTAGTTGGCTACCAAACCTAATGCTATCAGGACTAACCACATCACCTCTCAGCCCTGAAAACCATGTTGCACAGATAATTGCAGTTACCAAATTGCTCAGCAGTCAGGAAGTCAGTCATTCGGGTCAAGGGAATACAAGGCAAGTCTAGCTGAAACGCAGCTTAATGATTAATCCCTACTGGGTGGGCAGACGTTGCAAACTGGAGACCATCAGTGGCAGATGCCTGCGCGGCCACGGAAAGTCTCCCAGTGGAAGGATGCTAAGAAAGCACTTGGAGAAATTAGTTCAAGTGTCAACTCTGCCACCAGCTCCTTACATGGCCTGGCAGTGGTCATACTGATCTTAAGTCACTTACCAATAAAATGAGGCCGAAAGCTTCATCCGCCATCTCAGAGGGGATTGGGAGAATAAATTGTTTAGCATGGTCCTTCCTCATTTCGGTCAGAAGACACAGTAAATAGCAAGAAGGATCCTCCCTGCTCCCTGGGGTATTTCCAGAGGTTTCCATTTCTTTCTTTCTTATTTATACAGAACCCAGGTATTGGCTGATGTAAGAAGGTGGACAGTTTTCTCCAGTAGTATGTGGTCATCAGGGAGCCAATGCTGTCTGATGATGCTTTCCTCCATTTTGGCGAGTATGTGGCAGGAATACCTCCGCCCAGTTTCTAATCATCAGTTGAAGATACGCTGAAGAAATCAAAACACATCAACAGGGCTTCATTTTGGTTGATGCTTCTCTTGGCAAAAGAGAAGGAGAGTTGGGTAGGGTGTGGCAAAGGTGTGCGGGAAATGCTTTTATTTCTAGGAAAGGCTGTTGCCTCTGTCGGTGTTGAGCAATGTTGATGTTCCTTCCCTATCTGTTTTGAAGAGAAGTGATAGATGCCAACCTCCACGCCTGTCAGTCAGGCGCTTGTAAGCAGCCAGAAAATGAAACACAATAAAAATAAAACAAAAAACGACGCCCCACGGAGTCTGTCAGAGCGGGTTTGATAGTTCAAACAGGTTCCTTGTTCACTCATCACTATGTATCATTTCTTGCTGAGGGGTATTTTCAGTAAAATCTCTCACTGATGCTAGCGGTTTAGAAGGTTTAATGCGAGCTATTTGATAGCTCTCATCACCTTCCGTAGCCCAGGTTTTTGACTTATGAGGGCTCTGCCTGCCTCTTCACAGAGGCTTTTCGATTCAGAGTAATGTGTAAATAACACGGCATCATGACAAGCACTGCAAGCGAAAGATCTGGTGCTGCATGAGTGTCAAACAGCACTCTTTTCGTGGCAGCGTGGTGGGGCCTCATTATCACGAGCAGCAGAGCTGCCTGCGAGCTTGACATGACCATCCCCGGGACTCAGTATTGAGTTGTTCGTGAAAGAATCCTCTCGAGTATTTTGGGCCAGTCTAATTTAAAATGACCCGAGCTGTAGGACTGCCACCATCTAATTCAGGAGACTATTTCACGGTCCAGCAGACTTCAGTGTTGATGAAATGCTTCCCTCTGTTCTTGCTAAAGATCTGTTTCTCCTTCTCAGCTCTTGGCACCTAGTGAAACCCGACTGGACCCTGCAAATAATTCTCCTTCCCCTTTGGCTTTGAAACTCCTCAAATGCTAACAGTTATCCTCCTCGTCACAAGCCAGTCTCCCTGGCTTTTCAGTCACTTCAGTGCTCTGTTCTCAATTATTTCCCATTTTTTAAGTTCTTTTCTCCTACCACAGCAGACCATTGTACAGGACCTTGGTGTTGTACCAAAGCTGAACAGAAGAAATGTGTAAAAAGTCCCGTGGGTCCAATTCAGACCTTACAAATGCTGATGGAAAATTTCTAGATAATTTCTACACTAGTACATTAAACAGTAGCAAGGACACTAGCACTGACTCATTACACTTCTACAGTATTAAGTGTACCGTAGAGTTATAGAATTGTATCCTGGCACACTTTTAACCCAGAGTAGCCAGTGCTTGCCTAAATATCGACACGGTTTGAGAGTTAACATGTTCTCCACGAGCAGTTTCGATGCAGCCACCCTGCTCAGAGGGTAAGGGGACTTAATGATGCGGATGCAATGAAGTGCATACCTGCAGTTCCCGTGCCTGAGAACTGGCATTTTCCATGTCCTTGTAGAGATGCAGCCCTATTGATCTGATGATTTGATCACAAAAATTTCCTTTGGTGTCACTGACATGTAGGGAAGAGGAGGAATAAGGCGAATTAAGGGTGAAATCGGTGGGGAACTGTGCAAGCCTGAGGGCAAAATGAGGGATATGTGAAAATAACAGCTGGCCTCTTTGAAGCCTTAGCAAGTATGGAGAACAAAAAAAGTCTGTCCCAGCAGTGACTGTTTTCATGGCATATTGATTTGCACAGTCCTCCCCGCTCTGTCCCCTGGTGGCCTCCACAATTTAGGCATTGCTCCCACCCGCAATTATGTGCCTTCATTCCAAAACCCTTTGCAGGCAATCTCCACATCCTTAACACGTCGCCTTCAAACTGCCACCGTCGTCCCAGTCAGCACTGAAAAGTTTTATTAATTGGGGATTCAGAGGCTCTGCCCTGGATGGGCTAGTGCTGATTTGGTGGTTTCGGTGTCATTTTGACTCATTCCCGATGATTCTCTCTCAAGCATCATCATTAGACCTGTGCTAGAGAACTTCCAGGCTTCTCTGTGGAACAGGTCTGCCTAAGGTGTGTCTATTCAAATGTTTTGGCTTCTGTGAGAGAGGCAGCTTTAGAATCATAGAATAGAATCATAGAATCGTTTAGGTAGGAAAAGACCTTTAAGATCATTGCGTCTAACCACTAACCCGTCACTGCCAGGCCCGCCAATAAACCATGTCCTTAGGCATCTTTTAAATCCCTCCAGGGATGGAGACTTCACCACTTCCCTGGGCAGACTGTTCCGGGGCTATCAGTGAAGAAAGTTTTCCTAATGTCCAACCTAAACCTCCCCTGGTATAACTTGACGCTGTTTCTCCTTGTCTTGTCGCTCATTACTTGAGAGAAAAGACCAACACCCACCTTGCTACAACCTCCTTTCAGGGCGTAGTAGACAGTGAGAAGGTCTCCTCTGAGCCTCCTTTTCTCCAGGCTCAACAACCCCAGTTCCCTCAGCTGCTCCTCACAAGACTTCTTCTCTAGACCCATCCCCAGCTTCATTGCTCTTCCCTGGACATGCTCCAGCTCCTCAATGTCCTTCTTGGAGTGAGAGGCCCAAAACTGAATCCAGTATTTGAAGTGTGGCCTCAACAGTGCTGAGTCCAGGGGGATGATCCCTGCCCTAGTCCTGCTGGCAACACTATTTCTGATAGAAGTCAGGATGCTGTTGGCCTTCTTGGCCACCCGGGCACACTGCTGTCTCATATTTGGGTAGGAACCACACAGTTGTGCTCACATACTGTGTTTTAGTCCACTTCTCAGAGCACTCTCAAGTGGGATGAAACTCCATTAAAAGATGTATTGCAAGCGTCCACCTCATGGACTTTGACCAATAATAGACATCCAGTCCATAGGAACAAGCTGGAGCTAGCGTGAAGTAAAACTTCAGGGATACTTTGGATATTAGGGCCCTTCTTTTCCTCTGTACATCTGTGCCTGCTGCTCTGCAATACTTACCAGTGCAGGTACAGACTTTGTACTTTCCAGAGCAACTGAGAGAGAATCTGCTTCTTAGCCTTCTCCAGAAAGCCACTGTGATTATGTATTACCTTAATTTTGGTTTTTTCCATCCAGAACTTCCCAACGCTGCTTGAAAGGGCCATATACTTTTTATTATCGTGTGCTAGAGCCCAGAATATCATCATGCTAGAGGAGTTTCACCATTATGCTAGAAGAGAGTTGCTCCATCAAGCGGTGACACAGGTCTCTCATAATACCTACCACCTTAAACAGGGAAAACAAATATAAGATTCCATTTTAGGGCTCAAAGGGTGTCACGTGGAACCCAAGGGAGATCCAAGTGAAGTGCTCTTTGATGCGTGCATAGCTAGTCAGTTCTGCGGGCCTCACACACTATGGTGTTCAACCAAACCATACCAAGTGGTTGAGGAGTCCGGATCCTTTCCCTGCTACACCCCATGGAGTATGGTAACTCAGTAACAACCAGGAGGACAGTACAGGTGGCAGTTAGATGCTAAAATAGCAAACAGAAAACCCACACTCACCCACAGAGAGTTCTTGCTGTGTTTCCTTCTCTTTCCATTTCTACTGTTTATTAGATGTTACTGTTGTATCGGTGTACATCCATCTGGCCCATAAACCCAGTACATCCAGACACAGAGGCAAGAGGTGAAATACCACCAGGTAACACACTGTGAAAATTCTTTCATTGTCATCTTTCTGCTCACACGTCATTTTTTGCTAGGACTACTTGCAAAAGTCCAAACCTTTTTTTGCTTCCTTGCTGGCTGAAATTGTATTTCTTCCTCTCCTCGGGGAAACAATTAGATCTTGTCTATTTTTGCCATCGGTATTTCGTCAGGGCTATGTGTACAACCTAGGAGCTCACTTTGCAGGATAGAGAGGATTCAGGAATACGTAACATTTTTCAGGAGTACATAATATTTCCTTTTAGCCCTACAGTTCTTATGTCTCAGGTGTCGCCTTATGAGGATACTGTGTAGTGAGATGCTTTTGACTAAACTGGAGAAGTTGCCACTGTTTGCCTTTTCTGACGTTGATTCCCCGTGCCTTAGCCAAAGACTGTTAGTGTCAGAGTCCTGCCCTAAACCCTTTTCTTCATGCCCTCTTCCTTTGCATGAAGAAGCTGGTAATGAAAACCTCGATTCAGCAAATCACTTACGTGTGCCTTAAAAGCTTTGCTGAATAAGGATGGACTTTAGCACCTACTAAAAGTGAAGTATTTCCTCTGCAGAAGGAGAAAATAGTGCTGACGCACACGTTATTTGCTAATAATCCGAATCTTAGGCAGGCACATCTGCATATATGCATCCACAGAAGCTGAGCTGAGTGAAAGACTCGTATATTGACTGTCCATGTAGATTGATAAGGTAGAGAGCTGGAGAGACATCTCCCGTGCTTGTGATGAAATAGCGTTCGGCTTCTACAAATCCCCTTGCTTAAGTGTTAATATTTCCTTTGTTAAAAGGGTGTGTTACTTTCCTCCTCCATTTACTGCCCTTTTGCCTACTTGTTGCTGGATGATGACTGCCTCCATAAAAGTAATATCTTGCTCCTATTTCATAGAATCATCGAATGTTAGGGGTTGGAAGGGATCTCTGGAGATCATCAAGTCCAATCCCCCTGCCAAGCAGGACCAGAGAATCTAGGGCAGGTTACACAGGAACGCATCCAGATACGTCTTGAAAGTCTCCAGAGAAGGAGACTCCACAACCTCTCTGGGGAGCCCCTTCCAGGGCTCTGGAACCCTCACAGTCAAGAAGTTCCTCCTCAATGTAGAGGTGGAACTTCCTGTGCTCTAGCTTGCATCCATTGCCCCTTGTCCTATCACAGGGCACAAGTGACAAGAGGTTGCCCCTTTCTTCTTGACACCCAGCCCTCATCTATTGAAACACATTCATTAGATCCCCTCTCAGCCTTCTCTTCTCCAGACTAAACAGCCCCAGGTCTCTCAACCTTTCCTCATCAGGCAGGTGTTCCAGTCCCCTCATCATCCCCATAGCCCTCCCTTGGACTCTTTCCAGTAGATCTCTGTCTCTCTTGAGCTGGGGAGCCCAGAGCTGAACGNAACTTGTTGTCCACCAGGACTCCAAAGTCCTTCTCCACAGAGCTGCTCTCCAGCAGATCACCTCCTAACCTGTACTGGTGCATTTTGTTACTCCTTCCCAGGTGCAGGACTGTTATTTCTGTTAGCACAGACGGTACAATCATCACAGGCCTCATCCATACAGCTATTTTTGTGGATGTGCTTCGCTGCCCCAAAGGGGAACTTCACTTCACCTATAACTTGGGTAGAGCAGTTCACTCTCTAGTTCTCTGGTGCTAATTATTAACAACGTAGATCAATACCTCATGAAGCAGCCAAGATCCTCTAGCAGTGCCCTCAAGAGCCCTTCCTGCAGATTTGACTTCTTGCCTTCCTGGATTTAGGGCAGGGGTTTCTTTTTTATTTCTTTTTGGTAGGGAAATCAAGATTTTCCCCAATCCGGGTGGAAAGCGTAACAACAGGATAGTCTTCTGTAACGAATAGATAAAAGCTCTTGTGGTAAAGCCCCGCAGCATCCCATCGAGACCCCACTGACCGGAGAGGGATCAGCCCTCTCTGAACAGCTCAGAAAAGAGGAGGGTGAACCAAGTGCTGTGAAAAAAAAAACATACAGAGGTAACGAGGGAAGAGATCGGTAAGAAGGGGCTTGAAATCCACATTTCACAGCAAGAGAAGTTCGTGTTCCCTCCTATTTACCAAAATGTGTCTGGTTCTTCATAATTAGCCTTGACAGTAATATTCTCCCATATCCTCACGGAAATTAGACTGAAAATCACAATGTTAACAGTATTAACAATGGATGCCAGATTTTAGAGGCTGATGCCAAAGGCAGTATTAGTTTATGCCCTCTGCACTGTGCCAGCTTATCTTCTTTGAGTATTCTTTAATACTTTTAATTGCTCCTTTATAAAAGAGATTGTTAGAAAACTGTATTTCCCCACCATCCATCTACCCAGTGTGTCTCCTCTGATGTCGTTTCGTTCCCTGCATTGAAGTCTTCTGTTCCTCTTTGTATTGAGGCTACCAGAAGCACATCTGAGGCAGAAAGACTGTTAAGACTCACCTAGGTGTTTTAGAAAAATGCAGATTTTAATGTAAATAGTCTAATGGTTTGGGGTTTTTTTCAATGCAAAATGTAGCTAGATCCCTGAGGAACCTGGTCTGACCTCATAGTTGGTCCTGCTGTGAGTGAGAGGCTGGACACCACTGCGAATGGCTTGGCTGGAGAGGTTCACCTGTGGCTCCTTCAAACCTGAATTATCATGTGATCTCTTTATTTCTCCATCTCCTCTGACTGCACCACTGAGGGCTACCAAAAGTTCAAGTGTTAATCTTGCTTCAGTCTAAAGCCAAGACATCTCTATTTTCTTGCCTGTGTGAGGTCCCAAGTCATTCTCATTCTCCTTCTTCCATTTATTGCCATTGCAGGCAGGGGTTCATGCTTTTCTTCCCCCCTGAACACCTCATTTATCATTTATCTGGGAGAATAGTTTGGATATTAGGATGTCAGCATCCTTTTCTCCATAATGTCGATGGGTAGAAGTCAGCAAAGGGTGGTGTGCAGGACAGTGTCCATACCTATGTCTTCACCTCCCTGGCAGAGCAGTCCTCTGAGGTGGCCCTGTGCTCATTGGGTCTATGTCCCATCAATGGGGTTACTCTGTGGACATCCCATGGACAATGCATCCGTATGCTCTGGCTGGTCCTGAATCTGCACTGCTGTGTTTGCTAGAAGCACGGATAACAATGTTGACTTACGAGTAATGATTGGAGCTGCCCTTTGCTGGTCATGCAGTCTGGTCTATAGACCATTAAAGAAATATCAGAGAGTGTGACTACGGAGAGAAAATGGTGGATGCCCCATGGTGGCATTCCCATGACTGGATGCAAATATCTCAAGAGTAGGCTGCCTGTTTATAGGCAAGGAAGGGAAATAGGGATTAGGGATGGATAGAATAGGGTTGGATTAGACAACACCAGACGTTGGGTTTTTCTAAGCTGCTGTTTGTTGATTGTGGATCTCTGTGTACTTTCAAAGGCCACATTGTCCTTCTTTCCTAAAGTGCTATGTGTATTCTTTCCATTTTTGCCCCTTTTGCCAGCTCTTAGTTGGGATGGACTCTGTGAGAGATACGTTAACCAAGACTCAGCAGACCTCTGGTATGAAACTACTGCTGTTGCACTTGCCGGATTAGCCCAAATAGATGTCTCCTTTCTGAGCACTTCTTTAAGTTTTTTCCTGAACGCTATTCCTTTTTGAGGAATAGAGCTCAACAGAGCACGTTGGAATCACTGCTTTCCTACCACGTTTATTAGTTCATTAGTCAAATAGAGAAAAGAAGCAAAGCACGGATAGCATAAAAGTTGCCTGAGAAGCCTGAATGAGTCAAGGCTCCAGAAGAACATTTCTGGTGCTCAGTAGGGTGCTGCTAGTCTCGTAAAACTTGTAGAAGAACATGGCTTAGGCTCAAGTGTTAAACCTCAAACACCGAAACACAATAGCTTCCCTTCCAGGAAGTGTAGTAAACATATAAGCGTCTGGGTTGATGCAGTGTCCTCCCCCTCTGTATGTCCAATGCATATTGGAAGTTCATTATGCATGAAGGAGGAGACTGTTTGATGCAGAGAGTTTAAACACTTTACATCCAGGGTCAAATTTTCAGAATAATTCAGGTCTTCTCCAGCAGCAAGTGGAATGTAGATGTGGTAGGATCAATCATGAAGTGAAGGTTTAGTTGCTTTCTTTAGAAAGGGAACTGGAAACTAATGCTTAAACCCATCCATGCTCATGGAGGCATCAAAACCCACGTTTTTGGAAAATGTGGCGCCTTGCCAATATAAGGAACAGCGTTGAATTATTTTCTAATTTAAGAGTGAGGAATCACTGTTGAAGGATGGAAGACGGAAGGGCTTTGGGTCAAAGGTCAAAACATATCCAGGCAGGTTTTTTTTGTAATATGGCTCTCAACATCTTCTACTGAGCTGTCAGGGACCGAAAGGACTTTTCTGGATCACTATAAGCATTCTCGTGGATGTCTAAGACTTCCTTCTTTCCATGGACCTGTAGCAGGCAGTGCTGCCACAGCAATGAACATCTGCTTACCTTTAGCTCTGCCTTTTCTGCTGGTGATTTTTGGAGCAAAAGTTCCTGAGTCTCATCTTTCCTTGTCAGTTCCTGCCTACGTAGCACACAAGGGATGGAAGCTGCTGCTGATTTCTTACCGTGTTTCTACCCCCCTTTCACAGCTGGGGAAACTGAGACATTATGGATTGTTTCTCTGCCAGTCGTGCTCCATAGAAATGTAAATGCCTTGTCTAAGACCTGGGAAAGAGTCAGTATCGGTGCCAGGATTAAAATGCTGCTTGTTCTGTGCTTCCGCACTGAATTCTCTTCAGAGCGTGCTGCGATGAGGGATCCAAATGCAAGATCTGGCATCGCTGGCTTTTAATTTTTCTCCCCTTTTTTTGAATTGCTAGGCAGATGGAACGTGCTCCTGCTCACAAAACACCCCGTCATCTATCCAGCTTGGATGAAGCTCAAGGAAAATGCTAATCATCATTTGTCACTGAAGGCAGATCTCCCCTACAGGGGCAGCTGGCTGGGCTCTGAAGTTTCGCCCATGATGCCATGACTTTATCAAGAGAAGCTAAATAGCAGCCCGTCTCTCCAAGACGACGTAGCAGCTTGCACTGTCACACAGGGAGATAACTTCTTGCCCCCTGAAAAATCTTGAGATATGAAGATGAGGCTGTAGGAGGAAGGGCAGGGAGGAAAAGAGCTGCTCCGATACTTATACGCATAAAACACACCTGGGGGGAAACCTTACAGGAGCGTCGGCTGTGTCAGACAACGTGACATTAAGCTCTTAAAAGATGAGCGATCTCCTGAGGGCCGTGGGCCTGACAGACAGATGTCCATGGGGGATTCCGGTCCAGTGCTTTGGGCTGAGCGCTGGAGACTTCGATTAACATATGCTGATTTTATGAATGATGGTTTGCTGCTGGCTGCTTTCACAAAAGGTAGCTGTGTTCCAAGCCCCCGTACGTACAGGGGCATTTTGCTCCTCTCAAGGTTCTTGGCGGACATTTTTCTCCCCTGGAAATGATGGGAGCCCAGATATCTGGCAGTGATGAGGAGGAATGACTTTAAATCTCATACGGTGCTGAGAGCTCTTGCACTCTCTTTAAGAAGAAGGCTGCTATTTTCCCAAGTTAAAAAAATAAAAACACCTCATGTTATGTGTGAGATGAGTTTTTTGAGGAAAGTTACTGTGTCTTTGCCTGGCAGGCTTTAGAGATTGGGCATAAATTCAGAGGTTTTGAGGAATTATGAATCTTTTCTGCTTCTCTGTCGTCTGTGCTGCTCGGTTTTCTGGTGAACCAAAGTGGCTTCGGAAAGCTTCAGTTTGTCAGGCATGAAATTAATTTGGTGGCTCGGTCTCAGCCCAGAAATTTGCTGTACCCCAGAAGAGGGTTGCAGAAAGTAGCCCCATTGCCCAAAACACAGACAACAACTGCTCCTGGTGAGTCTCTGTCCCCATAGTTTTCAGGGGTTTGGGTCTTTCTCAACAAAAATTCAGATGAGAGCAGAAGTGTCTCTTTATTCTCGACATTTTTTTTTGTGTGGGGTGTGAGCAGTGGGGAGTGATATTGAAGGGAGGGTGGGAGACTAGTAAGGAGGCAAAGTGAAGGGTGTCTAGATCTGGAATGATTCAGCAGAATGTCATATTGAGTCTCGTTTTGACAATTCCTATAAACAAGAGCAAATCTCAGTCTGATTTGATTAGCAAGTGCTGCCAACAGCCAGGGTCCAAAAGTCACTCCATTAGCGTCAGTCCCTGTGTTTGGCTTTACCCTTTAAAATGGCCCTAAAGATAAACTCTCTGGAGCATTTCAGTTGTCACAGGAGGACCTCTTTGTTCCTTGCTAACTGCAACCAAAATAACGAGGGGTGAAAAAATGACGACCAAACTCCATGAGTTCTCTGCCTCTCTGATCTCAGCTCACGCATCTAAATAGGAGTCTCAGCATTGGGGTGTGAGGACTTTCGGGATTAGGTCCTCCCACCCTGAGTATACCTGGAGGAAATAAGAGGAAATCCTTCAGCTTTGCATGCTGGTGCCGACTGCTTAAGAGGGAGTCATCTCCTACTGAGGCCTGACAGGGATAAGCCGTGTTCCTTCAGCTGTTTCCGCTGTTGTTCTTTCTAATTTATATCACTGTGAAGGGTTAAGGAAGGTGACTTCAGGTGGTGCCATTAGAAAGTCAAATTGCAGAAAAGAAAGCATAAAAAATAAATGCCACGGCAGAATTGCTGAGCCAGTGAATAAAGAGCTCTAAATGCAAACAGCCGCACATTTCTCTACCAGTCGCCTGTCTCCCTATTTGAGGATTAAGGACTCTGTGTCTTTTAGTCTTGAGTCTTCCTGTTAAGTTCGGGTGCTGCTGAACATCACAATGTTTTTACAACTCACCTATTAAGGTTTAGAGGAACTTCCCACCTTTTATTTGGACCGCAGTAGAAAGACTGTTACTTCTTTTGAGATGTCACCTCGTAGGAAAGAGACCCAAGGAGAGTCTTTCATAAATCAGTGGGTCTTAAATATAGGTAGTCTTTCCCCAAACACACGTTACGAATTTGGTGAGTGAGGTAATTTGCTTATGGGAAAGATCCCCAGCTACTGGAAATTGGTGTAGATCAACCGACTTCAATGCTGATTTCTACGAGCTGTAAATGAACTGGTGTCTCCTCTTGAATGACTTTGAAACACCTCCAAAGAAAAGCGTTGAACAGCATTTCTTTCCTGCACAGCTTTCCCCTCCCCTGGGTGTTTTTGCGGAAGCACGAGATGTTTTACAACCACGCTCAAACAGATCCTGCCACACTACATCATCTTTCAGCATTTTTCTCTCCTTGTCCCTCCTTCAAGGTACCATGTTCTCCACCTCTATCTCAGGGTGCAGCAGTCCTTCCCTGTTGTCCCTGTCCCATGTCTGTGACACTGGTGCTTTACCCTGGACTTTTAGTGAGGGAAGAACGCAGTCAAGTGGAGCATTTTTCTGGTTCCCTCCTGCGGTGTGCTGCTGGGGCTGGGAAGACCTCATGGGATCATAGTCCTCGCTGCAGGCAGAGAGCAGCCCAGAAGGATTTGGGGGCTGGAAGCTGTGCAACACAGAGGAGGTCTAGGCCAGTCTGACGGACAAGATGGATATCTCCAATATCACAGTAGCATCATCACCTCCTAATTGAGGATAGAGCCATATCATGCATTTTTAAAGTCCTGATGTCCCCAGGACATCAGTGCATCCCCACTAGATGCACGCAGTTATGATGCCACAGTCAACAGTCTTGCTTGAAATCCAGCTCTGTCTGAGCTTTCCTTTTGTTTTCTCCATCCCTCCATTCCCCCCGAAACAGAAGTATTAATTAATTTGGCAGCAGTCTGTGTGGGAGTGGTGAGGTTTGGGTTAAACACTATTATGTTACTACCTCTTGCTAATCTTTTTCTCCCGATGCCTGTGGAGTTGGAACATCGATTGTAGCGTGCCATTGAACAGACTGCCACAATAGCTTTGGAAGAGCTGTGAGAAGCCAGCACTTTGTTTCGGAGGTGGGTTTTCTCCGTGGATGTCAGGACGGCACTGTGCTGTGGTGGGTTGAGTTGAGGGGGTGGCTGAGCAGATGGCTCTTCTTTTGAGATGCTCTGATGCTTGGTGACCTTCAGACAAGGTGAGGCAGGACCCTGTCCTCTGAGATGAGGGGGCTGGAGCACCACTGAAGTGCCACCTGGCTCTGTCACGTTGTTCCCATCTACAGCCAAGGTGCTGACGCTCACTGACCGTATTGCATTAGCACAGAGATAAATTAGTCCTCTCCTTCTACGTGAGGCTGGAGCTGGTAAGTGGGGCCAAACTGGCAACCTTGTGTTATTTATTGCCTGGTTCATTGTGCTTCCTAATACCTTGTTTGCTATTTTGGAAGGCATCAATGCATTAAGCAGCAGTTTTCCTTGGGCTGCTCAAGTCTGTCTGTGGAACTCGTATGCCAAATATAGAGTCATGTGAGTTGTAGGAGCCTTTTTAATTTCCCCTCTTACACTAGCGTTCATCAGTGTTGAACATCATTCACTGTCGTATTACTGAAAGTGCTCAGGCCTTTCTAATGTTTGTTAACAGCCCTTTCCAGTCTTGGCAAGCCTGACCAGAGAAATACAGTCTATTTCCGTCCTGTACCTTGCCCCCAGTGGTTTACATCTACATCTTTTCTCTACCACATCTATGTCATTCATTCTTCCACCTTTTCTAGAAAACTGTCCCCTTGTTGCCCTACACGCTGGGCAGTGCACTCTGGGTTCAATCTGGCTTTACCATCCAGCTGGTCTGTCCCACAAGGTCCATGCCGAGCTGCCCAACTTCAGTCTCGTTGTATCTGGCCACCTCTTACAGTGTTTCAAGACCTCCTTTTGATTAGCCAGATCCTCCCTGGGGTCTGGAGGCAGCCTACTTCTCATTAGACAGCCAGTTGCTGACTCAGCTCCATGTTTCATTTTTCTTGGCAGGTTTTTTTCCATCCTCCAGTCTCAAAGCTTGCCTGAAGAGCTTGGCAGAGGGCTCAGGGTAGTCAGTGGCTTGACCTGTAACCCATGTAGTGCCATGCGTGCTTGGATAGCTTTGCCTAGTCCACCTAGGTACCGTCCAGATGAGGATGTTCAAGTGGTCCTGGGTTTGTTGGTAGTTCTGTATCAGCCGAAGGTGTCGAGGCAAAGGTTACAGTCTTCTGCACCTGAATAGAGCTTTCGTGTTAACACAGAACTTGTGGGATCGTCGTGATGACAGATTGAGATATTCTTGGCCTTCTTTTTCAGATATTTTTCTTCCCAGCTCCTTCCCCTTCCTAGAGCACTAATAAATATATTTAACAACACGGCATCCAGCAAAATGCCTGGAGGCAGCTGACTGTTAACCTTTTGTCATGATGAAAATTGACCTACTTTTAGTTTTGTGGCTGTTTTTGATTTCTGGATTATTATTTCTTTTTTTTTTTTCATTCCTCTTCCTCCTGACCTGCTGTTTCACTTGACCTTGTTTTGTACCTCACTCCACGGTAGTTACCTTCTGTAGTTACCTCAGGAGTGAGAACGCCACAGACCTTTTGCGATCTGAAAAAAGAATTAAAACAACTAGTTTACAGTTTCTTTTTTTCATTTCCACTCAGCCATCGACTCCTTTAAAGAATTGCCAGGAATAAGAGAGCTGTGATTTTTTTCCTTACAAGGACCAGGCTACCGCAGCCTTGCATGCGTTTTGTTGTTTTCTTCTGTGTTAGCCATTTTTACCATGATGTGTAAGGTTTTATTGCTCTATTCATCAGCCAAGACTTTTTGTAAAGCTCGCTTATTTGTAATCGGCAATCTGTGACAGGAGCTGTTCTTAAATAGAGATTAGATGTTCCTGTTAGCAAGTCAGCTGTCAGATAACGCAGATCATTAGGACATCCTGTCACCCACAGCAAGGTACCTCTTCCTTAGCCGTAAGTTTCTGGGATGTAGATGTTCCTTCCCTGACTTCAAGGTCTCAAAACAATCTATGAGAATACACTTCCGGAACACGGTTCATCCAACGTCATCTCTTCTACCATGATCTGACCTGTGGTCAGCCCGTCTCTCTTCATTTACTAGAAGTGCTGTTTATCTCACAAGCTTAGACGTTCATCCATAATTACCGATCGCTATGGTTTTCTTCTTGACCAGACTGTTTGGACAAAATGCTATTTTTGTGGCCTTTTTTTCTTTTTCTTTGAGTGGAAGTGCTTCTGTCACGTCCATCTCTTGGATCACCTTCTCACTTTGGGTCTATGTTAAGAAACTTTTGTCACCTGAAGCTTTTGCGATTGGTTCTTGCATCTTTACGTATTTGTTTTTCAGAGACCAATCTTAACATTTTTTGTCTTCTGCTTGCTTTCTTGGTATTTTAATATCAGCATTGTTTGATTTATACTACCTGTTTGATCATGATGGGTCTTCTGTAGTTCTACAGGGTAGTTCTACAGAAGAGGCATAGTATTCTCCTGATAACCACATGAGTAAATGCATTTATAAACCATCAGCCTGGATAATGAAATTAAAAGACAAACAACGTCCTGATTTTGAAGCTTACTTTTAATTGAACAAATGAAAAGCTTTCCATTTAGGCATGCCAGGGTTATCTAAGTAATATTCTGGCAAGCTGCCCTTTCACCGGCATGACAGTACATTGCAGCAATGAAATGGGACAAAAATCGATGCTATTGAAAAAAAAAAAACAACACCAATAATTAAATATAATGTTAACTGCAGATCAGAAGAAGAAACGTATTTTTACAATTTAGGAAAACTAAGTGAAAATATGAGTCACAGAATGGTTGGCCGACCTCAGGATGAATTCGATAACTTGGTTTTTGTTGGAGAACGATGCAACACATCCTTTCATACGGCCTTGCAAACTAGTGACAGTATCTCGCATCAGACTAGAGCTGACAACCATTTTTTTTTTTCTGCCATGGCTTTGATGCCTAAAAGGCTTGCAACCTAAAGGATCTGCAGAGTTCACTTCAGCAAATAGAAGATCAATCTGTCCATTTTCACCTCTGAAGAATGTCTGTATATCCAAAGTCTGGGAGATACACAGGGGAGACCTGTATTTAATTTCCAAGTGGAATGTCAAGGAGGGCAACACACACACAAAAGTGGCACCCCTTGGTCCCGCCCTCGCACCTGGCTTGGGCAGAGGTGTTGTGGGACAGCTCTGCAAGCCAGTCGATATGAAAAATATCTATTGCATGGCTCAAAGTGCAGCCTCTGAGCATCGTCCACTTCTGTAGCGTGTAGCTCATTTACACTAACCCTGGATGCGTGTTCCAGTTCCACCTTCCCAAAGGATGGAGTTTTTGTAATCTTCTAAGTCTTATGAAGGCTTCTGGTGGTGATGCTGTCTTGCCACCTACAAGTCTCTTTGCTGGGCGATTGAGTAAACCAGGACGTACCATTACGGCATGAGCAAAGCTTGGTCTGAGAAGCAAAAGACATTTAGCCCCAGAGAAAGGTTTAACCTTGTGGCTTCTTTCATACTGTTGCTCATGCTTCCTGCTCAAAAGGCTGCAAAACGTCACTGCTGTAACAAGTGAAATTTCTCTTTGTGGCCACTGGCAGACAAGCTTGTGTCTGGACACTTCTATTCTGAGGTAGAGAGGTAGCATGGAGAGAAGCTTTCTGAAATTAACTGAATCATAGAATAGAATCGTTTTGGTTGGAAGAGACCTTTGAGATCATCAAGTCCAACCGTTCCCCCAGCACTGCCAAGTCACCACTAAACCATGTCCCTCAGCAAGACATCTACAGGTCTTTTAAATCCCTCCAAGGATGGGGACTCCACTCCTGCCCTGGGCAGTCTCTCACAGTGCCTGACAACCCTTTCAGGGTAGAAATTTTTCCTAATGTACAATCTAAACTTCCCCTGGTGCAACTTGAGGCCATTTATTCTTGTCCTATTGCTTGTTCCTTGGGAGAAGAAACCAACGGCCACCTCACTCCAGCCTCCTTTCAGGGAGTTGTCGAGAGCAATAAGGTCTCTCCTGAGCCTCCTCTTCTCCAGGCTCAACAACCCCAGGTCCCTCAGCTGCTCCTTGTAGAACAAGCTGCTCTTGTTCTCTAGACCCTTCACCAGCTTCATTCCCCTTGTTTGGACATGCTCCAGCACCTCCTTCTTGTAGTGAGGGCTCCAAAACTGAACCCAGGATTCAAGGTGCGGCCTCACCAGTGCCAAGTACAAGGTCAAGTCTCAGCGTCAATAGGATCAGGTTTGGGTTACTGTTATTTGGGTGATAACAAACTTCCTCCCTCGTGTCGGTGGTGATTTTCTTGGATGGAAGTAGAAGTTTTGTGGCAAGAAGTGAGCTGTCTCAAGATGGGCTAATATGCATGTATAATTCCTTGGATAAAATTCCTGTT
Organism: Eurystomus gularis; assembly: GCA_013400335.1. Taxonomy (NCBI): domain Eukaryota; kingdom Metazoa; phylum Chordata; class Aves; order Coraciiformes; family Coraciidae; genus Eurystomus; species Eurystomus gularis. The sequence continues at coordinate 141,947 of VZZY01011850.1, read as the reverse complement.
CTCCTGTGGCCTGAGCTGGTTTGTAGCCTATTCTGGCTTGATTTGGGTAATTCTGGATGGCGGGAGGATCACAGCAAGCGAGAATGCAAAGTACTTTCCCTGGGAGATGAACAATCCAATTTCTGCACAGCGAGGGAGCAGGGAAATTTAAACCCAGTAGCATTAATGGAGAATTTATCAGGAGAAAGTGAAAAGTCTAATAGCCAACTGAAGTGCAGCTACACTTTCCTGAAGTTCAACTTTTCCTTGGTAATGCAACTTCACATTAGGGGATTAGAATGTCTCTGTGTTCAAAGGGAGGGGAAATCATCATCGTTCGTTGCGTTCATCTGACTCCCCTTTCTTCTCACAGACCTTGGGGAAAAAAGGAAAAAGGTGGGGGCAAAGGGGGCAAAAACATAAAAGGAAAAGAAGAAAATTAAGACTGGAATGAAGCCTTGAAATTGGCAGCTGTCAGTAGCCCTCAGGACAAGTGATAAAATGCTGCATTAAAGTCGCTACAGTGTGAAATGCCATTGACAGAATAACGAGGATGGGAAATCACTTTATAAATGTGCTTACCAGGATAAACAGATGTGACAGAGGGCAACTCTGTTCTGTCACTAAACACTTGAAAGGGCAGAATTTATGGCAATCTATTTTCCCGTAAAAAAAAAAGTAAAAATTACACTGAAAAGATACAAAACTAAACCCAAAGTGGCTTCAGACAGAGGTGAGGGTTCAGTGCACATGTAAGGGCGGGAATCAGGGCAGAAACACTCTCCTGTAATAAACCATTTTGAGAGTCCAATAAATCGAAATGTGGCAGCGCATAATGGTGCTGAGAAAGGGGGGGCTGGTTCCTCATGGTGTACACTTTGCAAAGGCAGGAGCCACTCTACAGGCATGACTCAAGGCCAGGTTGGATGGGGCCTTGAGCAACCTGGTCTAGTGGGAGATGTCCCTGCCCATGGCAGGGGGATTGGAACTGGATGATCTTTAAGGTCCCTTCCAGCCCAAACCATTCTGTGATTCAATATGATTTTATGACTTGGGGTCCTTAAGATGTAAAACATGCAAAGCGATATTAGTTCGATTTTCTGCGGAGCTGGGGCTGGATGGACAGTAGCTGCTCAAGGAGGCAGCCCAAATTCAAAGGATCCTTTAGTCTCTGCTGAGGAGCTGAAGGACTGTGTGCCATCAGGGGTGTGCACCCACTAATAAAAGATTTCTGGGTGCTTTCATGGCTTCTGGCACCTGGGGAGGATGAGCTGCAATGCACGAGGTGTCTCCAGAACCTTCTCACGCTGTATCATAGGGCAGACCTGGTATACATGCAAGTGAGCAAAGCTTGGCTAGATTCAGGTGGGGAATCCGTCAGGGCTGGAGGACAAAAGCAGTGAAGCAGAGCATATCGCTGGTGTTTTCAGAGGTCAGCTCAGGTGAGGATAGGTGGAGAAGCACTTCTCTGATGTGTGGGACAACAAACAGGGTTTTTTCTTTGATGTTCAGTGAGAGCCAAGGACCTATCCAGCCGCCTGGTGGAAAGCAGTGATGAGCTAGTGTGCCTCGAGGAAGGCATGGGTTGGATGTTGCAGGACAAGGGTCTCCGTAAGAGATTTCATGAGATACGTGAGTCTTCTGTTGGTATCCAGGCAATAGCAACCAAACGCGATTTGTATTTTTCAGTTTTGCTTAAGCAAACTAAAACACTCTTCTGTTTCGTTTAATTTTCTAAATTGCCTCCTCCCATTAGCAACTAATTAATACTGCAGTTGTGTTTGACTGTTAATATACCCCACCAGTTCTGCTGGCAGGGGGTGAGCAGTGGTTGTTAAGGACTGGACGGAACTGAATCCATCAGTTTATGCCAAATAGTCATCAAACAGTGAGAACTCCCTGTCACTAGCCAGAAAACAAATCGATGACTCCGCTTCCTCTCTCCTTTAGAAGTGTTTGAACTATTTCAGTGGCTCTTCAACACTGCTCACCAAGGCCTAAGTATGTTGGTATTGCTTAGTATTAATAAAAAGTCAAATATATACGTATCTATGATATACTATAATGGGGGATACAATGGGTAGGGTGCTTGAAGTCCTCTGTACTGGAAAATTATGTATTTCGCCTGTCTGGCTTGAATGGAAAAAAAAAAATGAGCTGCAGTCTTAACAGTAGCCTTTTCAAGGTGCATTCAGTCTGAAAGTAACTCCCTGGCTCCTCCACTTCTCTTCCCATCCCCCGTAGATCCATCCAGCTTTCCCAGCGCTTCACTCCTGGAGCCAGAGGCAGCTGCGTGTTGGTGGGAACAAGCTGAGTGAATCCCCCGGTGAAGAATAGACTCACCTGCCTCATTTGCAAATTAAAACAAATTTAAAGCAGGCGGTTGAAAGCCGATCTGAATTCAGGGAGCACAAGCTGAGCATGATTGAATATAAATGCTTAAAACTTCCTAATAAACTTGAGAGATTAATCCAGATTCCTCTAAATCAGCATTTCTCTGGGGGGCCAGCGCAGGTGGGAACGAAGGCAGGATAACTTGCTTCTCTGCTAAGTGACTGATGGTTTTATAAGCTGAGGTGCTGAAGCCTGAGCTGTGCGCCTCAAGTTGGAGTTGACCTGTGCATGGGGTCACAGCCTAGCAGAATGTTTTGTTTTTTCTATTGGCTTCATGTTCCAGAGGCAGAACCTGGCCCACCTGTGTCTCTGTGGCTCCACCCTCACCCAGGTGGTCATGGTTGGGGTGGTGGGTGAGACCAGGCTTATATTAACCAGGAGCTGGTCTGTTAGAAGAGCTTCTTGTTGGGTGTGGTTTCTGTTGGGGCTGGTTGCTGGGCTCTATCAGTGGTGTCCATCCATGTGAAGGGCCACTGAGGAGCCAATTCCATGTGTTGTGTCCAGCAGGCCATGCCGGCACCACAGTGGGCAGTGGAGGAGCTGGGCCCACAGGAACCTATGGCAGGTTTGTTTGAAAGAAGACTTGTGAGGGGCTGTTGCTGAGTTCAGCGTTGGCCTGTGTGATCAGGCAACTGATGGCAGCATGGGGTGATGATGGCTGAACCAGCACAATGTTAGCACAGGAGTATCTGCTCTATCACTGTAGAGATGCTTGATGGTTTCTAAAGGCAGCCTTTGGGACAGGAGCTGGTTGTGGTTTGTTTTCACACACAGCTGATAGATGGCACGCTGTTGTAAGGATTCCCTGCCTGAAGAGGCTGTTGTTCCATGCTAAAGAGGAGATGCTGGTGCCTGATTGTTATCTGTCGCTACTTAACGACCGAAAAGGTCTTCATTGCTATTGATAAGTTGGTTAAAGCTTATTGAGTCTTGCCTCTCATTTTTGTGGACGGGGACGTTTAGCAGGGCAGAGATTTGCTGAATTTCCCTTAACGTGCAAGAGCCAGGGGAGAGGTGTGTGCTTTAATCAGTTCAGTGACTCGAGTTGATAGGGAGTTTGTGGCTGCTGCCTGAATTAGTCCGTCTCTCTCTGATTTCACAGTTTGGTATTGATTGCATTGAATATTAGACAAGTGGAGTTAAGAGCGATCTTTAAACGTTGGCAAACCTGTCTCTCAGCTCTAAGACAGGATCAACTCCCCAAATAATTAATTTCTTGTATGAATGTCTTCTGTTGCAGTTTAAGCCCGTGAATATCTGTCATATGGACGGTGGGTTTGGAGAACATGTTATTCCCTTCCTATTTGCAATGCTGCACTTGTTTGAAAAGCAACTCAATACTGTTTTGGTTTGATTTGGGGGACTTCTGCCTGTTGTTTCTTAATCTTTATGTCTAACTGCAGAACTTTGTATTTTCATTATTTGACTTCACGCTTCTTTCTTACAGTGTTTCCCCAATTTAATGAGATGACTTTGAATTCTAATTTTATCTTTTGACAGGCTCAAAACATTTCTGAGCTTCACTGCACATTCGTATTTAATAGCTATCCTTTCCACTCCATCACCTAAACCATTACTGAAGAATATCGGTTGGTTCTGGATCCAGGAAAAACCCAAGAACTCAGGGAATCATAAAATCATAGAATAGTTTGGGTTGGAAGGGACCTTGAAGGACCATCTATTTCTGGCCTCCCTACTATGAGCAGGGACATCTTTCACTAGATCAGGTTGCTCAAAGCCCTGTCCAACCTGACCTTGCACACTTGCAATGGTGGGGCATCCACAGCTTCTCTAGGAAACCTGGTCCAGTCTCTCAGGAGGCTGTTAGCCTTCTTTACCACACTGCTGGCTTGTGCACAACTGGTTGGCCATCAGGACCCCCAGGTCTTTCTCTGCTAAACTTCTGTCTGTCCAGTCAGTCCCCAACCTGTACCTGGGGTGATTCCTGCCCTTGTGCAGGACTTGCCATTTGCCTTTGTTGAACCTTGTGAGACTTTTATCTTCAGACTTTCCAGGTCGCTCTGAAAAGCTTATTTAAGGAAGAACGATAAAGATGTTCAGGAACTGGTTGAGATACAAAGTAGATGACATCTTGGACAGCACAGGGCATTATGACTGCTACAGCATACCTTAATCCGAAACTGTAGAATCCATTGCATGCCATTTTAGATTGGCACAGGATCATAATCCGGGTCATGATGTCCCCCCCAGTACAGTTAATGTCCACGTATGCAAACACAGCTCTGTCTGTAGCGTTGAGTGACCAAATTTGCTTTCTAAATCGCATTTTTCACTCTGGAAAAAGGACTCAGAGGACTCTTTCTCCCTTTGCAGTGCTACCTACAATGTCTCAGACTCATCCCACTTCTGTTTAGATACCAAAGATGTGAACTACTTCCAGAAGGTGCCTACCTTTCTCTTGTGCTTATTGAGAAAGCCTAGAGGAACCCCTCAGCTGGGTGACTCTGAGATTGTAGGACCTAAGGGTTTGAACCTTTCTAATCTCCTTGTAGAGACACACACACACCAAAGTCTTGCCATGAGAATCTCAAAGCCCATTTCAAAAGTCAGTGTAGAACAACTTTTCTGGACCATTCAGACTCTGCCACTCACCAGAGAATTGCTTCTACCTCAGAGGTACAGGAAGACCAAGACTCAGTGTGAGACAGTGCTCTAGTTTTAACCAGAAATGGGAAATTTTCAGGTGGGAAGTAAATACAAAGTAAAGCAAACTGTCCTAGTCATTAGTGTCTGCCTTTGACACCAGCACCTTCTGGCTGATAGGAAGGTGGTAACAAATGAGATCTTTTTGGCTTACTTTTTCCTATTAGAAATTTGGAGGCGATCCAGAAAGAAGGAAATAAGGGAGAAGTACTAAGTATAATTTATGAAGAGAGATTACAGGAATTTACCAACTGCAGGCTCAGAAAGTGCAGCAGTGATTAGTTGAGCCATGATGTCTACGTAGAAATACTTGATGTGTAATAGCATTGGAAAAAAAAAGGGTAGAATAATTTAAAATATTAAGGTTGAAGGTAGTAACAAATTACCAAGTAGTAGCTAAGGACAGATAGTTATAAATTAAACATTAAGGAAAAATCCTTGAACAATGAGATTAATCATTTTGGATATAATGGATACTTTAAAAAAAAAATAAGCTCTCTCACGCACAGAATGGAGATAATAAAACCACATGAGGGTTGTTTTGGAGAGTGAGCTCCAGCAAGTCTGATTTTCACAGGAGCTAATAGCCATCAAAGCCTTTCTTTTACAAGACTTTTAGCTGTAATTGTAATTAATTGCCCTTGAGATACCTTTACTCAGCATTTATTGACCGATTTATTATTTAATAAATCATTTAATTTATTAAATATTATTAAATTTTATTTAATGTATAATAAATTATTATTGACTGGAAATCTATTAAATAGGTGGCAACAGCATCGTCTGCCATCCACAGAGCCCAAATCTGGAATAGTCTATAAAGACCATAGCGTTTGGTTTTGAAACACATGGGGAAATACAGGACTGAGCCTTTTTTTTTCACTTGTATGGCACATGTATCTTCTCTTTGCCCAGTTTGTATTATTGAGGACCATGTGAACCTTGGGTAGACCTAGGATATGTAGTTAACCACAGAGCTGGTGCTATCTACAGCCCTTGGAGACCTGGACAGACATACTCTAGTTTTTGGCTGTGCCCCTTCAGTCTCCTGAAAACAGAACAAGAGCTTCTGACCTTCAATGACCTCTTTAAGAGATTACAACTTTCTCTTTGCACCAAAACCATGGACCTATCTCCAGACTCTTTACAGAATACAGTACTTTCAGCGATTTCTAAACTGAGAAAACTGGCAACATAGCAGAGAATTGAGAAGATGCTTTATATTTACCGTTTTCTCCTCTCCCTTGTCCCTTTGTCTTTACGCTTTCAGTTAGAAATTCCTTTTTAATTTCTCAAGAATAAATAGTGAACCTAAATGAATCACTCAGCCAATAGCTGCAGATCAGGCTCCGCAATCAGTATTTTAAGTGAAAGAATTGAGTGGCAATTGATAATACATGACAGTTTAAGATTGCTCTAATTGCTCGGCTTCCCAGAACACTCCTAAAAAGAAAATGAATTCCTCCATTGTATTTTTCTGCTTACGTGGCCCTCGTGGAAATAAATCCAGAGTGGAGAAGTCAGTGCTGCAAGCAAAGCGTGGAAGTTTTTGTCATTTTTTTTTTTGCACGGGTTCTCTTTTGGAGGATAACATACCACCTGCAATAAACTGCCTTTCCTGGGGCTGGTATCGGTCAGTGTGATAAATTACAGCTACTTCCTTCACGACTCACATTAGTTTATATGTTGCGGCCTGGGGCGGGAAGCAGGAAATGCTAAAGGAAAAATCAGTGTGTAAGATACTGAGATGGGGGTTTGCTTATGGATTTCCATATCTTTGACTAAGTACTTGGGAGGCCTTCTTCTGAAGAAGAAATGTACAAGAAACGTAGTTGTAAATATTAAATGCACTTTATTTTCTTTGTTTTTAAAAAAAATGTGTCCCCAACAAGCATTCCTATGGTGTATATGTAATGTTTTTTTCATAGATTGCTGTTAGAAGTCATATATCTTCTTTCAGTTTGTTGCTGAAGAGACCTATGGCTCAACAGAGTGGTTTGGAAGCCATGAAATAAATGTGTAATATAGACTAATAGTTCCTGGTGGACAGGTGCCCACATCATGAACCACTCCATAGCAATTGCATCTAATCGGTGTGTTTATTGTCCAGCTCTTGCAGAAATAACCGAGTGACCTGTTCCTCATAAAAGCCTTTTTTTCAGACAAGCCTATGGATTATTGTGGGTGGACATTCCTTCTCCGGTTGGCATGGCTTTTATTTTTCCATTTTGTGATGTATTTCCTTTTTGCTCTCAGGGTGTCAGGCCGGCAAATTTCACAAACCTTAAGCTACAACCTGTATTCTAAATACTAATGGATCCTCTCTATTGGGAGAACCTTTCTTCTTCATTGAGCATTTTTATTTCCAGACTACGAAGGCTGCAATGTCAGGCATTTCATTATCTCTATTTGTATTTATTCTTTTGGGGTCTTCCATGCGTTTATTGTGTTGTTTGATTACCCCGTAAACATAAGGGAGTTTGCCTCAGAATGGCCTCCTTAATTCAACTCCAGGACGCTGGGCCAGGCGAGTTGGTCAAAAATCCCACAAAAACCTTCCTAGCATAGCAGAGAACAGAAGCAATAATTCTAGCCTGCGAGTCTTTCATCTACAGCCCGAGGGCGCGTTGGAGACACAAGGATATTGATATTTATTTAGTGGCACAGTAGCTAGAAACTTGGTTGTAGAAGAGCAAAAGGTTGGAAGTGTAAAGAATAAGTATTATGTGTGGCTAGTCTACTGCATTTTTGATGTTTGTGCTTCTAAATATCCATTATAACATCCAAGAGGCTTGCACCAGCTGTGTTAAAGTGTAGTAACATCAAACACCAAGTAAAAGAGAAAGAAGATTGCAGCATGGCCCCTTTTGGAGAGCAGAGCTGATGTTCTGCCTCGTACTCAGGAGAATGGTGAAATCATTTCCCTCTTCATTTACTTGGTTTGTGGATCTCCCTTCTGCTTTCCCTCTTTGTGGGCAACTTGCTGTCAGGGCTTTATGAGCGTCTAGGAGAAGAGGAGAGTGATGGGAGTGAAGGAAGGGTGGTTCACTGTAGAACGTGTAAATGCACATGCTCTCCTCCATCATGGATGGTTTTTGAAGCGTTTCTCCATTTCACCTTGACTCGGTTGCCGGAGTCCTTTGTTCCCCTTACAAGTGTTGCCTCTCAGTTTTCTAACGAGAGCCATCCTTGCCCTTGCTCTGCCCGATATCAAACTATCATGGCATTAACTTGAAGGCACAATGGAATCGATGAAGCTCTTTTTTTTTCCAGAAGTGAGCAAGGCAAACTGATTTTTTTATTTTATTTTTCTTTGCTTGCCTGTTATCAGAACATATCAGTGTTCATGCTTATCTTGCAGTAGAGTGTTTAGCCAGGGGAAAAAAAAAAAGCCTGAGATTTAAGGTCTGGTTTGTGCTACTGTAGACAGAAATAGGCTGTGTTTTTTATCTCTGCAATCTGCTAAGCCTCAAATGCTCATTTAACACCTGGTGTATGTTGGGGGCAAGTTAGATTTTAAAATTATTAGGGTAGCTATATATACAGTTACTATTTATACAGGTGGGTCTGTGGTACACAAAAAACCCATGTGTATATGTGCCTGTGTAAATATTCACATGTACACGCGTATGTGAACTCGTATACCTTTACAAACTGCTGGATTTAAATGAGATTTGGGATGTAAACTGATTTTTAAATTCAAAACTGTGCTTAGGAACAAGACCTTTTTACATGATCTTTACTTTATTGTACACCACATTTTTCCCAAATAGTGAGGATACCTACTTAAACAGAATTATTGATGACCTCCTCCATTAACACATCTCCTATCTTCAGATCTAATGGTTTTTAAAAGGGCGAAGTATCTCTTCCAGTCGTTTGCATGATTGTATTTTCTCCAGACTACAGCCCAGTTCTGACCCTCAGCAGAGACTTGGAACTGATAGATTTCCACTGAAGCAAAATATCTGCCTTAAACAGCCTTCCATCTCTGTAAAGGCAGATGCTGAGGGAGATAGAGTACATGGGAGATAGTGATAGCAGGCCATCATGCAGGCCATCTGACCTAGATATATGGTTGTGAAGCTTCAGAGAAAGAGCATCATGCAGAAGGTGGCTAAAAGATACTAGCACAGCTCACAGCAACCTGTTGTTGCCCCCACATGCCTCTCATACATTTTATAGTCTCAGAGGTAATGGTGGTTATCATGAACATAGGCTAGCAAGATGAGTCTTCACATGTGGCTCAACGGCTAAGAGGAGAGGTTTCCAAGGGAGCTGTTCATCATACCTACTCATGTATTGGTTGCTGCTGGTGAGAAGACACACAGTGGGGGTGGTAGAGAAGGTGCATTGGAGGTCTTATATCCAATTCATTCAAAGAGATCATTAAAATAAATAGTAACCACATCTGCATGTGATCTGCGAGACTGGACATTAGGAAAAAAATGTCATGGAAAGAGTAGTCAGCTATTGGAACAGGCTGCCCAGGGAGGTGGTTGAGTCACCATCCCTGGATGTGTTTAAGGGTTGTTTAGATGGAGCGTTGGGGAATATGGTTTAGGGGAGATCTTTGTAGAGCAGGGTTGATGGTTGGACTCGATGATCCCAAGGGTCTTTTCCAACCTGAATGTTTCTATGTCCATCAGAGTGGACAAAGGCAAGTGAGCTGCAGTAGAAGGTGTTGGTAGGTTGTCCCCCTGCAGCCCATGGAGGTTAACATTGGAGCAGATATCCACCTGCAGCCCTTTGAGGACCCTGTTCTGGAGCAGGTGGATACCTGAGGCTGTGACCTCATAGGAAGCCCGCGCTGGATCAGTGTCCTGGTAGGGCACTGTGTAGGACCCACAGTCTGTTCCATGTAGCCCATGGAAAAGGATCCATATTGGAGTAGTTGATGAAGAATTGCAGCCTGTGGGAAGGACTCATGTTGGAGAAGTTCATGGAGGACTGTTTCCCATGAGTGGTACTCCACACTAGAGCAGGGGAAGAGTGTGAGGAGGAAGGGGCAGTAGAGATGACATCTGCTGAACTGACTACAACCTCCGTTCCTCAACCTCCTGCACCTCTTGGAGGGGAGGATGTAGAGAAATTGGGAGTGAAGTTGAGCCTGGGAAGAAGGGAGGGGTGGGGAAAAGGTGTTTTTAAGATTTGGTTTTACATCTCATTAGCCTACTCTGATTTGATTAGAAATAAATTAATTTCCTGAAGTCCAGTCTGTTTTGCCTGTGACAGTAACTGGTGAGTGTTCGCCCTGTCCTTGCCTTGACCTATAAGCCTTTCATTATATTTCCTGTCTCCTGTCCAGCTGAGTAAGGGAGTGATGGAGCATCTTGGTGGGCACCTGGCATCCAGCCAGGGTCAACCCACCACAGGCACAACAAATAATATTATTAGCTACCTGGTTCCAGGATCTCTCATTATTCATCCCTGTTGAGGTGCCTTCTGCAATGGTCTCACCTCTGCTTGGTAAGCTTGAGGCATCTCACCTTCCACAGCGTTCTCCTTCTGGGTTTTGGTGGGTAGGAACACCCTTCACGTTGTGTTTCTTGAGCCTGTGGTCCCCAGGTAGATGCTGGATTAGCATGCTGAAGCTCAGTGCAACTATCTTAATTATGCAGTGCTGGGCTACGCTTCCCGAGATGACACACACCGCTAAGACAGCAAAATGGAGAGGAAGCGCGCGCAGGCGAGCGAGAGGGAGAGAGGAACTCCCCACACTGGCTGTTGCTCAGTCCCAGAGGAGATCTAACTCAGTCTGTAATTGCTGTTCTGGATAGCTTCTGCCCTCAAAACAATTTTCTGCTGGTCTGTTGTTGCTTAGGCCGAATCAGTTTGATTTATAGAATGTCATTTTTTTTTTTCCTCCCCAGCCATAGACCAGAGAAAAATATTTGTTGAAAGGCTGTTGTGGCAAGATTTAGGTTTTGTCCATCTAGCACCAGAGAAGCTTGCTCACTTTTTTAAGATTATTTTTTCCTTTTCCCTTCCTTCCCTTTTCTCGCAGAAGAGAATGGGGATAGATGAACACCATGCTTTGCTTAGTCTTTGTGTGCACTGCATCTGCAGTTCACATGTGGTGGACCTCAGGGTGGACCTCAGGGTAGGAGATGCCCCAAGGGTGTTGCAGATGGGACAATACGCAAGGAGCATCTCAGCATTTCTTTGGTAAAGCAGGCACAGACTACAAAGGGATTTTTTTTCCCCTTTTTTCTATTTTCTTCCCCTGATGATAACAAGCATTAGGCTTTTGGGTTGATTTGTTTTGTTTTGGAGTGCTTCCATATGCAGAAATAGACACATGGATGCTATGTCACATCTTTCAGAATCTCCTTTGGGTTTATCGTATTGCTTTCCCGGCTGCTTGTTGCAGAGGAGATGGTGGGACGGAATGAGACCTCACTTGTAGACTTCAGCAACTCCTCAACATTGAGTCAGCAATTAATTGTAAATGCTAATTTGGGGTCCTTTTAATGGGTGGATGGTTTGTGAGTACACACAAAAGCATGTGTGTGAAATAGGATAGACCACTGATAGTTCTGACCCCATTTTTTAATACAAACCTTAGGCAAACATTCCTAGAAGTGTGACTCTTCCCTTGAGGACCTGAGCTGACATTGATAAAGGATGCTGGGATCTGGGCAAATGTGAGAGAGAAATTATTGAGACCATGTGCTTCTTCTGCATCCTTTTGAGGAGAGCATGTTTCCCCAGTCTGGTTTATTTAACGCCGTTCTCATGGCTGGAATACAGACATGTCCTTAGGAGATCATTAGGGCCATGTTGGAAGTTTTCAGCGTGGATAAATCTTCACCCCGCTAAGCATGGGAGTGAAGAGAAGAGGTTTACTGATTTGCTGTCTTGTGACAAACACCTCAGTAACGGTCATCCCATGGGCTGCTGGGATTTATGATTAGGTTGTTCCCATCATGGTAACCATGTCTGGGTTTTACGACCAGACTTGCTCCTGGATTAATTTTTTTAAAAAAGCTGAAATTGTGCTTGAGTTAAAGTAAAAAATGGGAAATGGAAATTTCTAGTTTATCTGCAAAATCGTATTTCCAACTGTTTCTGTGCCAAAGTTGCAATTTCAGATTCTTTTTCCAATATCTTGTTACTTTGAAGTGTCATTATTCACTTACCAAGTTAGGTTAGATGACTCCAAAAGTCCCACCATATTAACCAAGTACTTTCTATTATGTATCCAAACTAACTTTTTTTAGTGAGAGCTAATCCTCCAGATCTTTAGGGTCCCAAACTCTTTCATTTCTCTGGGTTTCTCATCTGCATGACTTGTTTATTGGCACTTCTCTGCTTTTTTTTGGTTGTCTTTCGCTACTGCCATTTCTTTTTGCCGTCTCTGATTTTACTCTTGACTGGTTCAGTTCTTTTTGTTCCAGCATGGATGACATTAAATCCCATCTCCTAATCTCAACAATGGATTTCAAGGGGGAGGAAAAAAAAGGAAAGGAGGATTTAGATGGAACAATTTAAATATGCTTCCTTCTTGCTGTGGAACGTAGTGCGTGAATTGTGGCCAGGTAGGAAAGGCTGATGTTGATTAAAACCCAAGAAACCCCAGCCTAGATAACTGGCGGAGCGTTTTTGGAATGGTGGCTGCCCGTTGTACTCCCGGTTTCTGTGGAGTCAAGGAGATTTATGAGGAGCTCTGTTTCACTGTGAATTCCCCATAGTGTGTGCAAACTGGGGAAACCAAAGGCAATCTGGTCTTGCTAACAAACTCTGATGCCTGGCAAAGTTCAGAGGTGCATCATGATAGAGCTAACCTGGCAAGAAGGAACAGGAACATAGCTCCTGGGTATGGAAGGTCTGTTTTGCTTTCTTCTATTTCTTTTTCTTGTGCTTCGCTTACATGTATCAGGGACTTTGAAACTCCACGTTGCCAGGTTAAATTATTCAACAGATTCCTCGCTGCGGGTCAGATTGCTTTGTGCTCTGTGCTTTACAACTCACCCGTTTGGTTTTCCTTAAATACAGTAGTCGCATTTTTTTTCTCTTCCTAACAACTCCGCGGCTGGCTTTAGCTAATGCATATTTGCTAAACAATAATTCCAAGTGTTATTACAGTGCTGTGAAAAGGATCTGTATTCTGCAGCAGCAGATGGCTGGTTCCTCCCAAGTACCTGCATATAAATGGCAAGTCTGAAACAGCAGTGTTCATACGCAGCATGGAATTTCCTTTCTCTTTCTTCCCTTCTCGCCATGATATCTGGAGATCAGTAGGCAGATAGCCTGATTCCTTCAATTAAATTACCTGAGGAGGAACCTTCTCAGGAGTAAATATCTGATCTTTCTTAGACGGCATCTTTCACTTATTTTATTCCAATGGAAATACTCGGAGGGGTTGGGAGACATCTAGAATTCAATATATTGCAATAACCTCTAACTAAATGTACACGCAGAAACACAATCATGAGTTTTAAGGTGTGTTCACCTAAAGTGCTGTAGAAGAAGCAGAAAAAAAAGTAACGGGCTGACTGAAGGGTCGAAAATTTTGAAGTTGCAAGTAACAGGAACAAAAAGGCTGATGTCAGTGGCAATTTAGCCAAGAGAGATAAATGAGCATTCTGGGCTTTTTTTAGTATTACTGTTTGTTTGTTTTTTTCCTGAATCATCTTTTACTAAGCTGTTAGATGAGAGCAGAACAACACTTTAAAGTTAAGTCTCATTTCTACACATTTTGCTAAAATTTAGCTTTCTCCTTCCAAAGATTTCTCCAAAAAAACCCCCAAAACTCTCCCACCCCCCAAAAAAATCAACTAATTTCTCCTCGTTTCCTGGCAAGGATTTACTCCCATGGCGCTCAAGTGCAATCACAAGTTACTTAGACTATTGCTTTTACAGAATATTCTGCAGTATTTACAAGGTATGAATAATACCCTACCTAATTAAGGCTTCATTATGCTCGACAAGTGAGTGAACGATCTGCACTGTGTGATGCATTGCCCAGTCTCCGACTGAGGGTTCTGTTCTTTGTTTTATTATGATTTCTCACTGCTTTCTAAACGTTTTGTTTCTCCTCCTTCAGCTCTTCAGCAATTTGGTGTATTCTAGAATTCACAACAGGATTCCCAGGCTTCATTGCACAATTAATGCGATTCTGTTGCATAGTATGATTGTTATGTCACTTATATTCTCACAAGAAACTTCAGTAGAAGGGCGTGGATTCATTTTGCACCGTTTGCCAAGGTTGCCAGTAGGGAGGGTGAGCTCTTTCAAAGTGAGGAGGAAATAATTGGACCTTCTGGCATGGTGGGCTAGGGTTGCACCAGGACTCAAGCAGCTGAATGAATTACTGCCCACGTAGCCTTGGGAGAAGCAGATTCTTAGGACAGTATTTCAGTGCTTTAGAAAGCATCCAGCACTGGGTTCCCCAGTACAAGGGATAAATGGGCGTAGTGTTGGCCAGACAGTCTGTGGAGTCTCCATCCTTGGAGGTAAAACCAGGTGGACATGGCCCTGAGCAACCTGCTTTAATGGACTGTGCTGAGAAGGGGTGTTGGACTAAATGATTTCCAGAGGATCCTGCCAACCTCAATGTTTCTGTGGTTCGTACAGCTTAACAAAATGCAGCCCTTTAGAGTGTCTTTTTTTTTTCTGCTCTACTAATTACTGGTAGTGTGTTTAGCAGCATCACTATTATCATGTCTGTTATTGCTAGATTAATTCTTCTTCTAAGAGGCAGTGTCATGTGAAGTCAACACATGCTCACATTTGCTCTTGTAGATGGGAAGCCTTCAGAAATGAAGGAAACAAATTCACTGACAATTTCCTGTGTTTGAACTGAGAATTTCAGTGCCAAGTCTAGGTGTGGCTTTTTTTTTTTACACTTGAAAATGTATAAATGAATCCGTTCATCAAGCAGGTCTTTCCTTGTTGCCTTACCAATAAGGAGATTTCAAATTCAGTGTGTTTCTGATCAGATTTCCAGCAGTTTATCAATAGGATCTTGTCAGATGAATGCTACGCTGAAAGATGACCTTCTTCTGTATGAGAATCCACACTCTGGAGTTGAGCAACCTGTATCATCAACAACATTTTTTGGAACAGAAGGGCTTGCTCCTGTTTTTATTGGATTTTTTGTTTTTATTATTGATTTTTTTTCTTAATCCTCAACAATCCTGAAAAGCAACCATGTAATCTCATCATTCTACTAGGTTTTTTTTGTAGTAAGCTTGAGTCAAATGTCTGACTTAGATCCAACAAACCATGACTTTAAGGGGGTTTTTGGTTCTGTGGGAGCATATTAACTTACTATTTTAATTTTACACAGATGAAGTTTTCTGGTTGGGTTTTCTACCTCTGCAAAGCTTGACTGGGGAACATACGCCTTTTACACTTGGATATTACCCATGCATTGTTAACATGAGACTTTCTGTCCTTTCAGAGTGACATGTTGGATGTCAACCAGATCATTAAAGACCTGGCCTCCATGGTGCACGAGCAAGGAGATGCAATTGGTATGTATCACATGGAAAGTATGGACTTGATAACCCTCCTGCATGACTCCAGTGTGGTGTTCTGTGGTCCCTCGTGTGCAGCTGGTTGATGCTGTGGTTTTGAGCCCTCTGTACATCCCGTGGTGTTTTGATCTGACAAGCTGCCCTGTGCAACAAGGTTCTCAAATTAAGCTTAGCTGGGATATTTAGCATAAAAGAGAATTTGGAGGGAGATGAATCCATTCCCTTTTGGCTGTAAAAAGGAAGCTGGAGAACATTTAACATTAACTGGAAAGGGATCCAATTTTTCCTTTGTACCTGGAACTGTAATTAAAAAAACAAAAGCGGTAGCAATTATCATTAAGAGTATTGATGACGGTGAAGAAAATTAAGCAGCTTGCTTCTCCTAAATGGAATTTGTTTTCGACGTGGCAGGGTGTGTCTGATTAAATTTACAGTAGACTTAACATCATGATGTGCTCACATGCATAGTCTGGAGTTCCTGCTCATTAGTTGAGCTCTTCTTGCTCCACGGCCACCAGTGACCAGGAGTGCAGTGGAGAAAACTTGGTGAAAGAGATATGAGTAACCTCTAGTGTTATGTTTGAGAGCAGCCCGTCACTGACGGCCACCACTTTGTGTGATTAGAGGGATAAGACACAGTAGATCTTCTCCTTTAAATTACCTCTGGCCCTTGCCTTTGTCACTGCTATCTTCTGATGCAGCAAAGAACAACCAGATGGTTTTTTTCTGTATTTCTCATTTCGTGTCTGGATGATGATACTGTGCAGCTGCTTGAGAAGCAACTGTCTACTTCCAAATAATAGGTAATAGTCCTAAAATAGTCCTACTAGTTTAGGTAATAGTCCTAAAGCTACACTGAGGGACCTAAACTCCAGCGAAGCCAGATTTGTGGAGATATTTCTAACCTGCAGAGCTCAGCTGGAGTTCTCACTGGAGCTCCTGCGAGCTGGATCCAGTCCTAAGATAGCCATATGTAGATCATAAAAGAAAAAATAGTCTTCTCTGCTGTTTATTAATTGCTCTGGATTTCTTTGCCAAGCTCATAATGTTGCAAGCTTCCATTAGCATAAGATACCTCCTTTCACTCTGAAATGAGCTAGCTGCATCTCACTGAGAAACACCACTGAGGTGCAGAAAGAAATGAAGGTATCTAGAGCCAGCTTTTTAGTATTTCTCTTTCCTTTTTTTCTCTTTTCTTTCTTTATGCTTGTTTGGGAGCTCGTTTCTGTACATGGATAAGTTTGGAGCCTGATTCATCTCCTAAAAGTACATCAGCTGCTGATGCCTTGAGGGACATGACAACATACATCAGCTAGCTTCGAGATCCTTGCAACTCCTTTTCTTAAGGCAATATTTATTATTTTAAGATGTTGCCCATGTGTAGAAGCAACCCCAGTATTAACTTGCCTGTGAGTTAGACTAAGTAGGATGCTTTAGCTTAGTAGGAGTTAGACTAAGTACTAGTTTCAAGCTAGCGTGAGGTTTTACTGCTTTTATATTTGACACATTCTTGCTTCTTCCTGTTTCACTGCAGCAGATTTTTAATAGTTTCTCTACAAATACCTTTTCAGCCTGTCACCCAGGGAAGGTACCTTCCCAACCAATTTCTGAAAGATCTCCCTATTTCTCTTTTGACATTCTTATGACACGGAAGTGAGATTAAGAATCAGGAGGTAAAGGGAGTTGAAACACCCACAGTGCAAATTAAAAAGCTTTGATGACAAGAGGCGGTTTTCACGGCACTTGTGTTTGTTTTTTTTCAAAAACATTTCACTTTCATGTATGAAATGAAAGCTCAGTGTGTAGTTGTTTAGAAAACACAGGGAAAATACATAAGGAGGGAATGTGAGGTGTGTCATTCAGGAAAACGCTTCTAGGGCTGTAGAGCAAAGAGCTCTCTGGTTCACTTGATCTGGGGAGAATTAATGGGAAGAGCTTCTCTGGTCCATGCCTGGCACAGACAGAGGAAGCCACACTTCTCACAAAAACCTAGAAGTAGTTTTGCTAGCATGTGGGCCAGTTCCTTAATGACCCCATCCATAACGCTCCCTAGGGTGGAGAGCAATTTGTGTCATGCAAGAGGAAATAGATGAGGGGAAATGCAGACTCGGGGCAGTGTATCTCTGTTAGTTTTTGTCTTCTGCAAATAAACTCCATGCCTGTGTTCCTAGTCATGGCATCTTTTATATAAAATATTTCACTAAGTGTTGTCATACCAGTGAGTCCAAGCCTTCAAAGTAAAAACAAGCTAGCGGCCTAGGTTACCGTTAAATCAAGAGTCTTCAACACAATCTTACAGGAGCTCTTGGTAGAAGCATCCCTATGCAGCTTTATCACATAGGGTGCTGGTGAAGGGAAGGGTTGTGAGGAGGAGGGCACTAATAGGAGAAATGAATCATGGAATTGGTGTTGGTGACGTAGTTTTGGGTTCTACAACCATGGGGCCTTGTTTGAAGGTCAGCACCTCCTTGGAAGACATGGGATCCGCCTCACTAGGAAGAGCAGAATTGTTTTTGCCAATAGGATGGCTGGCCACAGATGGTCTTTAAACTAGGAATGATGGGGGAGGAAGGGGGCAAGCAGTAGTTCTCTGGAGGCAGCAACAGGCAGGATTGATGAATAAATGGTGCTGTGGCAGGAAGAGTTCACAAAGTCATTAAAATGGAGCCTGGGTTAGGACGCTTCTAGCACATGAATGTGGGTAGCAAACTACCAGAAGGATAGAGGCCCTTTAGCAAGGGCAGGATAGAAAGATGAGGACGAGGAGTTGCCCTTTATGTAAGAGAGCAGTTGGAGTGCTTGGAGCTCTGCCTGCAGATGGATGAGGAAATGATGGAGAGCTTATGTGTTAGGGTTAAAAAGAGGACAAGCAAAGGGGGCATTGTACTGGGTGTTTGCCATAGGCCATCTGATCAGAAGAATGAGGCTCTCTACAGACAGATGTGAAGAGCTTCACACTCACAGGTCTTGATCTTCATGGGCACCTTCAGCTACCCTAATATCTGTTGGAGGGACAACACAGCGGGGCATAAAAAATCCAGGAGATTCTGGGGTGCATTCTGGAGTGCAAAGGGATGTGAAAGGGTTATCAAAGGCTGGAACAGGCTGCCCAGGGAAGTGGTTGAATCTCCATCCCTGGATGTATTTAAAAGCAGTCTAGATATGGTGCTCAAGGATATGGTGTAGAAGTGGACCTGGTAGAGATAGATAATGGTTGGACCTGATGATCCTAAAGGTCTTTTCCAACCATAGCAATTCTGTGATAATAACTTTGAGGATCTGAAGCACAAATGGCAATATCTCCAGAGGACTAGAAGAGGGCCGTCTCCAATGCTAGACTTGACTCTCATGGTAGCAGAAGGGTTCTTCAGTGAAAAACATCCAAGGCAAGGATTAAGGACTTGGCACTCTGTTGGGGTTGATTGCTAGGGCAACTTATTTCTATGCTCACTGATGGCCACTCACCTGAACTACAAGTGCCTCAACAGCTTGTAACATTCCCAGTTTTCATACCGAACATCATTATTTCACACATGCAAGCTAGTTCTTCCATTTGCTGTGCTGGGATAAGTAGACATAGTTCCATGAAACCAGTTCTGTAACTAGTGTTGAGAGAAGAGATTCCTTAAATCCCCACTTCCTCTGAAGAAAGTGTCAACAACACGGCTGCCAGTATTTGTATTAGTACCTCATGAAGGCAAGTGCATATTTGTCTGTCTCTGTAGGCTTCTGTTTGTGTTGTGACAGAGAACGAAGATGACCTGAATAATGCAGTTATTGCATTCCTTTTGCCTAAGGCAAAAGGAAATGCTGTTCTGTTCTTGTTTTAGAAGAGCTGTTTTTCCATCCTACCTTTTGTATGTAACCTTACTAGTTGTGTCAAAATAACAAGCAAGTTCTACATCCCTCATCTAAACTGCTCTGATTCAAATTGCACCACTTATATTGCTGTTTGCAGCTGGTTTGTTTATTTTTTGTTCAGAAAACATTTTCCATTTTTTAAAAGAGGCATGTTTCTTCCTGTGTTGGACAAGTTTAGAACCAACCTTCTTCCAGTCTATCTGTAACCTCTTCAACTCCCTAAAATGGGAAGAGAATCCCAAGAGCACGTACCAACCACCTATTTTAAGATTATAGCACTAGAGACACAGCAGCTTGCTCTCTACAACTATCAGGAAAGAGGTTGTAGAGAGGTGGGGGTCAGTCTGTTCAAGTAAGAAGTGATAGGACAAGAGGAAATGGCCATAAGCTGTCAAGGGAAGTTTAGATTGGATATTAGGCAGGATTTATTTACTGAAAGGATTATCAAGCGTTGGAATGGGCTGCCCAGGACAGTGGTGGGGTCACCATCCCTGGAGGTATTTAAAAGATGTATACATGTAGCGCTGAGGGATATGGTTTAGTTGAGGACTCGTCAGTGTTGGGTTAGTGATTGGACTTGATCTTAAAGGTCTTTTCCAATCTAGGTGATTCTATGAATTTACTGGCCCTCTACCTCTTTATCCGGACCAAACATATACAAATCTGTTTGCACAGTAAATCCCACTTGGCTGGAAGAAGACCCCACTGTGTCAAGCAAAACGCTTCCTCAGACTTTTTTTTCTTCCGTTACTTATCCAGGTGCTTAATAACCTTTCACTTCACTCTTGGAGTCTGAGCATTTTATATTTGAAAGCGGAGTGAAGAAACTTCATAACATGATCTAAGTGGGTGCTCCCTGACTTTACAAACGTAACTACATGGTATCTGTCAGGGTAGAGCCCGCAGACCTGACAAGACAAGCATAAACATGGCAGCTGGTGCTTTCCTTCAGTCTCAGAGGAACTTCTTGGCAGGGTCAATATATTCAGTCCTTGAGACATGCTGGTATTCACTGACATAACACGTTGTCCCTTATTGCCTAATGATAATAAAAATAAACTTCCTTCAAAATAGAATATATTTTCATGAACCCAAATGGGTTACTTATTTTAGAAGTTTTTGAACATGGGGAAGTTTATTTTTTTTCTTAATTTTGGGTTGTTTTCTTCTTCCTTCTTGTGAGATCAGGTCAGCTTTGTTGCCTGTTCTATCATTATTGCCTTTCTGACCTGACGGCTGGTTTAACACATAGACACTGTCAAGAGGACCCATTGGCACCCTTCCACGTGTGTCCTCCTCCTCCAGTCTGGCTGCGCCAACTCAGGCAGTCAGGAGTCTGTTGTCAGATGCACTAACACAAACCAAGCTGGGAAATCAGTCAACTGGATCCTTAACTAAACTCTCCTGAGTTATGTGTCTCGGTTGGGACATTTTCAGAAAATTAGCAGATCAGGAGAATAGTCCCTGAATACCTGAATGTAAAAGCTTTAATATCTACGTTCAGCTGAATGTGGTTTGGAAAGTCTCTCATTTGGTTAAGTTTCCTAAGTGATCTCAAAGGAGGCTATTATGTGAATGGCTACATTTTATGTTCTTATTGGTTCCTGATGAATTGGGAAACCTTCTCTTGGCTCTCTTGCTTTCAGCTGCTTGTTGAGACATGGAGTTACATGTCCATGCAGAGCACAGCCCACGCAGGAAGGGTACACTGGGGTATTTCTGAATCAGTGATAAATGATGCCACCTCCCCCCAGAACCTCCAGTTTCTTTGTGCATCCTAGGTACGTGCCACGTCATCAGTTTGGTTTTCTGTTATTGTCCTGGTTTGAGTTAGAGCAGAACTAATTCTGTTCAGTGATTTTTTTTTACTTTTCAGCTCAGTCTCTTCTAACTGCACTTTCTGAGTTAACAGCAGATTTTGACGGGTAGTGTCTGCTTCTAGCAATGTGTCCCTGGCCATGGCAGGGGCATTGGTGCTAGACAATATTTAAGGCCCCTTCCAACCCAAACGGTTCTAGTGGTTCTAAGACATTGGTCTCCCTGTGTATCTGAACCACAGCAGTGGTGGCCTCCACTGACTTTTCACACGTTCTTGGCTTTGAACAGCACCGAGGAGTCTGTAAGGTGCTCAGTTGCATGTTAAGCACAGGTCGATGGGCATGGCTACAACTGAATTGTTGGAGTCAGGTGTAGGCTACCATGACCTGTGACCAACTCATTTTACTTGAGATAATAGGCAGCACAAGAAAAAAAAGAGATTTTGTGTACAAGAAAGACATGGACTTGTTGGAGTAGGTCCAGAGGATGGCCACAAAAACTATCAGAAGGCTGGAACACCTCTCCTATGAAGAAAGGCCAAGAGAGTTGGGGTTGTTCAGCCTGAAGAAGAGAAGGCTCCGGGGAGATGTTATTGTGGCCTTTCAATACTTAAAGGAGGCCTACAAGAAAGATGAGGACAATCTTTTTAGCAGGGCCTGTTGGGACAGGACAAGGTGTGATGGTTTTAAACTAAAAGAGGGTAGATTCAGACTAGATATAAGGAAGACATTTTTTACACTGAGGGTGGTGAAATGCTGGCCCAGGTTGCCCAGAGAGGTGGTTGATTCCCCATTCCTGGAAACATTCCAGGTCAGGTTGGACGGGGCTCTGAGCAACCTGCTCTAGTTGCAGATGTCCTTTCTCGCTGCAGGGGGAACTTGGCCTGTATGACCTTTAAAAGATCCCTTCCAACCCAAACCATTCTATGATTCTTTCCTGTTTCTTCTCCCTGTGAGGGTGTCTTTGTGTCTTACCTCGTGTGGGAACTTCTACGTTTAGCTCTAGTGCTAAAGGTGCTGGTAAGACAGCGCATGCTGGTTTATTAGGAAAAGAGTCATGGGTGACTTTACACTTGTAAATTTACTAACACCTAAAGATTTGTCTGCTCTTCTGGGTTTGACCCTCATAACGTGTTGGGCCGTTATGCTTACAGTCAGTTAGCCAGCGAATCTTGTGCAAGAAACAAGGCTCTTCATTTTAGGAGGTTTATTGCCACCAGTAGGATTCTTTTCACACTAATTTATCCCAGGTCGTTTTGGGGAGGTTGGAACTGCAGTGCTCTTGGTTCCCAGTAATGCTGCCATTGAGCAGTACGTGTCATAAAGGCAGGAGATGCCCGGGGGGTCAGTTTATTTCTTCTGGGAGATGTTTTGCTGTGCCACAGGCAGCCTGAGTTTGGGAGGCCATGGGTTGAGTGGGTCAAGTAACTCAAATGATCCACGTAGTGCAACAGGAGTCGAGCAAGTTGTAAATATCAGTGATTTTGCAGGTAAAATATATGATCTTTCAAAGACTATAAGCAGAAATAAAGTCTATTTATTCCTATGAATCGACAGCACCCTCATCCTCATTTATTCTTGTGATAGACTCAGGTTGATGCTTCTTTGATCCGTTGACTCAGTTATAGGGATCTGTGGCTCCCGCACTCAGCTGCGTGAGGGCAGGTGAGCGTCGTGTTAATCGTAGATGAAAGTGGACTCCTGAAAAACGCTGCGTGCAAATGAAATTAAGGCGGTTATCCGAACGGTGTCAACTAATGAGGTGGATTTGGAAAAATGGGTATGTTTTGATGTTTGCTTTTTTCCCCCCCGTTTTAAAGAATCATGCTTTATTGCAGCTTGAAATAATATTTTAACTTGGATGCCTTTATAGAATTTTTCACATAGTGTTGGATTTACATAACAAAGAAGAGCAGCATCCTGCAGATGACTACCTAGAATTTCCCGATCAAAGCTAGACTGAATGCTGTTTTGCTTTTTAAAGTACTTTCAGATATTATTTTGGGGAAAAGAAAAAGTGACATGACCATAAATTTCTGCACAAAAAAAAGAGTCTTCAAATACCATTTTTCGCCAGGAAAGGAAGGAAATGGAGGAAAAAAACCCCGGGAATCAGGTCTATTGCTATGTGCCAATTTAGTGAGATTAAAACTAGAGCCTTGGATTACCCAAAGCCATATGAGAGTATCGTATGGGAATTGTGGATACCTTGGATAGCTGAAAGTCCACACCAGGAAGTGAGGGCAGGGGCCGTACCGTGCACCCTCAGGGAACTCTTCATATGCTGCCTCTTTTCCTGTGGCAAATATCAGTGATTTGAAACCAGTTGTCTCTGTAAGAAAGAGTAAATTGCTTTGCATCTGTTAAAGTGGCGATATTTCTCCACTCTGCCATTTAGCACAGAGCCAATGATTTGAGGCACCTTATTCTCTGGTAGGACGTGCTATTTTCCAATAGATACACAGAAGACAACGTTTGAATTTTAAATCCCTGGGCAATGTATCCTGGCAGGCATGGCAAACCTGTGGCAAGGCGGTACCGTTTTTTGGTGCATACATATGTAGAGGATACTTGACATTTGCAAGATGCGTTTCAAGGACAGCACAAATCAGTCAGGAGCTGAGGTGTGGTAAATTTATGCTGGTGTTTGACCATTGCGTTCTAGCTGCTTTTATTAATATAGACCAAGGGTTTGGGCTGTTGGCTGAAGAAAACCAGTAGGAAGAACTGGTTATCACATTTTAGGGTAGTTCAAATAGTCTTTCCAGGCTTGCCTGGAAAATTAGGGTGGGTGGATGTTCAGGGTCTCAGTCCTTACCTCTGAGAGTCGTGGTGTGTTACTGTGTGGAAGAATTGGAGCTCTGCTAAAATAAAATAGAAAGTTGGGTCCTATCTCCCTTTTGTCGGAAGCAACAATCATGGCTGCTGGTGACTCATGGAGCTGCAAATTGTATTTCTTTGCACCAGCCTAAGTTAGTGTGACCCGTTTAGCCTTAGTTCAGCATACGGGCGAGATAATTTTATAAATCCTCTGGTGTGTGGAATTTATAACTTGATGTTGACATTGAAGTTTGCAAATGACTCACCCTAAGCCATTTAAGCTTCACTCCAGCAGAACTGCCATAGTTCTCCTTCCCCTTAACATCCACAGTTGTGCCTGTAGAAAGCCTGAGGGTCTTTTGTGTGTAGAATGACACTCACTGAAAACTCTGAGTACGTAGCAATTAGAATGGGCAAAATTAATTTTCATGCCGAAAGCAACTTCACTCCAAACTTGGCTTTTAATTAGGAAATAAACCTTTAGACACTACCAAAATACTCCTTTTTGAGTATTATTGTTATTGTTCTTCTCAATATGTTATGTTGATTATTTTTAACCAGAAGCTGTAGCGATTAAAAAGGGTTAAGCTTATTAAAGCGCTAAAAATAAACACATTCTGTGAAACCTGAAGGGGCCTGTTTTGGTTATGGCCAAATGGGAGCATTTTAAAAGCCTCGTTCACCAGCTCACTTTCCTGTCCTTCAAGCAGTTTTACTCAAAATGTTGCCTTATGAAACCAGTCTGTTGTTGCTGCTGTGAAGACTCGGGTCATAGGGGTGGTTCCTTGCTGTGGTAGGCCAAAAACCCCACTCCAGCCACTGTCCCTCCAGTAATTTCACATGTAAGACTCCTGTTGGTCATTAGCAGGGCTGGATGGCAGAAGACAGGTACATAGGGTTGAAAGACACCTCTTGGGGTCATCATGGTTTCTGTTTCTGGGTGACAAATGTGTCATAAAATCATATCAAATTACATCTAAAAGCTGGTTCACTCTGTTGCCATCACTACGCCTATTGAAAGGATGTGCTTTAGCTGGAAAATTAAAAATCTTTTCCCGATTCCTCAGCGCATTTGTTTGCCACCACCATCTGCTTTGGTGCAGCCCTGTCCCTCAGCTTAATAAGATGACGGTCACATCGCCTTAAGGTTTTGTTTGTTTCCAAACTGTACAATAAATTTGTCATTGCAGACTGCGGATACAAAATTGTTGTGGGATTTGGGCTCTTTGGAAAATCCAAGACCCGGGTTTGGGTTATCTCACTTGTTTGGGAACAGAGTTACTTGTCCCTTCAGACCAAAGCCAAAGAGAAAGGAAAAGACAGATATCTCCAGTGGTTTTTTTTAGTCTACCTAGGATCCTACTGCCCTTCTGGAAATTCTTGCCCGTCCATCTCCAAGCAAGGTCCCTCAACAAGGAGCCTGCATGTGAGCAAGGTGAAGCTTAAACCATCACTAGGGTTCAGCAACGTTGCACTGAAATAGGTGCGAGTGACACAGTCATCACTGACTTATTAACGTCATTGGCTTATTACTTAATTCCTTGCAATTTGACCCAAATGCTCTTTCCTGCCTTTGCTTTCTGGTGTTAGTCAACAGAAATATCTAGTTAAATGGTGTTATGTATTCATGTCTCTTTTTATAGATTTAGAGCTGTTTTGGTGGGGTTTTGTTTGTTTTCGTTTTCCCCCTGTGTCTCAGTTGCTTCAATTATTTTTTTTTATGGGAGGTTTGCTTATTCCGATGTAGGTTTTGCCCCATCAGGAGAACAAAGGAGCAGAGACAGTGCCACCAAGGTCCAGCCTCCTCCTGGAACATCACATCCACTCATATGTGATGCGTAGCACACATCCATCCTACTTGCAAAAGCCTATGCTGCGAAAAACATAGATGATATTTGCAAAACACAGTCCATAACATCTAATCAACCCATTCCAAGGAGCTAAGAAGGCGTTCACGGTGTTTAATTTTATCTAATGAAGGCAAATCTCCTTAGGCCCCACTGCAGGCAGCAGAAAGCACTAGGTTCCTCTGGAGGGCCACTTAAGGAACCCAAATGTAGCTAAATAAAGCTCCTTCTCTAACTTCCCCCTGCCCCAAGAGAAACACAGCCAGATTAGTCTTGTTTTAGTAGCATATCTTTCATAAATATGTCCTCTGTAGCTCCTCTGTGCCTAAATGATTAATTTTCTGAGGACAATCAGCCTTTAAGAGGCATTGAGTAGTGGAAAGTCTTCACTACTTGCTCAGATCCCTGAGCAAGTTGTTAGATTAGGCAGTTGTCAAGGTCTTCAGCACACTCCTCCCACCTCTTCCAAATCTCCCACATCTCCTCATCCCTTCCACCTCCCATCACAAAGTACCTTAAAATAGAGAGGTGCTTTCCTACGTGAACTTGTATTTTATGACCCAAAACCATGGTCAGACTTTGTGCTTCTAAAGTTAGCAGGTGTCCTAGCAGGCTGTAGTCTTAGTTTTGGTAGCAGTTTTTTACATGATTTTTAATTCTTTTCTCCCCATCGGAACAAGTGTCATAGTTTGGCTGTAGGAAAGCCAAGGAGATTTGAGTGGTCAGGATCTGAATTTTAATTGATGCAAAATAGTGTTATCCCAATTCTTAGGGACTTCTCAGAACATACAAAAAAAATTTAAGCAAAGCCAATCTGGTTAATTATGCATCCTGTGGTCATGCTTAACCGTGGAAGTAAATATTTGTCATCAACCAGGCGACTAACAATTTGTCACCTTGGGTGTGTGACACGTTATTGTGGCTGATGCGCCTCGTCCGTGTTAATGACATCAACTCTTGGTTTCTCTGCCTTGTGCTCTGTTGTTTCCATATGGAGAGATGCTCATGATGGAAGGTGGACTGGGACCTGTAGTTACCAATTGTGCAGCGCTGTCTTAACATACACACACAGAAAGGAAGCACCCCTCTGTCCTACAGAGCATCTAGCCCATAGATCTACTCCTTTTCAGCTATTTCTCAATTCTAACCAAAATCAAACGCCCCTCTGCTGCTACTCCTATAAAATATGTAGAATGAACAACTACTCAATTGTTGGTCAGCCTCAATGTCATAGATTCATGGAATCATAGGATGGTTTGGATTGGAAGGGACCTTTAAAGGTCATCCAGTCCAATCCCCCTGCACTGAGCAGGGACAACTAGAGCAGGTTGCTCAGAGCCCTGTCCAACCTGACCTGGAATGTTTCCAGGGTTGGGGCATCAACCACCTCTCTGGGCAACCTGTTCCAGTGTTTCACCACCCTCACTGTAAAAAATGTCTTCCTTAGATCTAGTCTGAATCTACCCTCTTTTGTTTTAAAACCATCACACCTTGTCCTGTCCCAACAGGCCCTGCTAAAAATTCTGTCCCCATTTAAGTAATGTCTGGCTGGAAAGACCTCAGGGCCAACCCAGAAGTTGGGACATCTATTCTTTTTAACCAGAAGTGTGATAGCACTTGTGGAGATGTGATAGCAGGGTTTTCCCTGTAAACTCACCTAGGACCTCATTATTATCAAGTGACAGGTTGAAACTTGTCTACCATGTTTCAAACAAGAACCACCTTGTTTCTCAGACACATCTCGTTGAAGTAGACCTCGGGTAGATCCAGTCACGTAACAAAAATGCTGCTCGCTGCAATATTCTGTTGTGCCATTCAAGTTTCTGTTCATCATTTTTGGTAATTCAGCATCATTTTTTTTCCACCGTTATTGAAAATAAATATCTGACACTTTCCCGTAAGTTCCTTCAGCTCAATGCAACACTAGAAGTAACCTTTTCAAGGCTGTCACACTGGTGTGTGCATGTGAGTGAATGCAGCTTTTTTAAGGCACTCTAGAAGAAAATGGATGTTTCTTTGTAGAAGGAGGTTGAGTTCTTCCTTAGAAGCCCTTTGATCCCTTCCTGCTGAGTCCTAAATGTAAGGAAAGCTTTTGGACAGACATCGGTGGTGCCAACCAAGGTCCACGGTGTTAAAGTCTTAATCAAATGGTTTGAGAAAAATGGATATAGCCAATAAAATTATGCTGTATCAAGCTATAAAAGTGCTGGCCATGTCGGGTTTTTTTCCTGAGTACTACAACGTGCATCATCTAAAATAAAAGGAGCGGAGAACTATCCCTCCCAGGTGTAATCCAAGACTTTCAACCGATTTCCAAGTGTTAAGCTGAAGTTTCTTTATTCCATGTTTCTATTGGTTTGCTGTTTCTTTCCCCTTATGCTTTGCTTTATCGTAAAGTTGCATTATGAGAAATGAATAATTACATTAACAGACCTGCAACACTGGTTCACTTAAAAGTGGCAAAACTTGAACACAGTCACTTTCCACGGTTTATCTGCAAACCCTCGTTTCTTTGCCCATCACAAAAGTGGCCAGACTAATTAATGTTCTTTCCTCGAAAACCTAAAGAATGAATTACTTAAATCTTTTGTGGCATGTCCTAATCCAGTGCCTAATACCATCAGTTGAAGAATTTCCATTAACTTTATTAAGGATTAGAGAAATCCCTGGAACCTTATCCTCCAGTTTCTACCTGTGGTTGAATTCCTCCTGACAATTTTCATATACTTCATAATGTTCTATCCGCTCAAAAACACACAGAAGCAGACCAAGTGCATATACTCTTCCATCGTGGACAGAAATTATTGGCTGTGCATCTCTTAAGGGACAAGCTGGTGAAGACTTATAAGATTTCTGCTATAAACAAAAACCCTTATTTGTAGATTTAATGCCATAGGTGTCTTTTTTTCTAAGCTCTGGAGTCAAAGTTAATGCTTTCCTGGAAGTGGGGAGCTGCCAGCCGCAATGTCTAGCTGATAATCTTTCTTTCCAACTCTCATTTTGATTCCTCATAGTTCCTCCAGCTTTCCCCAGCATCAGCAATCGAGGATGGGGTTCTTCTCCCTTAATTTTAGGTACTGGCAATGTGTCTCAATTTGAGCCGTCTGTACAGACCTCCCATGCATCTTGGGAATGTGATCCAGGAGTTTAGGTTGTGGTTCATCTAATCTGAGGAGCAGCAGGCAACTACTGTAGGGTGGGATGACTTGCACACTATGGACTTGCTCTCTGTTGACCGTGTTAGTGTCTGAGGTGACTTCCTCAGGTACAGACACCTGCGGATGGTCAATAAACCCTCGTGGAGTCTTGTCCCTAAACTCTAAGAAGGACTTGATTTCAGGTGCAATCTGCCATGTCCCTTCTGTAATCTAACTTCAATCTAGTACATTCACCAATTTGAGCTGCTTGCCCTTGAATTCTCTCGGTCTTCCCACTGGTTTTAGTGGGAATGGGATGAGCTGCTAAACTCCCTCCTGTCTGCGGAGACACGGAGAGCGGTCAGTCATACTGCCTCTGACTGATGGGTTAGGTAGTCATCAAAATAGGTGACATTCCTATTTCCCTGTGGTACTACAGCTTGCAAACAAGAGGCTCTTCACCTCTTTATGCCCATGAGTAAACTGCTGAATTGCTGTCGGTATAAAGTCTTTGTTTTAGGTTTGCACCCTGTGACTTATCTTCTGTTACCTTGACTTGCAGATAGCATCGAAGCCAACATCGAGACCGCATCGTCCAATGTAGAATCAGCCAATGAGCAGTTGGCAAAAGCCAGTCAGCACCAGGTAAGTGGGTCTAAAATAAACCCTACCGATACGTTCAGTAGTAGTATTTAAAATAAAGAGAACTCTTGGCGGCTGTGAACCCCATGGCGCGTGGGATTTGTGCTACCTGGAAAGACGATAAAGCATACTCTAAGTAAGAGCTAAACTTTTCTCTTCTATCTATGATTACGTTACTGTAGCGTCGGCAATTTGCATTAGAGTGGTCGTTAAGAGATCTGCATATTAAAGAGACTTTTCCCAGCAGGAAACTCAACAATTAGCTATTGCTGTTCTTGGAAAGGCGTCATAAAAAAATGCGTCGTTTAAGCGTATATGTGCTTCTTAGTGGAGTGTTTCCCTATAATCAGGCAACAGTGCTGTTCCAAAACAACTGAGCTGTCAAAAGACATGATGTGGCGGGTGAATAAT
This sequence comes from Eurystomus gularis, assembly GCA_013400335.1. NCBI lineage: Eukaryota > Metazoa > Chordata > Aves > Coraciiformes > Coraciidae > Eurystomus > Eurystomus gularis. The sequence continues at coordinate 111,891 of VZZY01011850.1, read as the reverse complement.
GGCTGTGGGAACGGTGTTCCGCAGTTTTTAAAGGCAATTTGAGGGTAGGGTTTTGTTGTGTTTTCTTTTTTTGTTGTTTTCTTTTTCTTCACTGGAGCAAGAATAAAACACATGCACACGAAAACATTAATCTTTTTGAAAATAGCTTGATCAGAAAAAGAAATATTTGATGGTTATAGTTAGTACTTTAGATGGGGTGGGGGGATGAACAAAGAAAAAAAAAATGTAATTGCTTGCATTGGATTGACAGAACAAAAGCTGCCGTTTTCCTTTTTTTCCCTCAATCATAAATCGGCTTATTGAAGTCTAAACTGAGTTTTAGGTACATGGAGTCTTGTTATGACAACATGTAGCTGAGGTTCCTGCGAGCACATAGGGTGTCCTTGTTGGTCCTTGGACACAATGAACTCTTAAGTTCTGAGGAAAACCTCCAGACCAAAGGACTAAGAGCCACAAGCAATTTTACTCCACTGAAAAGGAGTAATGTCACTTTAAAATTATCTACAGCTCACTTTCTGGTGAAACGTGCCTTGACAATTACAGGTAATAACAACAACTTTTGTAGAACTTTGATATTGCAGAAACTAAGTGTGGTCTTCAGCTGCGTTTTGGTTTTAAAGGAATATATATATAAGATAATGTGTGTCAGCCAGCATGTAATCCTGCATTGAAAATAGCCTGATGCATTTTTACTGCGTGATGTCCAAAATGAGACTAGAATAAATTTAATACTCGACAGTAGAGCTGGTCACAAAGCTGCAAATGGGTTAATGACAATTTTGGCTAAGAAGGTCAAGGAGTAGTCAGGCAGAAAATGAATGTAGCACAGTGTGAAGGATCTGCTTTCTTCAGCCAGCAAGAGCTGCTGAAATAGCCTGCCCAGTTACGAGGTCCTTTATTCCTCAAATATGTTGATCAAGATGAAGATACAGCCAGTTTTAGAGAGTCAACCGCTGTTAAGGTCATAAATAGATACTGACTGGTGTTCATGGAAGAACACTTCAGAGTCTCCATTGCCCTTGAAAAAAAAGCCTGTATAGACAAATACCACTTAGAAAAATTCTGCTGCCAAAGAAAATTTTCAATCCAGATCTCCTGTAGAGGATAGGTAGCTCTCCTGAACGCTACTGGATGAGGATCACTAGACAAATGCATGCAACCCCAGCTTGCTTTCTGTCACCTCTTTCTTGAGGTTCCCTGAGATATGGACAGAAAATTACGTGAAATTTTTGTGACTTTGACTGCTGGCCTCTGTCTGGGGTTTGTCAAATGGAACACGATGCCTCCAGTGCTACGTTCTGTGATATCTGCTCGTCTCACATCCAAAAGGACATTGTCTCCATAATGTGACAAGAAAGGTCCTGGTCACACAGTCCTCATGGGCTTGTGTAGGAAGCAATGTTGGTGTCACCTGCATACATACGGATAATGCAGTGTGAGTATAGGTCATCCTTCCAGGTTGTGCTTGTGGCTTTGGCCCCTTTTGGAGTATCTTGGATGGATTTGGGAGAACGATCAGCCAGACAGCTTTGTGGGTGAACTGCTTTCAAGGGAGCTGCCGTAGTTTTACACCCTTAAAATTCCCTCTGTACTGCTCAGAGATCAAAAGCACAAACTGTTTTTTTAAATCTTACTGAGTAGTTTTCCTTCTTTTGTTACACTTTCAATTCATTAATAATGGTTTTGACTGTTACCTACAAACTCTAGTACACTGTGATTGTCCTCTAAACACAGACTGCCTGACATACATCTGTTATTCATTCCTATTTTTATGTATACATATATAAACCTGTGCGTGTATGTAGGATTTTTATGAGTGTATCGACAAACATATACATAAATTGAGAAATCAGAAATATCGGCAGCACTGAAACGTTCAAGCTTAAGACCTTCTGTAGACCTTAGTGAATGGATTTCTGGCAGGAACAAAGATTAAGTGACTAGTTATTTAACATAATGTTTGCATATAATGCAGTGCAGTCCCTTCAACAATACAACCTGGAGCACCAGTCCCAACTTGAACATTAACATAACAAAGCATCAGTAAATAGCTTTTCTTTAACTAGTACAAAATAAGACCTTTAGGTTCCCTGAAGTGAGGGAAATGTTTAAACAAATGTAGATATCTTCCTGCTGAGCTCCTTCGTCTGCATTTTAAATTTTGTAAGGTGTTCCTTCATCTTGAGATGTGGGTGCTGATGGTAATGTTTTATTACTTGGTGTGAATTGTCACATCTCCCACCCACAAAAAAAAACAAACCAACAATCCCCCCCTGCCCCCAAACCATAAAACAACAATAAAGAACATATGAAGGAAATATATGGAATGTAAGGTAGTGGTGGCCAACCTTCAGGCTAGACAAGGCTGTGGTGTCACTCAGTGGAGCCCAGTCAGTCCCTCCTTTCTGCCCAGGGAAAGGAGCAGCATGTGGCTGTTCCAGTGATTCTTGGAATCACAGAATAACAGGGGTTGGAAGGGACCTCTGGAGATCACCGAGTCCAACCCCTCCTGCCAAAGCAGGGTCACCCAAAGAAGGTTACACAGGAACACGTCCTGGCGTGTTTTGAAAGTCTCCAGAGAAGGAGACTCCACAGCCTCTCTGGGCAGCCTGTTCCAGGGCTCCATCACTCTCACAGGAAAGAAGTTCCTCCTCATGTTGAGGTGGAACTTCCTGTGTTCCAGTTTATGCCTGGTTGTCCCTCGTCCTACCACTGAGCACCACTAAAAAGAGACTGGCCTCATCTTCCTGACACCCACCCTTCAGCTGTTTATAAACATTGACCAAATCCCCTCGTGGCCTGCTCTACTCCAGGCTCAAGCTCCCCAGGGCTCTCAGCCTTTCCTCATAAGGGAGCTTCTGCTTCCCTCCTCTCTATTCCCTGCCACCTTCTACCCCATGCAAATCTTCCCCCTTTTCAATGGACTTGTATGCGCAGGCTGCATCAGGAGGTAGGTGTAGCTCTTCGCTGGTCACCATACAGAGATGAGATACCAAATTGTAACCCTTGTGTGTCTTCCTCTGACACGAGGCAGCCTGTCTCAGTAAAAGGGTTGGGCACTTTTTACAAGCAGAAAAGGAGATATTCTCAATTTACTGTTGTGCTCTTGATCTTAGATGCCGTGGCGAGTCTCTGAGTCCATGCTGGGTACCATAATTGGCAACCACTGTATTGCCTGTAGTCCCTTCTCTCAGCAGTAGACTTCACCCCCTGACATTGACGCTTCCTTGCTTCTCCAGCTAAATTCACTAAGGACTCTGCGACAGTCAGATGTTACACAAACTCTGTGGAACACGTAGAAAAACAGCAATACCCGTTAGGCCCCTGTATGATGTAGAAAAAAATTATTTTATGTCATATTCTCTATATTTCCATAAATTTTTACCTGCCACTGTAAATCACTGAATATGTTCTGATTTCAGTGCTGCTTAATTTACATTGGGTGAGAGGTACTTGCTGCAGTAGAGGATGTGGTAGATGAACACGTAATTAATCATGAGCAGAAAAAGATATTACATCCCAGAGGCGTAAAAGGTTTAGTGGGAGCTGTCAGAGCTTTGGAAGAAATACTTTTATTTTGTAATTATTAGCAGATCTTTTTTTCCCCTTATTTCAAATTGCTATCATTACAGAATAATTGTTTGTGCTTATACTTACTTCTACTACTGGGAACAGTTACACCGGGCCACTGTATTATCTGTAGGAACACGCAGGGTCAAAATGCAGATGAAGGCGTAAATGTTGAATATTGATACCAGGGGTAGAGAAACAGAGGCCTGTTTCCATCCGGAACCCCTCTTGGTCACAGAAACTTAACAATTTTACATTGCTGTCCGACTTTTCACTAGAAAATTCAAGTTTAAAACACAACTGAGAGGCAAACAAGTGTGGCAGAGAGGAGCCAGAAGAAGTGATCTCCTGCAGTAGACTTGTTTCAGTGCCTTTCTATTCTGTAAGGGTCTCATATCTCTTGCATCTAAAGCAGACAGGAGGACTCTTGCCATTTAGTACCAACGGTCCAGCTTTGTCTCCTGAAATGTCACTGTTCATGTCCCTAGGAAAAATTATTCATCCCACCTATCTTAAAACAGAAATTTTAACATGGCTCAAATTATCCTCTGGAAGATAGAGATTTATTGTATCAAATATTAGTGTGTTTGATGGAGACTTGTCTGAGTTAAGTGTCTGGACTTCCTTTCTACCAGCCAGGAGAATTATCTCATCTCATAGGAGATGTCTGACACAGGTTTGATGACAGCCTCTCTGGAGGAGTCTTGTTCTCTCCTTTGTCTATAAGGTTCAGATGATAGCGACTACATCACAAACATTTCAAGGGAAAATGAATCCCGTCTCTATCACCTATCCCTTTATCAGAGAAAAAAGGGGAGAGCTAGACACCCAATGGTCTCAGTACCTGACTTTGAGATGAGCTTAGGTGGGCTGAACATCACACAGAGGGGCTGGCTGCAGCGAGAGGAGCAGCTTTACTTCACTTGGTTTGTTCATAGCTTCCTGCAGATGGATTGAGAGGAAGAAAAAGAAACAAACCCGGACTCCACGGATACATATTAAACCACTTACTCTTTTTGACGTGAAGTTTGGCCTAAGTTCAGCTTGGCCAGGCCGACTGAAGGACTCTGTGTGCTGACTGTTGAAGCTAATTTGTTTTGGAAGAGCTGCTTGTGTTGCTCTGATTAATGCTGGTTGCTGTCCTTGCCTATATCCTCAGTGGAAGTCAAGCTAATTTGGATTCACTGGCATCGCAAAGGCAAGCAACAGTTCAGTGACCTGCTTGTGTAGTCTAAGAACAATGAGGTTTTTTCCTGTAAAAAAGCAATTCCTGGGCCTGGCTTTCAGGGATGCGCAGAGGGGCACTTCGAAAGCTGGAGCTTTGTGAAAAAAAGCCTCCTAAATCTGTGACATTTGCAGAGAGATCTTATTGCCTCGGGACCACCAATAAAGGACCAGCTCCAATATTCGCACAAATAACTTAGTGGTCTTTTAAAAAACAAAAGAAAATCTGAGTTTCAGAAATCACCTTCTCAGAGTCTTTGAAATTTCCTGGCAGGCAAGCCTCTTAGACCTGCTACTTATAAATATGGTGGCAATGAAGATTGTCTTCTCCTCTCCTCTGTGGATAGACCCTAAGATCTTGACTTAACGCTGGCATTAAATAGTTTTAAAACTAATAATTTTAAAACTGCTGTGTACAGTCAGTTAGCACCACAACACGGTGGGATTGCACCCTGACATCTCCTGCAGCAGTCACCCAGCAAAGCCACGGTGGACCGGCGTGGTTGGAATATCTTGATGCAAACACGGCTTTGTAGCTACCTAATAGAATCATAGAATCATAGAATGTTTCAGGTTGGAAGGGACCTCCAGAGGTCATCTAGTCCAACCTCCCTACACAAGTAGGGACATCTACCTAGGTCAGGTTACTCAGAGCCTCATCAAGCCTGACCTTGAATGACTCCAGGGATGGGGCCTCCACCACCTCTCTGGGCAGCCCGTTCCAGTGCTCTATGACCCTCATGCTAATCTCCTAGAACAAGATGAGTCTGGATGCTCGTAAGGTGGTTTTGTGACTGAGATGCAATGACAATCTACTGCTGACTCTAAGATGCAGCGTTTACAGTCACCCTCGTTGCTGTGGCTTAGCTGTGTCGGTTTGTGAGCGTGGCTGAGTTTGCTGCTTCTTTGGGTAATTAGCTCTTCGAAGTTTTCTTCGGGGGATTATGAAGCTACTCTTTCTCCTGGTGGTTTCTGCCTGTGAAAGTGATGGGAGCTGAATGAAAGCTGCAAGAGGAACTCAGAGCTCTGTGAGGACTCCAAGTAAAAGCCGGTACTGAAGTGACTGTGTAATTACACGACTGAGCCTTAATCCTCCTCTTCAGCAGCAGAAGGAGACTTTGCCATCATCCAGAGTCCTTATGATTCCGTACGGTGTTCTTCAGTTAGTAAAAAAAAGTCCTCTGTGAATTCGCTGAATCTCTCAAAAAACAGCCAGCTTGCAGACTCTTGCTACCTTCTGTTTCTCTCAACACACTCGCATCAGCTCTGTTCAGAAACCTCTGCCTGGGCTTCTCGCTCAGAACTGATCTCTTCAACTTCAAGGCAATTTCTTCTCTGTAGAACTTGTTTCCCTTCCACCTCCTCCCTCTCCTATTAAGCCATATCCTCTCATTTTCACTCTCAATTCCAATCTCTCAGTCCTCCCTTGTTGACGCATGACTGCCGGCAAACAGTCTACCTCAAACAGTCCATTCCCTTATAATTATACTGCTACTTTGCCTGCCCAGGTTGCTCAAACCCTACCACGTAGGTGCGTTTGCCTGTATCACGTGTCAGATGTGCCCCTACATGGTTTCTATTCCTACAGAGCCTGGAAGCATCTCCTTGCTGCATGCCCACCCTGCTTTCAGTCTCCTTTTGTCTTGGCAGTGTGCTGTGGCCAGTGAGCATGGGTGGCCGGGACAGTGCTTTGAACAATTAAATTGGTTTGCCCTTAACTTTCCCTCCACAAATGGACAATGGCAGCAGGTGGTTGGGATAAAACTCATGCTTCCTTTTTTTTCCTTGCTTCACTGGCTCCCTCCGTAAGACAGACTGGAGTTTTCAGACTTAAGAGTGGTTGATTTTGAAGGAACTTCTGGTTTTGCCTGTTGTTTCTTTTTTAACTGTATTTTTAATGTGGCCCATTTACAAAACAGCTGCTTACCACAGGAAATGGTGTCCAAGTCAGCGGCAGTCCCAGTGATAAATGAGCTGTGTGAATGCAGACACTTAACCTCCATGAGGTCTGAGCCGTAACATTTATTTAAGCCTATCTTTGTTTTCTGTAAATAATGGATCTGCGTGATCAAATATTTATTGGGAAGGGGTTCGTTTGGAGCTTTCGGATGTCGTCCAGTTGGGTGCTTTTGCATGTGGAGGTAAAAATCTTTCAGGCTATTTGTAATCACAACTGAACATCTCTTCATTTGTACCATCAGAAAGAGAGACTTAACTCAGCCAGGTGGTAGCTTAATCTTTCTTTTATTATAAGCCATGCCTGGTAGGATTTTTGGAAGACCAAAAAAAAAAATCAAAAATTGTCTATTGTGCGCTCACTTTTTATTTAAGTGCAAGTCATTCAAGGAGGAAATGGAAAGGGCAAGAGTGGAGGAGAAGGGAAGGAGGTGACGGAAGGGGCGGGAGCAAATTCAGTGGTGTGACATTGCTGATGAAGCTGCTTTGGCTGGTGAGAAGATGAGTGGATAGGCTGTAGTCTTTGCTGATTGTTCACCTTGGTGGTACGTGGTACTGGGACGGTATCAAGTCAAGATTTAGAAATATCGGTTACATTATGCTTGGCAATCTGCGTTTGGTATTTCAAAGGCAAGGATTTTGTAGGTGAAACCTGAACAAATCTGACCTGGGACAGTTCAGAGATGGCAGAAGGAAATCACATACTCTCTTTTGTTTTACTATTTCATTTGTTTAAGGGTTCAATTTCATTTTGAGGGGTCGGAGATTAAAAAGCAATTTTCCCTCACTGACAGAGGCATAAACTAGTGAGTTACGGTTCTCTTAATGGCCTCATTTAACAGAGGAGTGAATGGAAATCTTTGGTTACTGAATGGAAAGCCACACTTAGAGTCATCCTTGTGCCCAGTGGCATCACATGTAATCAATTGCATCACCTAAAGGTCACAGCTTTGAGAAATGGTGTTAAACTTGCCTCTTACTGGGCTAGGAATACCAGGAAGTTAGGAATATTAGCACTGGAGATGCATACCTAACCTGGATCTGATGAAAACCAGGAGCAGAAACTAAGTACCCTGGTTTGAGTCCCAGCTGCATAGCCTGAGGTGCTATTACACTGGGCCGTGAGCTTGTCAGATCTCATCAAGTAGCAAAATGGCCAAGCCTGGTCAGTGTTCACACTGGAAACCTCCACTGAAAATCTTCACGTGCAGGCAGCAGTGGTTTTTTGTTCACTTTCTGCGAGACTCCTTTCTGGCACGGGGTCATCGCCCAAACAATGCCCCCATTCCTGAGTTGAGTTTTGATAATTAGTGTCAGTAAAGAAGTGGTTTTCAAAGCTACAGTGAAACTAATGGTTGAATTCCAGTATGGGGATTTATCTTCTGGTTTCCGTGCCTTGATGTTTTACTTGATTCTGATAAGCGTCAGTTTATCAGCTCGTCTTTTTCATAGGGACAGTGTAGGGAGATATAGTGAGTGTAGTGTCGTCTCATCTGACTTGGTACTTAAAACTTCGGCAGCTAGTACAAGAGAAGCCAAGCTTCCTTTGCACACACCCCTGGAAGACAGTTCATCCTGCTTCTCTTTGATATTGTACCTTAGCCTGTGATGCATAGTGCCCTGGAGGTGAACATCTTGCCTTCATGCTGATAGACAAGTGCCTTCAAAAAAGGACTTAGCTACTAGACAGCTAGGGTTTGATTTCTTGCCTAAAAATAAATATTTGTTATCCTTTTGTGCTGAGTAGAGAATCCTGCTGCGTTTCTGGTTTCCACTATGGAAGTGTGTCGTTCCCTCCAAAATCACAAGTCACCTCTGCCAGCTTAGCTCTGTTTAAATGTTACAGAGAACCTGGGGCATCTCAAACGGTCAGAAGTAGCTGAGAAAGTAAACGCTTATTCTCCTATTGTGTTTTAATAATTATATTGATCACAAAGGTAAAATGGTATGTAAGGAGAAAGAAGGTACAGAAAATGAAATTGCTTTTATTTCCGTTTTGAAAAAGCCTGTAAGCACTTTAATCGAAGGTCTTTTCCATATTTTTGAAAGAAATCACAGGACTCACGGGACGCGTTTGTAGTACAGCTCTCAGGTCATGGCCTGGCACTATCAGAGCTGGAGAACAGGAATTACTGGGTAAAACTTATATTCAAGAGGAGAAAAGAGAGTGTATTATAATCTTGCTAAATTTGACTTAGCAACGCGCAAAGCTCTAGCAGACATTTTGGAAAGAAGAATGGAATTCAGTGGAGAGTGGGCAAAATGGGATTTCACTTTGAAAAGGTAGTTGAATATCTTTCTTCGTGAGGGTAAAGGATTTCCTTAGACAAAAGTGATGAGAAAGACTTGACTTCCTGGTGTTCAGAGAAACATTTTCTACAGTTGTATTAGTAAGGATTGTCCTTATTTAGAAGATACACAGAAAAGGGGTGCTGCTGCTAAATGAGTACTTTGGAGGTATCTGATTTACTCCCTAGTCTTTATGGGGGGAGCTGAGTGGTTCTACCATGACTATAACAAGAGCTTAGACATCAAAGTATGTGTGTGAATGTGTAGCACATCAGGTGTGGATACGTATAGTCGAGCCGGTGAGATATGGACTTATCATAGAATCATTAGGGTTGGAAAAGACCTCTAAGATCATCAAGTCCAGCCATGACACTACCCATGACCCAACACTACCATGACCACTAAACCATGTCCTGAAGTGCCACATCTACATGTTTTTTTTAACATCTCCAGGGATGGTGACTCCACCACTTCCCTGGGCAGCCTGTTCCAATGCCTAATCACTCTTTCAGTAAATAATTTTTTCCTAACATCCAACCTAAACCTCCCCTGGCACAACCTGATGAGTGGGAAAGGGCTTTGGTGGAAAATTGGCTGAACAGTCAAGCTTAAAGGGATGAAACTGGCTGTGTCCGGCACAGGGCAACCCATGACCTCTTCCCATAGAGGCCAGTCCTGCCAACACCTCGACACACACACTCAGTACATAGTATATACTAATAATTGTACAGAAGTTTTGGAACAAAAAAGAAAGAAAGGAAGGAAGAAAGAAAGAAAGAGAAAGGGAAAGAAAGAAAGGGAAAGAAAGAAAGAAAGAAAATTGCTAAATATTATTAATCATATTTTTATTGGACTCTAATATCAAGCAAGCCAATTTTCTTCATTATGCTTGATAGCATTCTATGATAGCTAGAAAGCATCAGGAGAACTGATTTTAGCTCTTGGCTATTGATCATAATCTAACAAAGGTGACCTTTTTTTTCTTTTTTATGTAAAAGCTGGGACATAAGCTAAAAATAGTGACTTAGATGTATTTGTAATCTTCCCTAACATAAAACAAGTATTTTGGACGTAGATTGTCTAACACAGAGACAGCTTGATGTAGATTTTTGTCATCTAACAGAAGAGCAAAGTTTGCATCGTGGCCTCCCTATGGACCCTCTGATCAGCAAAAGAGATTGGCAGCTACAGAGGGAGATCCAAGTCTTTGTAGGCTTTTAAAACTTCAAGTTGTAAAACATTCAACTGTGCCTTGCACTTGTGGTTTTGTAGGAAATTAATATTTAATTGGTTTTGGTGCCGTTGCTTCCTTTTTTGCAACTCTGTCCAAGCTAAGAGAGGAATGTATGTTGAGTCCTTTGATTAAGGAGGAGTCACACCTCTGAAGAACATGGCCAGATGAGGGATAGATCTGACATATGCATTAGGTCATAGAGCTTTTGTGAGAGCTGCACCTGCTTGCTACAGGATGAAATTATTTCATGGGCGAAATACCACTTTTGTTGGGAAGCAGCCCTGCCCAATATATCACTGAAATACCGTTAGGCAGCTGTAAATCCAGGAGTCCTGTCAAGTAAGATAGATAACAGTTCTGGTGTGGTGGGCACTCCAGGAGTTGCTTTATCATTGTTTGTATTTCTTGATAGACAAATCACTAGCCAGCGAGTTCTACAGGCTTAGTTCCTACGATTACCACTGATTTAATGAAAAATGACATCAGTGATCTCGGTGCAATTAAAGTAATGTGACAATATAGGAGGCTGAGGTGGCACTTGGAAAGTTTATCATTCCAGGTAAAGGGGGAGGAGCTTCTTTCAGATGCTCACTCAAATGAAAATCTTCTGCCAGTATGTTTTGTTTTCCTCTGGAGCATGTGAAAAGCTGGATCTGGGAAGTACACTTTGCTCAGACTTCCTGCAGTAGGAGCCTTTTGATTTCTGTTTGAATTGTTTCAGTGTAAGCAGAAAATCTAACCCTGGGCTTGTTTTAACCTCCGAAGTTGATCCTCAGGTAGTACAAATGTGTTCAGTTGTCTGGAATTAAGATTTTTTTTACACCAGGTAAGAAATGTCCCTTTTTCTACTACAGTTGCAACCTATAAGTATCGGTCATCATGGTTTACCTTCTTATTCACGATCTATGGAGGCCATCAGCAGTTAACATCAGCATCAGCTTATGTTTCAGTATTCCTGTGTACAAATTCTAAGTAATCTTTTGCCAACATCAGGAAGCCACATGTATTTCGTTACGTTGTTTCTAGGTTCTGGTGAGAATCCATCATGAAACCGTCCTTTCCTATTTCATCTGTTCACAAGAGGAACAGGTTTGAATTGGTCGATGGCTTGCCAGTGAGAAGACCGACCTTAACTCTGGCAGAATTTCAAATTGTGTTGTCAGAAGTGAATAAAAGCCATGCAGGTTTCTTCAGAATTAGTAAGAAGCCTGTGGAGGGACTCTGCAACATTTTTTAGATTATGTAGTGCTTTGGGAGCACTGTCCAGGACCTCAGAAGTTTCTCTTTCTATAAGGAGAGGCAGATAAGGAAAACATGATGGAGAAATTTGCTTACTAGGGAGATCAGTGGATGATACTGTGCAGAGGCAGATTGAGAAGTGATTTGACTGGACAGGAGGAGTCTACTAGAGAGACTGAGAACCTGCTGGCAGTAGTTGAAGACAGTAGTGGTGATAAGGATTCTTAGAACGATGTCCCAACTACAACTTGAGCTGCGTGGCTCAGGTAAAGACACAGAACAGTCCCAATCATTTCTTCTACACATCAACAGTCAAGCAAAAGCCATGAAGAAGAGGAGGTGATGACTTTTTCTTGGTAAAGTCATCTCCAAAGGAGGTACACAACTGTCTAATGCAATGTTAGAACACAAAAGAGAGCCTAATGACGGACATCTCACAGGCCAGTATTGCACACAATAATATAAATTCCTGAACTATTCCAGGATGTTCTGTAAGGCAAGGGTGTCTCTTTTACATGTATTCTCCAAGTTACTTGAAAAGCATTCGTTCTGCAAATAAAAGGAGAGCCATACACAGGTAGTAAGGAGTTTTTGAGCTCCAGCATTTTATCACCGCAGTATGTCAAATGAAGTAGGTGCTTCAACAGCAAGGAAAGCTTTCTAGTGCATAGTATAAAAAAATTAAGTGACGTTTGTATCTACAAAAAGCCCAAGGAGACAGAAAGCTCTCAAACACTTTTCCTAAGTTCCTAAGTACAGTGGCAAAGAAAGCACTGCTCCTTGAGTGCTCCAATGACAGGGACTTCTTCTTCTGTTGCTAAAAGATAGAGCGCTCATGTTCTGATACAGTCATCCCCTTCCAAGGGCAAGGAGAAGAAAGTGTCTTGATGCACACAAATGCCTTTGAAGCCGACTGATCAGTCTGTGCCAGCTGGGATGGAAGTGTTAGGAGCCAGGGGTGTCTCAGCCTGGTTTTGTCTTCCTCCTCACAAACTCAGTCTTTGAGAGGTGGTCATGCCAAACTACCCAGGAACCCAACCATGATGTCTCCAGGTTTGAGGAGCAAGTGCTAGATGCCTCAGTCCACTCTAGCTCTCTTACATCCTTCTGGTACCAACATCAGAGCTCCCCTTGGTCCAACAGAATCTCAGCCTGGAGAACTCAGCGGAACAGAAAAGGCCAGCAAATAACGTAGAGTCCCTTGAGTGCGCATTGGTGAGTTCCTGGCCCTTGTGCAAGGAGACAGTTTCAGTGCAAGGCTGCACTACTGCTGTCCAGATGCTTTTCTGGATGAGGTACTGAGGAGACTGTGGAGCAGACTGGGATTAAGGTCTTCTCTGGAATGATCTTAGAAGATTAGGAAACATCTAGAGGAGCTGTGCCCTCTTCATAAACCACAACTTCATCAGTACATTTTTTTAAGGTGACTCTTCAGAAAAAAGCAATTTATGTAGTGGGTCAAAATCATCATGTTTTTTATGTCACAATAAATACTGCAGTAGCACCATCTTGTATGTATTCTCCTTTATTTTTCTGCCTAGTGAGTGACAATGTATCACTCTTTTTTTATAGCCAACAGTGCTGTCCGTTTATGAGAAGCAATTCTTGCATCGGTTCTTTTTACTGTAGAAGGTATTTTTCTTACATAGATGTGAAACATAAAAAAGTAAAATAAACTCTGTTTGCATTTATCTTTACTCTTTAGAGTCTATTCCTGTGGATATTGCTCTTCTCCTGAACCATCTTTTCTTTTTTCAAAGAGCTTAAAGAAAGGGAAAATCATCTGTCAGTTCAGGCTCTCAATGATGTCAAAGGCACACTTCTCATTGCCATTAATGGAAGTAGAATAAAGCTCTATCCACTATACAGGTCATATTTGCTGATTTAATACTACTGGGGAGAATTCATGAACATTCAGGTAGTTGTTCAGCCTGGAGAAGAGAAAGCTCTGGGGAAACCTTATTGTGGCTTTCCAGTATCTGAAGGAGGCCTACAAGAAAGCTGTGAAAGGACTTTTTAGCAGGGCTTGTGGTGATAGGATGAAAGGTAATGGCTTTAAACTGGAAGAGGGGAGATTTAGATTAGAAATTGGGAAGAAGTTCTTCACTATGAGGGTGGTGAGACACTGGTACAGGTTGCCCAGGGAAGTCATGGATGCTCCATCACTGAATGTGTTCAAGACCAGGTTGGATGGGGCTTTGAGCAACCTGGTCTAGTAGGAGATGTCCCTGCCCATGGCGGAGGGGTTGGATGTATGTGATCTTTAAGGTCCCTTCCAATCCAAACCATTCAATGATTCTATGATTATTTTTTCCAAGCAGAGAAATCTTAAATTCTACTCATCGTCTCCAAGCTTTCCCTGCCTCCCCAGATATGTCTTTAAAAGATAAAGAGTCTAATATTAAACATTTAGGAGTATAGGGATGTGATAACAACTGATTTCAGCTATCACCAATATAAGAAAAAATGCCGTGGTCACAATTTTCTTTAAGTTCCAGTTTCCTTGACCTAAAAGGAATGTGAATGCCATGTGTTCATACAACTGAATATACCTTGCTATCTTCCTTCTTCTTTATTACTGGGAGAACATTGCAATGGATATATCTCCAGGACTCAGAAATGAGAGACCAAATGGTACCCTCCTGCCTTTATTTTTAAGTTCCATGTTTGCTAGGTATTCTGTCATCTTGATGTGGGCTGAACCATTGTCTAGAGGTGCTTGTTTGTCTCTATTGCTTCTGGAGGGAGTGTAGGACAGCTGCCCTCCTATTCTGAGCTGCTGAATTAGACATTTGAGGTTCAGTAGGATAAGTCTGAACACAAATGCTTCAGAGAAAGATGGAAGAAACCTCTGAGTAGACAGAAGTGCGGTGCCATGAAGTTCCTTCTGGCTACTTTCATTTCAGGTTCAAAGACTTGGGTTTCTCTTCTCTTCCAGCTCTTCTTCAGTAATATTGATGGACATCCAACCATGCAGCCACGGACAGAAAACAAACACTATGCTCACTTCTTGTTCCAAATCAGTTCAGCAATATCCTGTCCAATAATATGATGCATAACAAGTATTTTTGCTGGTTTTTTTTTTTTTCTATTGATATATCAACTTTCTGCTTCAACATACTCCTTTATTTTGTATTGCTTCCAGCAGTGCAGGATCACACATGTTAACTATGCTTCCATAGGTCTTAAGTAAAAGAAAATCCAAGTACTGTGTGTCTTGGTCCCAAGCAAAGAACAAGATAGAATTCATTGTAGCTCAGCTGACGCATGTGATGGGAGTCATCTCAATAACTTTGGGTGTATCCGAATTAGGAATGCATCACTGTGTGTATTGTCTAGGCATGCTCCATATTCACTAGAGGTCTAGGAAGTGTTACAAGTCATGTATATGTCTTCTCAAAGATGGGATCAATGATGCCACTGACTGTGAGGTCTGTTACGGTCTCAAACGTGGCCTGTGTTGTATTGCTCAGGTCCATATGGATGTGTCAGATACCCCAAGGGCATCTCATATCCAGAGGCTTGGGTTTAGGTAGCTGGATTATGAGCCACACTTAGTTGGACAGAACCCATCACAGGGCTGTTTATTGTGCCACGTTACTGTTTGAGTTCTTACTTCAGTGAGAACTCTCTTGAGTTCTTCTCTCTCTGGCTAGAGATGTGTTAGGTTGAAGGTTGGGCTTGATGATCCTGGTGGTCCTTTCCAACCGTAATGATTCTATGGTTCTATGATAGGTGGTGTCTGGGTTGAGACCATACGCTTTAGATTCCTTAAAAACCGTTCTTTAATGTGGCTTTAGTGTGATTCTTTATCACATTAGACTAGGACAATTTAATCTGCTGTCTGGTGTATGACACTTATTGTGAGGCATGGGCCAGCTACTGAGAGTTTATGGGAAAGCAGGAGGAGTGATCTTGCAAGGCTGACTGCAGAGGAGGGATTACAAGAAGAGCTGGTTAAGCTAAAAAAGAGAAGATGGAGGTGAAGGTAACAGTCTCTTGGTATACAAAAGTCTGCTGCAAAGAGGAAAAGAGTAATTGTTGCTTTTTCGTTCATTACATATGGGAAGAACTAGAAGTAATGGACTTAAACTGCAGTAAGAACGAATCAGAGTAGATCCTAAGAAAAGCCGTCTAATGATAAGGAGATTGAAACGCTTTCTGGTGAGATTTGAGAGTCTCCCGCGTTGGATATCTGTAACAGTGTCTGGGGAAACATATCTCAGGAACGGTGTTTGTATAATTGCTTTTACTGTTGCCTGTCAGAGCACGCTGCAAGGTGCAGTGTAAACAGGACATGTTCATATTGTATCATAAACCGTCATTATCTAATCAGAAAATGTTGCAGCCGTGAATCGTTCTTTGATTTTCCTTCTCATCCTCTCCTCCTCCACTGCCGGCTCCCCTTATAAAAACTGTGTTTCTGTTAGGCGTCTGCTTCAGGGACCAAAACCACTGATTTAATTTAGCAGAGGCAATGAGACTCAGCATTTTCTGTCAGCTTTGGTTAAAGCGACGGCTGGGTACAAATCCCATGAATCGCTTTGCTTTATCTAAATATTTTCCACCTGGCTTTCAGGTGTCCTGGGCTTGGTTTGCAACCATCATTTGTTCTCCAGGTTACTTCCACAAAAGAGGAGTCAATAAAATTATAGTGTATGTCCTTGGTAGTCCTTTGGATGAGGTAGTTGAGCCACACAGGCATTGAAGGTGAGGTATGTGGGAGCTGGGTTGTCATTGCACTCTCCTTCAAGAGTAACAGATAGTCATCACATTTCACTTTAACAAGCTGTTGGATTTCTGAGTCCTGGTTATGTTTGATTAGCATCAGGGCTGGAAGTAAGGAGGATTTATAGGAAGAGGAAAAGTAATGTGCTGGTAGGATTCAGGAGGGAATGCATCTATACTGCTGAATAAAAGAAGGCTGTCCTGTGGATCCAAGGCCTGGTCACGTCCCCATGGTTAAATTATAGAATAATAGAATAGTTTGGGTAGGAAGAGACTTTTAAAGGTCATCTAGTCCAAGCCCCCTGCAATAAGCAGGGACATCTCCCATGCAGAAAGGTGACAGCATCCAAACTGTCCATTGGGAATGGTTGCTGGCATGTGCTGTGCTGAAGCTGGGTCCTTGTTTTGGAGAACAGGACAAAGCTGCATCAAAAAGCATCCAAGGGTGTTGTGTGGCCTTTGTGCCCATAGCACATCCCTCTTTGAGGTGATTATAGAGGTAGCTGCTTTGTGACTAGGTTTGTGCTGGGACCTGACTGCACTGACACTATCATCTGCCTGTCTTCCTCTTGCCCCAGGAGTTTGACTGACCATGATTTAGGCCAGCTCTGATATACACCACTCTGTATCCTTGTATTACACTGATGTGAGAAAGACCTGTGAAATGCCTCCCAAGACAGCAGCACCCCTTTGCTTAGGAGGTACAATGAAGCTCGGTCCCTTGCTCTTGGTTCCTTTCTAAGCTATCCTGTAGGCCTGTCCTACCTGGACATGTACCATGCTGAACCCAACCCAACTCACTGGCTTGACTTTCTGGCTTGGCCTTGGATCTACAATCTGCATTATTTCTACAGATGTGTCTGGAGGCCACTGACCTTGATTCCTTTCACTAGACCTTCTCTGCTCTTGTGCTGTGGAACTGAGCCCTTGTTGGTGAGGGTGCTGCCTCAGGTCACCTTGCTGTCACCCTCTCTCCTGGCTTGTCTTCCCCAGGAGAGCAGCTTGCTCTTGCAGCTCCATCACATCTTAAGGGTCTCTAATAAAACAGAAATTCTCCTGGGGATGCATAAACTTCATTAGCACTTGGAATGATTTTTAAGAAAGCTCAGCCCAGTGTTCACAGGGGTGCAAATGTATCAATGCACTTCACCAGCTCTGGCATTTGTGCCGTGAGTCACACGGTACCTAAATTTTCTTCTTGTTGGTCCAGCCAGAGATGAACTCTGTGTGCTCCTTGGGATCTTGTTTGATTCCGTGTATTTTTTTTTTCTGGTTTGAGTTTTCAGATGTATTTGTAAACAGAGGGACATTTTTTGACCCCTCAGTTTTGAAATAGTTGCGGTGTGGTCAGTAGGGATATTGCATAGTTGGTTTACTACTGATGTTACTTTTTCATGACCTTAAAGGAACTCTTGATTTGATAAGACAGGGTTTTTGCAGTGTTAAAAGAGCTAATAGAGTCAGCGTGAAGAGCTGGCTGAGGCACTACTTGGACCCCTAAGCTCTGATAAAGATTAATCCCAAATAACATGTGGAAACAAATCTTTTCCACCATGATCATAAAGGTGATGGCCGTTAATTGGCTGCAGGCCCCTATAAATGGCAACTGAAATTCACCGTTTTTAGGAATACACGTGCTGGAGGACAGAGGAGGGGAGGGATGACATATTTCTGTATCTACCTGGAAATTCATTTTCGAGAGGAAAAGAATCTTGAATATAGGTACTGCTTGCACAAAGCCCAACTGTGTTGTCAGAGACGACATTAAATTCTGGGTATTGCAGTTAGAGAGGGTTAAACATAGCAGAGGATCGGCAGCAGGCAATAAAGTAGGACCTGAAAGTCTAAGGATTTGGAAATGAGAGCAGCATGCCCAGGACCAGGCAGCAGATAGATCAGTGCAGTAGGAAATGAGACCACAGAGCAATCCAAAGCAGCAGAAGGAGGTGAGAGGCAAAGTCGAGCAGATCAAGGCCTATGTTTTGTTTTTTTTTTTTAAATTTACATTTCTCTTTAATTACATGGAATACTTTCCAGCCACAAAGTCAGATTCTGCTCTTGGTGTCAGCTATGAATGGGGAGAATCATCGTGGAATTAGGCCCGAAATAATCTATTATAGAGGAGAATATGTCCTACAAACTGACAACGCTGCGTCTGGACCAGCTGAGAGATGCTTCCTGCTTTCTCACCCCCCTGATCTATCACCTTGCTGAACGAAGCCGTAGTGAAATGCCTGCGGTGTCTGCTGGCCATGGCACGCTGTGTTGCACAGCAGCCTGCAGCGTCAATAACCGCCACCATATCCACCCAGTGGCTCCCAGAAATTAGATTACTTCTGTGATGTGTATCCCCAGCCTTCTTCAGCAGCGTTGCTTTCGGTGACAGGCAGTGTGGGTATTGTTTTATTGCTTTACTCCGGCCTCTCTTGCATTTTAGCATCCAAAGCTAATTAGGATTGAACAACAGAAAAGAGGTTGTTGAATGACTGCTCTCAACCAGGTCATAAAATTGTGGTGTGCAGGCTTTGTTTGCAGAAGTGCATAAAATGTTGGCCACCACGGAGACATCCACAGATGGCTCTTCAGTGAGGAACAAGCATAAACTTGTCTTACAAGGCAAAACTTTGCCTCATGACTGGGTTTTTTTTCTGGTCTGTCTTTTAAAAACAGTTCCAATGCTTGAAGACCTGGTAAGGACTCGGCAACCTTTCCTCATAATAATTCCAGAAGGAAAAGAAAGGATCATTTCAGATTTACTGTTGCAGAGCAGTAAAACAAGGACATCTCCAGAAGGTGGAAGGGAAGATGTATTTTTGCCTCTGTGCTCTCTGATCGTCTGTCTTCCCACCTACTGTTTTAATAATGTAGCCAGTCTTCTTTCACTTTGGGTTGCTCGTTTCCCCATAAGAGACTGAAGGTCATCTGGACATGGTAGAGATTTTCAGATATTTGCTGCAGTCATGTCACGTCCTCTCTTCTGTCTGTGTAGAAGGAGAGGAGGAGCAATAAACGCCTTGAAGAATCAGTTTGGACTGAGCCTGGATTCATCCCACTGAAAGCCAAATATAGCCATAGGTTCCTTGACATCACCAACCCCTTCCATGGTTGAACCTACCAGCAGCAAGGTGAAATTGGGGGATATATGTCAGGGGTAGAGCAGCCTCAGGCAACAACCTGAGCTGGCTCTGACTTAACACCTTGCTGACAGAAGGTACCAGTGCACTCATTCTTGAAAGCACCGGCAGGTGTCAACCTGGTAAAAGCCGCAGATTGATCAAGTCCTGCGAATCTAGATGTGGCACCATAATATATTACTGTTACTAGTATAGAAGTCCCTGCTGGCAGGTGGTGGGAATTTCGTACTGCTCCTGTGTCGTCATGGGTTGTCCATGTTGGCTGTGACTACCAGTCAAGACACAGCACTTTTAACCAAACCCAGAATTTACTTTAATTGCATTTTTTTTCACGTCCTTTTCAATCACTGGAAACATTTAATTTCAGTTTTGTTGAGAGAGTTTGTGAAGTTTGTGAAAAGAAAAAAAATAAGAAATTAAGACTTAATCAGTCATTTTTTTCACTGGACTTTTGTTTAGATGCATTCAAAAGATAATGTATAGTTTTCTTAACATATCTGCCACTTAGGACTAGAGCTCAGACTCTCACTTCAGATTTAAGAAAGGTAAAGGCATTAGTCACATCTCATAAATTTTCATGTATGCTCACTTATGAGGAAAGGCTGAGAGCCCTGGGGCTGATTAGCCTGGAGAAGAAAAGGCTGAGAGGAGATCTGATCAGTGCTGATCAAGAGCTGTCAAGAGGATGGGGCCAGACTCTTTGTCAGAGGTGCCCAGTGATAGGACAAGGGGCAACAGGCACAAACTAGAACACAGAAGTTCCACCTAAACGTGAGGAGAGACTTCTTCACTGTGAGGGTGCCAGAGCCTGGAACAGGCTGCCCAGAGAGGTTTGTGGGGTCTCCTTCTCTGGAGAGATTCAAAACCCACCTGGACACGATCCTGGGCAACCTGCACTGGGTGACGCTGCTTTGGCAGGGGGGTTGGACAAGGTGATCTCCAGAGATCCCTTCCAACCTCCACCATTCTGTGATGCTCTGTTTGTTCTGCAGCCAGTTGAGGAGTGCTGTGTTACAAAGCCCATTGCTCATCCCACCAACATCTGGGAAGGCCCGAGGTCACCTCGAGCTGGGAATGGTTCAGCAGTACCCAAGTATATTATTTGACATCATTCTCTTTTTATTTTTGGTAGTTTGATTTGATTTTCTCAATGTTTCAGAGAAAAAGATGAGAATTTTATATACTCCTCTTGAAAATTATTCTTCATTCCTCGCTTGCAGCCCAATCAATTGCTTGAATGGCTTTTTGAGAGTGTTTTTTGTGAAGCATTAAATATTCCCTGCCATTATGTTAGTCTAATACTACCTGGTTTAACTTCACTAAGTAATAAAAAGAGTCTCTTTTTTTACAGACTTTTTTTTCCCTTAAATTTATAGGCAATTAACCTGTCTCTCTAGGCCATATTTTCTTCCAGTCTTTTCCTAAGCCTTCCACCTGTAGTAGATCTTGTTTACCAAACCTTTTTTATAAGTGTGGGTGGTCCACTCTAAACTCATGTGTCTATGTAAAAAAGAAGTGAATCTGTGACCCTTTGATGCTCAAAAAGAAAGCAGAAGGAAGACATAGGTCCATCACACCAGCTTTGTATGAAGGTGGCAGATGCAGAAAGAGCAACATCATGGCAAAGGACGCTGTCCTGCCATGTACATCATGTGAAACAGGATTGGTTGTTGACGTACAGAAATGGGCAGATTAAAAGAGTGTGGTAGATGATCTTCCCCAAATCCAAAATCACCGCACCACACAAATGTTGAACTGTGTTGTATTTCTTGTATTGCCATGGTTGTTGCAAGTCAACGGCTGTTTCCTAAAAGGTTTAGCCAACCCTGTCATCTCCAGGCTATGGGAGGAGAGGATGACCAACAGGAGTAACTCTTCCTTCATTTGATCCTCCACTCAGCTGCCAACTCTTCTAGGTTGCCTAAAATGAACAAATATATTCAATTCCTTTATGGAATTCTCTTTTCTGGACAAATGCATGAAAATTCAGTTGAGATTCGTGTGTACACATCCATGACCAGAGCATGCCCCGTGGGGAAGATGTCTTCATGACCTCAGCTGGTGAGTATCCGGTATCTAGAAGCGCTGAGTATGAGGTAGTCTTTGTAATTTTCGTTTTGCTTTCACAGCAGCAGATGCTGCCCTTGACAACAAGCCAATCTTCCATTGAACCTCACTCCTGTTTGTTTGTTTTCTTTTATATTTTTTCTCCTCCATAACATTCTCCATCAGAGCGCATCAGTGGTTCATTTAAATTTTTTTCATTCTCACGTCCGTGAGGTCTGTTGGGCTGAATTTGTACATAGCTTTATTTTTCACTCTTCTTCCTTTTTTTTTTCCCCCAGCCAAAGAGTAAATTACTTTTCAGGGTGAGAAGCTGTCTTCCCCTTGTGCTTTTAATCGCAAATCCACCTCAAACTAAGGAATGAACATGATGAATCAATGGCAAAATGCATCTTTCTGAAGCACTTAAGAAGAAGTTCTTTTATATTATTTTATAACATAAGCTTTTTTTTTCTCATCTTCGCAATCGACATTTCCTGTTCTTTCTTTAATGAAGTTCCACGGATGTTTACCCCGTAGACAAGGTGGTAACGTGACTAGGACAAGAGTGGTAGGACAAGAGGAAACGGCCCAAGTTGCACCAAGGGAAGTTTCGATTGGATATTAGTGAAAATTTCTTCACTGAAAGGGTTATTGGGCATTGGAACGGGCTGCTCAGGGCAGTGGTGGAATCACCATCCCTGGAGGTATTTAAGAGTTGTGTAGACATAGTGCTTGGGGATATGGTTTAATTGAGGACTCGTCAGTGTTGGGTTAATGATTGGACTCGATGATCTTAAAGGTCTTTTCCAATCCAGGTGGCAATTCTGTGGTTCTGTGAAAGGCAACATGTTTCACCTTTGAAATCCCATATTTAATTTAGCAGGAAAGTGCAATTTAGGTGCTTCCAGTCCTCCATACAGTCATGAAAAATTAAGGACATACTGTCCCAAACAACGTCCAGGGTGCCAAATTGAATTAGAAAGGGAAGGTCTTTTCTGTGAATGTGGGGTGTTTTCTGGGTCTTAGTGAGCAAAGGATTAATCCCTAAATTACTCCCTCTCCCTACCTCATTTTTTCAGTTCAAAATTCAGCAGTGAGCTTTGCAGATGAAACAGCAACATAATCTACTTTTCCCTTTTGTCCCCCTTTTGGGGGTTGGACTAGATGATCGCCAGAGGTCCCTTCCAACCCCTATGATTCTATGATTTGTCACCTTCCTGATTCACAGAGCAAAGCAGGCAGCTGCCTCCTCTTCTGTTAGCCAAGTGCCCGCTGCCCCTTCAGCCCACCACCACCAGTCCTTGCCACAGCCGTGATTCACTGCCTTGACTTTGTCTTATCAAAGCTGGGTTTTGAGCCTCAGCAAATCTTCCTTCCTCTTCCTGGGGAGAAGGACACACACAACCCTTCTCTTCACAAACAGGGAAACATAAACATTTCACAGACCTTTTTGGCAGACCAAATACAAGCCCATTTTGGCTTCTTCTGCTTGCTTTGCAGCCTCCAAACAGAAGAACACTGATGCTTTGAGGTTTGGGGTTTTTTTTCCCCTAAATAAAGAAATCTGACTTTGTGATATATCCTACCAACACCACTATTCTTCGTTTCTAAATCCTTTAGGCCGAAATTATGAAAATTATGAAAATTCCTGCGGGATTAATGGGACAGAAAGATTGTACTACCAGTGCAAAATTTGATGTCATGGCTAATATACTAAAGGCTGGTGCCGCAAGGAGAAGTGCCTTTGAGTAAAGCGGCTTGAATCACAGCCTAATTGAAATATGTTTCTTTAATTGCATTAATCAGGTTCTTAACAGGATTAAGACAATTGCTCCTTTCTCTTTCATCCTGCAGCTCCTTTCGTTCCTTGCACAAATTCCATATTTATAGCTACTCGTGCTTATTTGCATTTACAATCATCTCTAAAACCCAAAGTCTGCCTATTTCCAGCTGAGCTCACCTCCCAACAAAGAAGGGCCTGGAAAAGGCAAGCTTCAAAAATATTTCCTTCTGTTTGTTTGGAGAGGCGTTTGCTTCTGTGTGTCCAGATCTAGTGACCAAGGCAAACTACAGATGGTTTCCATAGTTATATATATATATATGAATCTCTATAGTTATTTTTATATATAGTTATATATATATAAAAAACTATATATAGGGTTATATGTATTTTTTTATATATATATATTTATATTTTTTAATATATATCTCGCTGAACAAATGTAAATTTTGGACTCAAGTTTCCCAGTTTCACTCTGGGATAAATCCAAGTCACAAGGATACTTTGTTCATTTGCTTCGTTGTGCTCCCTTTTTCTGCAGTGGATAGTGGAGTTTTGGAGGAAAGTGTGGCTGGGGAAAGAGGAGGAGCTTCAAGTTATTGTTTCACAGTAAACAAATTTGGCTCCAGCTTCCTCCACTGAGAAGCTGGACGAGGTGCTGACATCAGTATTTACTCCACTTGTATCTTCAGGGCAGTGAAAGCAGCACTTCACCTCTTGTGAGTAGTGACAACCACCCCCCAAAAGTGTTTACAACCTTAATTTTCAGGTGCATCAGATTAAATTATAAGGAGCTATATTTCATTAAAGGCTACAACGGGCCTTAACAACTCAGAACTCCCCTGAGGGCAGCATTCTTGTGAATGCCATTCAGCTGATCAGGTTTGTATCAATTTGTACACTGGGGGCATTAGGTACCATCCCCGCTGTGCTTCTGAGAACTGTAAATTCAATCATTGATTTTTATTTTTTTTTCTCTTTAAAAGCAGAGTGCTGTTCTTCTGTCAAGCCTCTTTAAATCTATGTACCTTTGTCCCCCCCCCAGGCTCACATACAGTAGCTGGATGTTTCTGTTACATGCTAACACGAGTGCAAATTAGGAGAATGACCTTGAACAAGAAATTAAACCTGTATCTTCTTTCACAATAATTATAGGAATGTATTCGAATGTTTGAGCTATTGAAAATATTTAAAGGGAAAAGACATCATTCAAAGTAAAATTTAAATGTACTGTACAGAATTTTTCAACTTTGTAGCACACCAGCCTGGCAATTACATATATAGGTATAGATATAATTCCTCAAACACTCCTTATAACGGTGTAAGCATGAAATAATCTAAAGGAAGTCACTCTCTCTTTTAAAATTGTTTTTCTCACTCATCCTGCCCTTGGGTATCAATATCTTTCGTTATCCAATCAATATCTGTTCTTTATCCAGAACAGGTTACATTTTCTGAGGCCATGAACAGCTGTAAGAAGAGAGCTTTACTCTTTTATTCCAGGCACTGTGGTAGGCTGGATAGCAAAGTTTTGGAGCACATCAGCATATTACTGGCTTTCATTCTGAGAACAGGAGAGAAGAAAATACTATTTCTTCTGTTGCAGAGTCAGAAAACTGGAATGCAAACATGGGCTTCACCTAGGCTTATGTTTTTGTAGGAGAAGAATGAGATAAACCTGGCCAGAAGATACAGTCAGGTAGATGTCTCCACCTGAAATGGCTGGTTTTCAAACAGAAATAGCATTATTCACAGCCCAGTTCATAGGAAATCAGTGCAACAAAACATGGAAGTGATAGTTATTTTAAACAAAATTGATCTCCGTGACACATTCTCACTCATACTCAGTCTCATAGATTTTACTCACACTCGCACACCCACAGATCATAATTCATGTAAGAATAATACCGTAATCACCAGGCTGTGTGCGTCAAGTAGTACGGCCAGGATGACTTGCGTGGGACAGGACAAACAGCACTACCTCAAGTTCTTCCTATGTGTCATGTTCCTCCACAAGCGAAGGTTCAGACAGTCTTTTTTCGGTATAAAGATATGTTCATTGATATTTATCACTTTATTTTTCACTGTGCCCTTGGTTATCAGTGTGTGCCATTTCTGTAATCCTTCCTCTGATGTTTGCTCTTGTACTTTCAGTCGCAGAAATTTCCATTCATACATCTTTCAAACCACTCTTAATGCTTCTGTTACAAAGCTCTACAGTAGACACCTAAAATTTATCAGGTGAATGTCTGTCTTAGAAAAACTATTTCCTCTTCCTGACTGTAAAGAGGGATGAAGATGTCTGCCTCGGCTACATGTAACTTCAAGATTCAATCATAGAATCATGATGGTTGGAAAGGACCACCAGGATCATCAAGTCCAACCTTCATCCTAACATCTCTCTAGCCACTAGACCATGGCCTCAAGTGCTACATCTGCTTGGTTTTTAAACCCCTTCAGGGATGGTGACTCCATCATCTCCCTGGCCAGTCTGTTCCAGTGCCCAACCACTCTCTCAGTAAATAATTTCTTCCTCATATCCAACCTAAACCTCCCCTGACACAACTTGAGGCCGTTTCCTCTCGTTCTTTTTGGGAATTTGGGAGTAATTTGGGAGAAGAGACCAACACCAGCCTCACTACAACCTCCTTTTAGGTAGTTGTAGAGAGCAATGAGGTCTCCTCTCAGTCTCCTCTTCTCCAGACTAAATAACCCCAGTTCCCTCAGTTGCTCTTCATAAGACATGCAATAGGTGGTTATTCTCATAACATTTCTTTGATGAAATGTATCTCATAGCCACAGAACGTATACTTTGTGTACCTAGTGGTTTCCCAAGTGAAAGAATTAATTAGTTAGTTAGTTTCTTTTAATGCAGGTGTATCTGCAATAAGGCATTCACCGGTATCTACATAGCTGCAAGAATAATGACCCTAAGTGGCATTATTTTACTAAAAAACTATTTCAACCCAGATCAAGTCTACCTTCCTAATGATAAATATACTACCCAGGCGCCCCAAAAAAGGTTGGGGGGGAGAATTGCATTCAAAAAATAATAAGCTTGTGAGCAGTTCAGATGTTATAGAATCAGAATCCATGTGAGTAAGTTAGATAGACTGCCACTTTCTTCTTCTCTAGGGATGTGCATCACCTTCAGGAAATATACGGCTTGTTGTATAGATGTGCTTTTGCAAAATCTATGTCCTTTTGATGTATGTGAAGTCACCGTATCGCAGGGGTCTTTTTTTGTCAGGCTGAAAGTATACAGCTGCAACGTTTAGTTCGTTTTTGTGTAACTAGCTTGCAGAAGGAAATGTATGTATCTATTCCACTGCAAATGGACATTTCAGAGGGTGTCAGGTCGTAAAATCACTTTACACCGCTTCTTCGAGGCAGTTTATGATCACTGGATATTGTGCCTTTGGTCCATGATATGGGGCATTGCCATATTGATTAAATGCCTTATGCTGTTACAGGGGGAAAAAAATAAGGATATTTAATCAATAGACCTGCAGTTTAGTTACTGTTCCTGTCAGGCTGCAACAGAAATAGCTCAGGAAAGGGGCAGCTTCTCATACAGTTTGAGGGAGTTAAAGTTTGAAGAAAACTAAATAATGCCTTTGCAGACCTGTGAGGGAAGATAATCAACTTAGCGATTGCAAGTGCAGAGATTGAGGAACCGGATCAGTCTGGCTAAGGGTTCAGACGAGCTGAGAAGGGACTTTTGGCCTTAAAAGGGGACCCCAAAGAAACTGTGGCTTAAACACGAGTGGAATAAATGCTGTTGGTTGCCAGGGGCGTTCCTGCTCTGAACGTTACATCTATGAGGGTTAATTACCTTCGAGCTGAAGCATCTCATTTAGTAAGGTGGTTCAGGGGATGAGTCTCTCCACATCTGTGCTCTAGTAAAAGGGAAGAAGCATTTTTACCCGAGTGCCTGACTTTGTTGTTGAACCTCAAGACTGCGGTGCTTTTTTGCCGTTATTTACCTGTGATGTTACTGTAGCTCAAGACCTGTCTCTTTGGCTTGACTACACTCAGCTGGGTGCTATTTATCTCACTGACTTTAGATGCCTTCTTCCTAAAGGCCTACGTTCGCATTTATAGTCAATACTTTTGTTACAGTCAACACGCAGAAACAGGCACTTTTAGGGCACAGTTTGTCCCATCTATTTTCAACATTTATCCTTGGCTCTTGGAGAGGGGCTGCGAGAACCTTGTCCTATCGTTGCCTGTCTGTTCCCACTGACCAAAAAACAAAAGAGCCTAGCTTGGCTGGTTCTGAAGGAGACTTCCACCCAGCAGAAATCTAGGCTAGGTGAGTCCTCCTTAGGGTGAAGGAGGAGGTTTTAATGCTGCATTGGAATGGTCAAGAATAGACATTTTTCTGCTACATTTTAAAATGGATATGGAAATATTCCGAGTTGGAAACAGTATCATAAGTGGAAAAAAGTAGAAGTGTGTATAGATTATCAGAATGAAGACTTATAGGAAAGTTTATTGCACTGTACTTGTACTGTCCTTGCAGGAGAACACTGAACATTCACGGTTCTCAAACGTAGCAGGGAAAAAAAACAAGAATCAATGCCTGGAAGCTGGAGCCAGACACTTTTTGGTTGGAGGGAAGACATTTACTTCATTATTTCTGACAGTAAGGGTAATGAAAAACTGGTGGAAGTTACTAAAGGAGCAGTAGGTTTTTCATCTTCTGATGTATTCCAATCCAGGGGGGTTGCCTTACCCATGATAGCTTTCTCTAAGGAAGTGATTTATACCTGGTGCATAGGAAGTGTGTAATGCAACGGCAGAAAGCCTGGATTAATTAAGATGATCCTTCTCATCCCCAATCTGTGGGAATTCATGGCCAAAAAACCTTTTTTTTTTTAGAAAACCAACACAAAACAGTGTGTCTAATACTCTTTGTGCAAACAGATCTTACATGGTGGTGGAGGTGTACTTGGTATTTGCTGCCTGCCTTTATTTACCTGTTTTACTAGAGCCTAAGGAAAGAATTGGGTCATAAGCAGGGTTCTTGGAGCCTGGGACACGTCAGTCAGTACTGCTTGGGGTGGAAAGGACTGATGTATGTATTCAAGAACAAATACAGCTTGACAGTGTGCAGGCTGTTAAGACAACCTGACCTTTGTGTGTCTACTCGATGAACAGTAAGCTCAATTAGCTGTAATGCTTCCAGGTCCCACCATTAGGAAATGCCTGATTCAGCTAAAGCTGTGGGCTTGTGTTTATTCATTTGTTTATTTTTGTCAGCGTAGAAAGCATTAGAAGATCCCTTGTAAATACTGCCAGCAATAAGGGGAAGACTCTGTTATTCAGCAGCGTTGAAGAATTAATCAGCTTTGTTCCTTAAATACAAAAAAAATACCTTCAGCCCTAGCCAAAAGCTTCGAGGCTGAATTTGAGAAGTTGGGTTCAAGGCAAGATTGGAGCCCTGGCCACTGCTGGAAACATTCTGTCCCAACATTTGTTTGTACATGTCAGTGTAGAGATCAGCTGAAATCACCAACTCTTCCTACAAAGATAAAGGGAACACTTAAAAAAAACCCCAAAATGCTAATATATGGGACAGTGGACAGTGAGAGTATGTGGGTCTGTCAGAAGCTTACATGTCCTCATATGTCACTTAAATGCCTCACTTTATGCCTCTCTGAAGGGATATTGTGATCCCTTGTGTTGTAAGTGATTTAGAAATGTCCTTGATGTCATCATAGCCATCATAGCATTTCATAGAATCATAGAATCATTCAGGTTGGAAAAGGCCCTTGGGATCATTGAGTCCAACCATCAACCCTACTCTACAAAGTTCTCCCCTAAACTATATCCCCCAAGACCACATCTAAACGACCCTTAAACACAACCAGGGATGGTGACTCCACACCTACGTGGGTAGCCTAGTCCAGTATCTGACTGCTCTTCCCGTGATTTTTTTTTTCCTAATGTCCGGTCTAATTTCCAAAGACTTCCCGTATCTGCAGGACAAGAGGCAAAGATAAAGAGGTGATTTTTGTTGGGGCAGAATGGAGGAGCACTGCAGCGAAACTGAAATTGTTTGAAATGTTTCTCAGATTTTGAGCGATTGCAAGATGAATTTGCTTAGGTGTTGGAGCTCTGAGGCTTGCTGGGGTGACAATGCAGAAAGATGGTTTTGTGATTCATAGACGCTATGTACCTTTGAGGTATTGATGTGGCCTCTGAGTCCTTGTTCTGGGCTTCCGCTGGATGTTCAGCCTTCGTCTTTCTTTCCTCTACTTCCTGTGGTCTTTTTTTATTTGTTTGTGTTGGGCGTGGTTTTGGTTTTTGTTTTTCTCCTTTTCTGAGTTTACTTGGGAAAGTGGGAATATCAAGAGAGACGGTGGCATTTAATGATGTTCACTGTGTCTCATCAGTATTAGAGTAGTACAGGACATAGATTGCTGAAAAACAATTCAGTTCCTAATAAAAAAATCAGTGCTGCTTGAGACATTTTGGTGGTTTCAAGATACCCAAAATTATATCCATCTGTGTCAGATGAGATACAGGACCTAGAGCAGACTCACACTCTTCTGGATCAGCAGTTGGAGTCCAAGTGGGATGCCCTGAAGTCTTTCAAATGGCACTAGACTCCTTGACATCTGAACTGAGCCCCAAAATTCAAACCCTGCTCCTTTATCTCTTGCTCAAGCCTGAGGAGCTGACTCCCCAGATGTGTGGTGTTCCTCAACACTTCTTAACCAATGCCTTGCTAGGAAAACACTATGGATACCTTGTCCTGATGCTCTTGTTCACAGTTTTCAATGGCATAGATAGTTACTTCTTCATGTACTACGTTCCTGATGTTTTGGATTGTGTTCCCTGTACCCATCAGAGATTTCTCAGTGCTTTATTTTCTTCACTTGGCACCCAAATGCCTTTTGAAGTCTCGGCTTATATTAGCATCATAGCTTCTCAGCAGGAGAAAGAGAAGAGCGATTAACCCAGTTTTAAGAGCTGTTCCTCAGTTGCTCTGCCTTGATTTGGGTGGAACTGGCCTTTTAAGTGTGTTTTCCATCTGACTTCTTACAGCTTTCGGATGAAAGCCCGTCTTCAGGGTTGGGTTTACACTGGTTATTCCCTTTGTTGTCTTTCTATGACCCCCTTTGAACTATGAACTCAGAGTTGTGGCTTGGTTATGAAGGGTTTTTATTCTCATCACACTGACTGTGACTGTGGATTACACAATTGAACGTGGCAGGCATCCGAGCTTGCTTCCGCGCAAACAAAGAAAAAAAAAAAGACCTTCCCACCCTATATTAAACTACAGTTGGTGTCTAACCGAGAAGCAGATGAACAAACAACATCGAACCGCATTTAAAAGCTGTGGGATGAGAGAGACAAGCGAAAAATGTGCGTGCCTTATTTGAAACAGTTTGGGTCATTGTGTAGGCAAAGGCAAAGATCTACAGATCTCATATTCTAGATATATTCGTGCTGCCATAAAGATGCATTTGCTGCTGTACGTGTTGTAAAACTGTCGTGTTTAATCTCAGGGGGAGAACGGGAGGTAAACTTCTTTATATTCCATTTCAGCAATGGACGCTTTGAAGGTGATTGGTAAAAGTTCTCATGAATTTACCAGGGGTTAGTCATGCCCACCCAGCTTGATTGCTTGCTATGATAAAATAACTGAATTTTGGGGTGAGAGGATGTTATTTTCCTCAACTCTACAAGGCTTTCTTGGGTACAATATTTCTGTATCCAAGTCAGGATGTTAGACAAATTGATGGGTCTAAACTGGCTGGATGATTGGAATCAAAATGGAGAAAGCTTTGAGCAATCTCATCTGACCTCCTACTTTCAGCAGGAGGTAGGACTGCAAACTAGAAACCTCCTGAGGTCTCTTCCAGCCTGAATGATTCTGTGATCCTACGGATGGCTCCCGTGTGAGTGAGACTTTGCAGGATGCTCTGCAGTGGTAAAAGTGTGAAGCACAGTGCAAAAGAAAAATGACACCGTTAGGCTCTGTAAAGTTAATCTGGAAAACAATTTCAATTAGCTTTGTTGCCTTAGTAAGTATCTTGTTCATCTGCTTAATACATTTTTGGAAAACACACAAAGTGTTAATTTATCTATTAGTGTTTTCTTTGGAACACAAACAGTAAGTACTAATAATGTGGGCCTAAATGCAATTACAGCTAATAAATCAAGGACTAGTTCTCCTAAATTTATTATAGTTGTTATTTTCTGCTGCCTTATTTGCTTTTCCTTTGTCTATCTCCTCACATATATATGTTCTCTTTGGCTACCCCAGAAATCTTTGGAAATTTCCACTTTGAACAAAATGCATCTTTCCATATACCAGCAACGAATCCAGATACAGCACGTAATACCAGGTTTCCACAGGAGAAAAAGCGAGTTATCAGGTTATAAAAAAAAAAATCTGTCCTTATCTATACTTTTTCGCAGTAGAATAATTCATATGTGTCATTTACTGAATCTTTGGAAGACCAGCAGGATGCAGTCAGGACTGTATTATATGACCTTCATCAGTAAAGAGAAAAAAAAAACGTATTTCTTTGGTATTAACTGTTTCTGAATCCAGACTGTCAGTGCATTTGAACTTGAACAGATGGCTTCTAAATGGTGAATACGGTTGACATTTTCATCACAATGTAGTATTTATGGTATTTTTTGCGGGGGGATGGGGGGAAGGAAATGGAGATAAGTATTCTTTTTATCCTAATTGAGTCCAAATCCAGCCCTGAGTGCCTTTAAGCCGTAGGAAAGATACACCATCATACAAAGATCAGAGCCAGCATCTTGGATCCGTGGGACCATCCCACTTTGGGGAGCTTTGGATCTGAAAGTGTCCCCTGTTCTGTAATGCACCAGAGTCATATTTTTGATTCAAACTCAGTCAGTCTTCAGGAAAATGAAAAATGAATGCAGGTATAAACACTGGATTGAAAACATCTCTACTGTAGGTTATTATTGTCTTTTACATCGTGTGAAATGTATGATCTGATCAGCTGGTCCATCTGCACACAACCACAGACTATTTAGAGAGGTATGCCAAGAAAATCCCGGTCATTTCCACCAACTCTTCTTCATTTGGGCTTCACCACTGTGAGAATGATTTTTGTGGCCATCAAAATGGCTGTTGGACAGATGCCACAATATCCAGCTTGTACTTGCCAATGAAGATGGGCTGTGGAGCTGTGGTCTGGCTGTTGCAACCGGTGAAGCTTCTCCATACCACTAGATATCTTGCCTGTCCCGCAGACCCTACCCTGTTAACAAGTTCCTCTGCCTGCCTGTCTTGACCTCTAGATTGCATAAAACTGATGACAGAAAACCAGGAGAGAGACCTGAAAAGTATCAGAGCAGTCACAGTCATGGACACTGTTGCTTTTAAAAACTAATGATCATAGAATTGTTTGGGTTGGAAAACATCTTTAAGATCATCAAGTCCAACCATTAACCCAGCCCTGCCAAGTCCACCCCTAAACCACGTCCCTCAGCACCACATCTACATGCCTTTTACGTATCTCCAGGGATGGTGACTTCACCTTTTCCCTGAGCAGCCTGTTGCAATACTTGATAACCCTTTCAGTGAAGAAATTTTTCCTAATATCCAATCTAAACCTCTCCTGGCATAACTTGAAGCTGTTTCCTCTCATTCTGTCACTTTTTTTACTTGAGCAAAAAGACTAGTACCCACCTTGCTACAACCACCTTTCAGGGAGCTGTCAAGAGTGAGAAGGTCTCCTCCAAGCCTCCCTTTCTCCGGGCTAAACAACCCCAGTTCTGTCAGCTGCTTCTCACAAGACTTGTTCTCTAGACCCTTCACCAGCTTTTTTGCCCTGCTTTGGACATTCTTCGCTAGCTACCTCAATGTCCTTCTTGGAGTGAGGGGCCCAAAACTAACCCAGGATTCAAAGTGTGGCCTTACCAGTGCCAAGTACAGGGGGACGATTACTGCCCTAGTCCTGATGGCCACATTATTTCTAGTACAAGCCATGATTCAGTTGGTCTTCTTGGCCACCTGGGCACACGCTGGCTCATATTCAGCCAGCTGTTGGCCAGAACGCCAGTTCCTTTTCCACCAGGCAGTTTCCAGCTACTCCTCTCCAAGCCTGTAGCATTGCATGGCATTGTTTTGACCCAAATGCAGGACCCAACACTTGTTGAACCTCATACAAGTGTCCTTGGCTCATCAAGCCTGTTTGTTCAGATCCCTCTGGAAAGCCTCCCTACTTTCACGCAGATCAACACTCTCGTCCAGTTTGGTGTCATCTGCCAACTTACTGAGGGTGATCTCGATCCCGTCCCTCATCCAGATCATTGGTAAAGCTGTTAAAGAGAATCAGCCCCAGTCCTGAGCCTTGGGGATAATAAACCTATACAGATGGCCTTCTGAAAGAGATCCAGCTGGACAGGAGCTAGTACTGTTTGCCAGCAGTCTTCTGCCTCTTGATAGTATTCACATCCAAGGAATTTTTTTCCTGCACTTAGAGAGTTGGGTTCTTTTGTCCTTGTTATCTGTTCCCACTCCCAGCTGCTGTTTACCTGAGCCCTTCTGAAACTTGAAGCTACAACGCTTGCAACACAGATACTGCAAAGCCGAGAAACCACAAATGAGTATAACTGTGAACGGGATATGGAAGTGTCTTCAGCGATTCCTTCTGGTCCGTGCTGAGAGAAGTGTACCATAAATAGTATATGTACACTATGTAATGTAGACATATAAAATGCCCACTTGTATTTTGATCAGTTGGTAACAGTTACGCTTTAAAAAGATAGAAGTAACATATGGTGATTATGGCAATGTTGTTTTAATGAAGCTTTAATTGAAGTGAGTTGCTGTACTTGGAGGAGAAAGGCTAACAAGCAAGATCAGATCAGCAGGAAGGGAAACCAAACCAGAGCTCCTGAAGCTGAGGTCTGTATTTTACCATCAAAGCTAGAGGCACTGGGAGAGCTTTAAAAGAGAGTTTTCATTTTCAACTAGAAGTAAATCCAAGATTTTCAACTTTTCAGATAGATTCAAGCAAATGAAGAAGGATGCCAGGTTTGACATCCTCGCCGCTGTCCCTTCAGACTTAATGAAATGTCACTAAAGTCTATAAGATAAAGCAATATATAATCCCACATCTGCAGCTTCTTCCCCTTGAACTGGGTTTTCAGCTGCAAAAATCAGCAAAGACTCAGCCTACGGCACAACATCGACTTCCACCACTTGCCGGTCTTGTCCTTTGCGACGTTGACTCAAGAGTGATTTTACTGAAACGCGTTAGCTTCCTTCTCACTCTTTTTAACTTGGTAGACTGTGATAGAGCTACGCGACAGCAAGGTGGGTGTTGTAGCATTCTGCCTTGTGCATCAACGGCAACACGGTCATTTAATGCTTTTTTTTTTAATCCTCGCTGTGACTGATGAGGGTGCGCAACGGAGAAAGGACGGACATCTAGATGGTCAGGTCCCTGGTGAGGTTTATAACATTGGCTCATTGAAAACAGCCACTGCCTTATACAGCGATAGAATTTAGTCTAGGCGAAGAAAGAAACGTGGCAAGTGAAATGATTATATTCATGGTCACTTTTCTGGTTGCAACAGCAACGAGGGAGAGAGGGAGAACTACTAAAAATAACATTCTGCATAGGAAATCAGTCTAACCAGAGCCGAATAACGCTGTGCGTTGTCTTTCCAAATGCACTGAACAGGCACTTGAATCCATCAGGCATGGAATGAATTTCTTAACGCTTTGGCACACCCACGGTTCGGTCTGAGTAACAGTGACCTTAAGCCGGCCACTGCAGCATTCCTATTTCATAGAAAGGAAAAGAAGAATCCTCTATTCTGACATCCAGTTTGATCTCAAACAGACAGTCCCAGATTAGGGAATAACAAGTCTGGACTGACAAAAAAAGAAAAAAAAAGGGAAAAAAATAAATCTGCGAGGAAAGCATTGTTCTTTCAGAGATTTAATGCTCCCAGCTTTTGGGAGAATCAAGCTTTTTCCAAAGTGTTTCATTTGTAGGACACTGCAGTCGAGATGTTATACCTTAACAATGGTTAACCATGTTGTTCTGAGCTAATTCTCTCAGAAATTTGGGCAAGGTAAACATCCTCAGAGGGGAGAAAGAAACTTCAACCTTTCGTCCCTTCCTTGAGAAAAGACCGTGAGACTTTGCCTGTTCTCCACTGACTATGAAATGAAAAACCCTCCACAGATCTGAAGAAGTGACTGAATAGCGATCAATCTTAATCACTGTGGCCATGGCCAAGCTTCAAATAAGCAAGGACAGATGGAAAGATCTTTCCCCCAGTACCTTTCCCAACCAGTTTGCCTTTTGGATTTGAATTTCTAGAAGTCAAGGTGGTCCTTTTTCCTTTGAACCTCCCTTCTCCTTTCCAACTGTCCTACAGGCATGTTCTTTTTATTCTCATGCCTTGCACAGGTCTGCCATCACTGTGTCCTGTCTGCACTGTATAACTTTACAAGAGCTTGGCTCATTTCTAGCAAAATGGCCAAAGTGGAAATCTGGTTTACATTCCTACAAAGTTTTGCAGGAATCCGTACGCAGGTAGAGATGAAATACTGTTAATACCTCCACTGAGGGAATGGCTACAGGGCAAGTTCATTCCCTGTTAGATGTGGAAGAACCCCAACACCAGAAGACTTAAAAAACCATTTTCAACAATCTCGGTGCTCTCTGAGTTACTAGATCTTGAAAGAAGCTTCAGAATGAGCCACCATTACTACAGGGGAAGCACCAAACGAATGGACCAACTACTTCCATCGCTCCAATAAGAGATACTTGCTCTTCCTACAAAGCTTTGATTGATTTGACTGATGTCACACTGAGGAGAAAAATTAAGTGAAGGAACAGTGTCAAGATAGGGAAAAAGAAATAAAGAGGAGGAAAAATGTTATTTAGTTACTTCAGAATCAGGCCCTGAAAATCTGTTGGGTTTTTTTGTTTTCTTTTAAATATTTATGATTAAGATTAAATATTTATGATTAAAGATTATGATGATGTTGCATGCAGCATTGACAGAGAGACAGCCAGAGACGGCTTTAGCTACAAGAATAGTCAGTTTTATGGCTCATTTTTTTTGCCCCTGGCTTGCAAGAAGCCCTCAGCTCTCTGACTGAGCACACAGGCAAATAAAAACTGTACGAACGCGGAGGTGGCTGTAGCGGTGATGTGTAGGTACCACGAAATTATCCATTTAATAGAGCCAAACACCTGGCTATTTAATAGAGGTCACCGGTTAAATCAGTTAGAAACGGCTTAGGCAGGCATAGGGAAGCAGGGCTGCATTGGAAATAAGTGAATCCTAGCTTTGGCCACAAATGTGTGGAAAATGAAACTAAATTAAGTTGCTTCAGCCCGTTCACTGGCACAAACTGATATAAATTGGTTTCATTAAAAAAACCCCAACATATTTTAAGGCTTCAGTCCTAACCTATTACGTTTTGTGTGGTTGCCGAGAGCTAGCAGCTTAGCAGCGTTTTATGTAGAAAATGAACAGGGGACAAATAGAATTTTATTGCTTTCTAAATGAAAAGGCCGGGAAGTTTTAGACTAAAATTGATTTTCACATCTGGAAAAGTTCGCCTTATCATTAGCTCTGTGCTTGCTCTCCCTGCTTATTTTTCACTCTATTGTTTTCCACTTATTTTGCAAGGCAGCTCTGTAATTTCCACTCTCGTTCATTCATGCTCCCAAATAGTGTTTTTCTTTTCCAAGTGCAACATTTGAAATTGTTCGCACAGGGGCTGCTCAGCTGGATGGTTGCTTGGATGAGGTGGCACAGGCAGTGGTCTCTGCCTTTTTTCATCTCTTACCTCTGGATAGAATATTTACAAAGGTGGGGTTTGGAGCATTTTCAGAAACCCTGGCTGCATTTAAAGGAGTTCTTTATAAGCTCCGTGCTCCATGGGTCTTCCCGATTTACTAGTACATCACAAGGCAGGTGGACCCACAGCACAAGACCGCGTGATGTAGAAATACAAGAACCTACCTGGCACCTGAACTTGCATGGGAACACCATGCTTACACAGTAGGGTTTATTAGCTCAGCTCACGCACCTTCTTGCAGCTTCTGTGAGAGCTGGGTGGCTTGGCATCTCTTAATAGAATTTACACAACATGTTGACATGAGACACCCTCCACGTGCTCATCCGAAGATCGCTGCTTTTCCCACGATTATTCCCTGTGTAGAAGCCACATGCGCTCTGAAGTGTCCCATAAGAACAAGGTCTTGTTGACCCGAAGCTAGCTTAATTGACCCAAGTATTGTTTCATTGGTCTCATCTTGGTTTGGGGGTTCGTAACATTCCTACCATAAGGTCTCCCTTGGAGATGACCCCTCTGATTTTGACCCAGAGGCATTCAATAGGGTTTCCACAGTTACCATGGTTGACTTCCATATATTCAAGTTTCTCCTTAATATAGAGTGCAACTCCTCCTCCTCTTCTACCCTGCCTGTCTTTACGGAATAGCCTATAGCTGTCGATCCCGATCCCTCAGTTGTGTGAGTTGTCCCACCATGTTTCGGTTATTCCTATGATGTCATAACTTCCTGACTGGGCACGGAGCTCCTGTTCCTCCTGTTTGTTTCCCAGACTGCGTGGGTTGCCATACATACACTTTAGGTGGCCAGTCCTTCGATTTTCATTTAGGAAGACAGCCGAGGCACATTTTAAACTACCTTGATTGGCCTCATTTGTTCCCCAGTTGGTTGTAGTGGTGATGGTGGTGTGAACATTGCTGTTTTGGTTCTCTCCCCCCCCAAATCTCCCATGATTCTATGATTCTATTTTGCATGATAATTTGGCTTAAAATGCTACAACACCTGCACTGTGAAGGGAAGAGAAGTTTTTACACCAGCTGCTACTTTAGCTTCTGTGCAGGATCCAGGATGCCGGTGGCCCTGGATGTCTTCTCACCCAGAGCCAGCCCAAAGTTGCTTGATGTGTCTTGAACTTCTTTTAGCAACAAATGGGACAATATGTCCAGCTGATATTACTGGCATGAGATTTTCAGATCTAAGAATGTCCCTCAGGCATGTTCTGGGATTGCATCCCTCTGCCAGGGACGTGCACACTGTGATGCCTTCATGAGGTAGGATGTTTGAAAAGTAATGCTCCATGGAGAGTTAAAAGGAATGGACTGAAGTCACATTACATCATGCATCTTGCTGAAAAAACTGAGGCATACCTGTGTTTAATCTGGAGATGATGAGGAGGCCACCCCCTGTCAATGCAGACTATTGCTTGGGGTGCTTTATGGACCTTACTGAGCCATGTCGAGCTAGCTAGAGCTTGATTTCACTCCAGTTCCAATGTCTTTTGGAAACTGGGAGAGAAAACCATGCGCCTACAAGCAGAGATCCATGTTAATAAAAAACCATCACTCTTAATGACTTTCCTTGCAATGTAGAAGATCGGAATGTCGTTTTATCCTTGGACATCATCCCACTGTGTGAGCCTGGGGGTGTGTCACGGTAACGTGTGTTGGTGGGAGCTTGCACTGCCCCTGCCCACTCCGTTGGTTCTGTGCATATTTTCATTCTTTTCTTTCTTATTAAAAGAGCAAATTCTTCATTCAAGCACAGAAGAAGCCTTATTGCAGTGGTCAGCTGTAAGTTCAGGCTGGTGATTACAGAGTAATTTTGGGCTCATTATGTCCTTCTAGATAGTCTGCAACCTGCAAACTTCCACACCTTCCCTTTTGCTTTGGGTTGCTCAGTCACGTTTGGTACACACCATTTTTCTAGTGAAGATAGGCCTCTCAGAAGTTTTGTCTCCAGTGCTGTCAGCTGGTTAACTTTTACTAGCGCTGGATGTAATTTAAAGTGAATAAATTCAGTAAGCTCTTTTGCCAAGAATTACTCAGCTCTTCATACCGAAATATTAATCGATAATGCCTC
The DNA here is from genome assembly GCA_013400335.1 of Eurystomus gularis. Classification (NCBI taxonomy): domain Eukaryota; kingdom Metazoa; phylum Chordata; class Aves; order Coraciiformes; family Coraciidae; genus Eurystomus; species Eurystomus gularis. The sequence goes on along the minus strand of VZZY01011850.1, from coordinate 72,780 downwards.
TTTAAATTTTCCCTTCACTCCAATCATTTTTTATGGCCTTGCAATTTACTGCATGGAAGCAGGGTAGTTAAAGATAAAAAACATCTGTTAGGTCACGTTATTATTAATATTTATCTGTCATTTACAGAGCTCCAAAAAGTGTGCACAGCACTTTCCTGTTGGTCAGCATGCCAGGCAACACAGCTGCTTTCCCGAGGTCTGCGGTTGTGAATAGACACAGGACAAAGAGACACTGTAGTCAGAGAAATGTCTTCAAATAATCCCATGGAGATTTCTGCCCAGGATGCTCTGATTGACTTTTGGGAGATTTTGAAATAGAAAGGGAAGGACCGTGCCTGAATTCATAGGAAGACAATACTAGGCCTCAGACCCTGAGCAAAGGGAGATTAATTTAGAAATAAAAAATAAAATAAAGTGATGTAGAAGTACGTGGTGGACAGAGAGCTCTGAATTAGAGCCGGGCAATATTTTTTTTCTGGTTTGATTTGGTTTGTTTTTTCCCTGAGAAATTTCCCAAGGTTTAACTTATTATTCCAAATTTGCTCTGGAGGAACTCCAAAAGATTTATGGTTTTGTTTTCTGTTTTCCTGTATTTTGCAAAACCACCTTTCTCCACATCAAAATGCTCAAGGGGCTCATGCCCAGGACACTCTTAGATGTGTGCAGGTGATCCAGGATCTAGTCATTACTTCTCCTTTCTGCGTGTACCAAGGGAAGAGCCTAAACAACGTGGTTACACTTGGGAGAGGTTTTTGGTAAAGAATTAAATATTCATTGGTGGTGGACTTGAACCTGAATCTCCCATAGCCTGAGTGCTACACCGATGCAGAACATCAAAGGGGAAGACAAAAAAGCTCTCCTAGAATAGTTGCAAGCCTGCTGGTGAGAAACTCATGGGGCTGGTGAGAAACTCATGGGGAGGCATCAGTTGAAGCCTTGGGGCTGGACTGAGGATGGGGATGTTCTGACGGCCTATTTGGTTACAGCATATTCCTCCAAGGTCTCGGGTAGAATGTGGTGCAGAACCTCAGCTGCATGCTTGAGCTGTGGAGCAGTTCACCAGTAGCTGAAATACTTTGAGAGGATATTAAATCCGATGATGGGTATGCGCTGAAGAAGGATGAGGAGGAGCAATGGGAGCTGTATCTGTAAAGAAAAATGTATAGAGCATGGTGGTATGGTTTAGTAGGTCACGCTGAGGAAGGTCCTCTTCGTTGGCCCATATGTAGAGTCAATGTGCGAGTGTGCTCCTCCACACCATTCCCTAGTGAACTTGAACTTAATAAATAGGGAAACTGCACACAACATTTGCTCCCTCGCCCTGCTCTGTAATTGAGATAATTGTACTCAATCATGAAAGAAGTATGTGATTCAGCATCTAGGCAGTTCCAGTAAGGGCGTGAGTCTGGAGAAACAGCGGTGTTCAGGCTTCGGTGCTTTTCAGACATTGAAAATACCACAAATACGGTTTTATAAAAATACTGGTAATTACGCTGATTATGCAGTGGATGTCTTGTTTTCATCCTTTATAATGCCGTTATTCCCTTACCGTTGTAAGTGAACTAGAGGTTTTGCTTTTCTCTGATACAAAATATAGAAGAAGAATCTCATTAGTTACTCTCGATGAGGAACGCGATGTCAGTGCAGTTGTGTTTTAACGGAGGAATCATGGTATCACATGCTGAAAGAAGGTGCAGTAGTATCTAGTGTCCAGATACTGGAAATGAAGGCGTGATAGATAGGCACCACCTTGGAAATGCCAGTCAGTTGTGGCCTGCTCAGGCTGGATTTTATGAGCTTGTCAATGATCTGGTGACACCTCCCCCTTCTCCAAACACACAGATCGTCTCGTGAGCCTTGACAGATACTTCAGTCACAGGGAGATTTTAGACAAGGTAATTTCTCTCTTATCCTCTCTGTATTATCTATCTGTCCTTTAGAACTTCTCTGAGAGAAGAGTCTCTTTTTCTTTTCTAATCCAAAGATGTCATACTCATGCTTGAGAAAAATGTAGAGGAACTTTGTTTACATCCATGTTGTTCTGAATTTACGCTCTTACAAACCCACCTTACAAAAAACCCCTGAAACCTGCAAGGAAAGAACCTGATGGTTGTCTTCTGTCCCACTGGACAGGTTACTTGTTCACAGAAGGCAACATGAGGAGCATTTGCAGGACACTGTTAAGTCACAGTTGCAGCTGAGTTTAAAAGGAGAAGGAGCAGTGTCGTACTTGAACCCTCCTCCAGTTTGGCAGGTCTCAGGCCTGATTTGTGCTAATGCTGGACTAAGAGCTGATTTCTCCTGGGGTGAGATACATCCATGAACAGCGGGTCCTTATCTCTAGGGAAGATCATTGGAGGGATGAACACTTGAATGACAGAGTATGAAAGAAAAGTATTTAAACCCTAAATCCTGTTCCTGGGAAGTTTGGCACCATCTGAGCATAGTGAGATTTACTGTGGCCACACTGGGCTCAAAGGACATTTCTGGAGTAGGCTGAGAACATTAGGACCATCTCAGTCAAGGAGGACATAAGGACAAGTGGACAAAGGAACATGGCAAATGCACACTCCTGCAAAAACAACACAAAGAGAAGGATTCAGGCAGACCTGGGGACCCCTGAATAGAGGAAACTAGTTTTATTTCTTCCTGCCCATGTGAATTCAGGCTGTGAAACTCTTCCTTCAGGTACAAGCAGGACATCCCCTCTTGGCCTCACCTCTCATCGGCTGGTGAAGCAGCTGCCATTTGCCTTTGCAAATTGAGGGGCCTTAAATTACTTCATAAGGAGACCTAAAGTGCACCATGGCTCTGAAATCCTGAAGAGAATGTGAGAAAGTGGATTTCTGTAAATTGTGAATGAGTAGTTTTCTCTGAACGGTTGGTTAATTGAGCTGCAGCTGAAGCTGATTATGTTTGTTTTTCCTTCAGTATCTCTCATTTCCTTTCGTTTCCGTTAATTCCTGCTTTCATTGGGTAACTGTTGCTGTACAAAATTTAAAGAGCAGTAAAAAAAAATTAAAAGGAAAACAAGAAAAAAAAAGAAAAAAGTGCATATTTTGGGAGCTTTTTATGACAGTTGTTCCTGAAGACACCTGTAAACTATTGAGCTGAATTGGGCTGCAGCTGCTGCTGACTGGTGGGGTGTGAAGGAGAAGGGGTGTGACTCATTCTTCTGGTTGTTCCACCACTCTCTTCTTTGGCTGGGCCTGCTGAGGTGACTTTCAGGCCGTGTGTGCTGTGATGTTGAGTCTCTGGATCAAGAAAATCCTAGACTGCTGGAGGTTGAAGCCAGGGGCTGATCGAAAGGAAGCATCACTCCCACTTCAGCTTAGCACGGCACTGATATAGGTGGGACTTACATGTTATGGTATCTAAGGAGGCATCTATGCATTGCTGTTGCATATGAGAAGTTGGCCATGTGTCCTGGGCAGACAATAAGCTGGGAGGACAGAATTTATTATCTATCCTATATCCTAATCTACATGAAGAGAAAGTGAAGATGGTCGAGATTGGCCGACAGCAAACTCATGAACTTCAACAAGGAGAAGTGCCAAATCCTGGACCTGGGAAGGAACAGTTCCATGCCCCAGTACATGCTGGGGAACACCCAGTTGGAAATCAGCTTGGCAGAAAAGGACCTGGGGATTCTGGTGGATGTGAAGTTGAACATGAGCCAGCAATGTGCCCTTGCAGCAAAGGTGGCAAGTGGTATCTTTGGCTGATTAGGCAAAGTATTGTTGATAGGTCAAGGGCAGGGATTCTTCCCATCTATACAGCATTGGTGAATCCACACCTGGAGTGCTATATCCAGTTCTAGGCTCCTCAGTACAAGACAGACATGGACATACTGGAGTCCAGCAAAGGGTCATGAAAGTGATTAAGGGTCTGGAGCAACTCTCATATAAGGAGAGGCTGAGAGAGCTGGAGCTTTTCAGCCTGGAGAAGAGAAAGCTGAGAAGAAATCTTATTAAAGTATATAAATACCTGAAGGGAGGGTGCAAAGAGGACAGAGCCAGATGGTTTTTTGGGGCCCAGTGACAGGACAAGAGACAGCAGGCACACACTGCTACACAGGAGGTTAACTCTGAACATCAGAAAACACTTTTACTGTAAGGGTGATCTCACACTGGCACAGGTTGCCTGGGTAGGTGGTGGAGTCTCACCTCTTGGAGATATTCAAAAGCCATGTGGACATGGTCCTGGGTAAATGGCTCTAGGTGGCCCTGCTTGGGCAGGGGAGTTGGACCAGATGATCCCCAGATGTACCTTCAAACCTCAACCATTCTGTGGTTTTGTGAGATGTATCTATCAACAGGGAGGATCTTAGAATTTTCTTCTTTTTTTGTCTCATCTGCTTTGCTTATGTTACAGAACAGCTTCTGTGGAAAGAAACCATGAACATTTTTACATCGAATAGGACACTGTTTCCTTATACCTGCTTTTAAGAAAGATTTCCACCTTAAGGATAGATTTCCTGCTACTCTGCAGTTATTCCCCCATGGAGTATCACCAACTCTTTGCTTGGAATTAAAAAGTCAAGACAAAATTAGCCCTCAAATTTGAAGCAGCCACGGTTGAAGCAAATGGACCCACCAGCCTGTCCCTTCAGTTGCCAATTACCTCGTCCACATGGGGAAGGCACGTTCTCTGGGAGCATAATAGGGACCATGTTTTGGAGCAACCCCTTGTTTAAACATCACCTACCAGTCCAAAGTCTCAACGAACTGGCCACTGAAAGGAAAAAAAAAAACAAACCAGAAACGGACAGGGTTAATTTGGGTTTTCTGTCTGGACTAGAGCAAAATCTTGTTTAGCTTTCTTTATGAGACAGAAGCCAGCGCATCAATCCATAGCACCTCCTAGCCTGCTTGACATCCTGCTCCTTGTAACGAATACATTTCCTGCATTGCTGCATGCTTCTCCCACTGTAGGTATCTATGATTAATATGCCTTGTCATTTATAAACAAACCTAATGCAAAGCCGATAATGCGAGTCTCATTTCTTACTGCCAGCCCACAGCTCAGCTTTGTTTGGGCACACATGTAAAGGAAGAAAAATGAATGTTCACTCAAGCTTGGGAAGCTGAAGCCGTAACAAATTTATGGGATGAGTAACGCACATCAGTGTGAGGCAAATACGTCCTGGGAAGGTCTGTTTTGCTCCCTCCCTCAGTTTTACTTTTTGATAGCAAGAATACTGTGTTGTGAACCCAGTAACAGCTGTTGTCCCACACGAGAACGTTACAAGGGGGGAGAACTTATTGAAGTCCCTAGGAAGCTTTTGTCAGTGACTAGATTCAATCATAAATGACGAAAGCAGAAGGAACTGCTCTGGTGACATAAACTGGCCGTTAACCAGTGAATTTCCCTCAAACTGGGTTTTGCTTCAACCAGTTTACCTCAGAGACAAAAGAAGAGGTAGAGGGAGGAATTACAGTTTTAAATTTTGAATGATGGTAGGGCTGACCACAACGGGCATCCTGCTTCTCTGATGGTAATTCCCTTCAGTGCTCAAAATCCACACCGGATTTCCAAAGTTAATTTCTCCATCTTACAGGTCTTGCCATGGGATTTCACTTTCCCCTTACATGCTAGATCAAAGGTCCTATTAACAAAGTCATATTCCCTAAGCAACCATGTCCAGGGGCCATGAGAGACCTCAATTTCTCTTTGTTAGGACAGGTGCTGCAACTTCCAGAGCCCCAGTCTCTTCCCCAGAGAGACTGGATGTGTGGCTTTGGGAGTTTTGTTGGTTTTGTTTTTTTTTTTAAACCTCAGTCTTTCAGTTACTGAAATTTTATGGACTCTTTCCTGTTTTTCAAAACCTTTCACAGCTTGTGGATCCCAGGCTTGGATCTCAGCATTTCAGTAATGAGTGCTGAAGACCAGCTGCTCTCGTTCCTACTTGGGAGTCCCACATTCCTTCTGGCAACTCTTGTTGACTTGATCATCCCTGCTACTCCCCAAGCCTTTTTAGAGTCATCCAAGCAAGAATCCCCATCGTGACCCATCCCATTAGTATGGACTGAATTCTTTGTCTATGTCTGGATTTACCTTTGGCCTTGATGACTGCTTTGATCTCATGGAGGACTCTTGATAATTCTGTAACAAGGATCCCACGAGGATTCAAATTCAATGAGACAGAATTGTCATGTTACTAATAGAAATACTCAGTGGGGTGGTTTGTCTGTAGGAAAACCATTTAAATACTTTTTCATGGGGTAAATTCCTAGTAACGGGAACAGCTAGACACCAAAGTGCTTGGCCATCCTTTGACTCATATTGTATGTGTCATGGGGATGTGTTGGACAAGTCCAGGTACTAATTTTACATAATTGACTTCATCACACAAACTAGTACTGTATCCTCACTAAAAGGGACATAACATCCAGTTAATGAGCTCTGTCCTCCAGAATCCAGTAGTGATTGACACTGATTTATATTCATTTTCTTCAGTTCTTTTTAGTAGAGTCCTATATCAGTTGCTCCATTATTTTGACTAAGATCGATGCTAGATTGGCAGGCCTGTAATTACCTGGGTCATCCCTTTTACGATATGTCTACACCATCTGGCTTCTTACCAAATACTGGACAAAAATTTCATTGAGTGCATTCACCTTTACCCCACCTCCCCAGCTTTATTATTGGTGCTCTTTCATTTTACCTGCAATAACGGATTCTAGTTTAGGATGCATTTCTTTTTTCTCATACCTGGAAAATTCTGCTTTCTTGGCCCTGCTATTGCCAGTCAGAGGTTTTTGCTCTGTGCCCTGTAGCTCACCTGAGAAACTTCCTTCGATTCCTATCCTTCTTTTTTTTTCCTTCTCGTTTTCTAAATACCTTCTTTTTTTTTTTTTTCCTTTCTTGTTTTCAAAATACCTGAGGATTTCAACTGATCAAACCCTGCAGAAAAAACAGGCATGGAAAATCAGTCCTTTTAAAGCAAGGGGTCAAAATAACAGCTTGGCATAATAAATGCATTTTAGCTGGCTTTTGGACTGGCATCTCATTCAGATCCAGATGACAATAATTTAAACACAAAATGGGATGAGGGTAGTGCCAGTGTGGAAATAATAATTCCTTTACTATGGAGAACTTCCCACGCTTGCTGAGATTTTTAAGTTCATATCCCTTCTGATTTACACAGCAGGAAATAAGCAGGAACTACAACTGAACTAACCAAGTGTCTGGACAGTAAATAATTTGTAGAGTTGGGGTGGAAGCCTGACTTCTCCGAGTCCAAAATTCTACATTTCTTGCCAAGGATGAAAAGATTGCAGATGAAGAGGTGTTTACACACAGCCAATGTCTTTCTACTGCGTTTAGCAAAGAATTGAGTTAGGAAATATATTTTTTTGAATGTAAATGTGTAATGCTTATGGAGAGTCGCTTCTGAATGAGGGAAGCTCATGATCAGTGAGCAAGGGATTATCTTAAATGGTTGGGTATATACTTTGAGTTTACAGTAACTCAGAGTGCGTGTTCTAAAACTGTTAGAAATAGATATTGCATCACATATATTCTGGGTTTGTAAAGGAAAATAAGCTTTTGTGAGGAGGGATAATAGAAGTTTATATATGATGTGGACAAGAATGCTAACGATAAGAGAGAAACTGGAATTTCTGAAATTTATTACTTCTTATTCTGTTTCTATAATACTTCTGAGGTGCCAGTTTTTGAAAGCTGCCTATCTGAGGAGCTCTTATTTAAATGAAGGGGCTTGTTGTATGGATTCGAGGGCAGGAAAGTGTTCTATGTTAATCATTTTTTGCTAAAGGACTCGGGAACATGTTGCTTTGTGTGGTGGCATTCTAGATTTCTTGCAAGCATCCCTGCACAAGAACGAACTTTGCTGAAGGTTTTGCTGAAGGAGGAAGGCCACCGTGAATGACTTAAGCAAGGGCATTTTGTGGTGAAGTTATGGCACTTTATGCATTTAATTGAGGAGCCTGCGTTAGGGCACAGACCATTGTAGTATCAGGTCATCTACTGGAGTAATTATTCTTTGGTTTGCCTGAGAGAGAGTGGGTGTCAGTAGATGTAGCTCTGATGAAGATGTCTGTAATTGTGCATTTAGCTTCATCCCTGCCATAGCATACTACAAGATATTAAATTTATTTCTCCTACTTTCACATTTCTCCATTTTTTTCAAGATCATTTCCGATTCCAAAGTGCTTGTACATTTACTCAAACCTGCTGGCATTCACAACTTGGTTAAAACAAGCAGTGCTTGCACTTGAATAGAACTTGGCCTAGGAAGCATCACTGAAATATCTCATTTAAGATCCGCTTCTAGTCTGATGTTAAGTAGCCTCTGACAACTACCCTTCAAAAGTGATTTACCCATCAGTCCTATCTTACTACAATTAGATCTTCCTAACCTTACTGTTAAAAAACTTTTTCTGGTATCTTCTTTTACCTTCTTTCTCACCTGCCTTTTTACTAAGTCAGAAATTAAAGTAGGTTCTTTAGAATTATTTCCTGTATGACATTTACATTTTATTTAGTTCTCTTTACTAAAGTGATTATCTGCTGGGCATTTTCAAATGGTTGCTTAATAATTTCTTCTAGCATCTGCCCACAAGTTGCGGTTAGGCCTACCACTCTGTAATTTCTCATCCATCAACTCTGTTTTTCATAGTCAGGCTCTATATTTGTCCCTCTTCAGTCCCCTGGTTCTTCTGAATCTTCCACAAACGCTTGAAGATAATCACTAATGACTCAGTTTGCTTCAGCTAGTTTCCTGCAAAATCTCCAAGACGCAACTGACTCAAACATCTCTGCCTTCACAAAACACTTCAAAACCATTCTTCCCGTGACACAACCTCAACCTAGTCTCCTGTGTTAAAATTAACTCTGTCAGCATCTAGTCAAAGGTTACGTTCTTTGCCAAGACAAGCAAAACGTTCCTGGGATACTTCAGTCTTCTCTGCATCTTTATTAATTGTCCTTCCTTGGTATTTTATTTCTGATTTCTAAAGCCCTTATTATCCTTCTGATAGCAAAGCTGAAGTGAAGGAGTCTCTGCCTCTCCAGTCTCTCTTGGGAATACGGCGGGCTTCACTGGGGCTCTTGTATAGTGCTTGCTCCACAACCCATTGCAATAAGCAAAGCAGTGGCAAAGTGTGATAGGAGAGGTGGCAATGGGTTCAAACTGGAAGAAAGTAAATTTAGATTGGAAATTAGAAGGAGGTTCTTCACTCTGAGGATGGTGAGATGCTGGAACAGGTTGCTCAGGAGGGTTGTGTATGCTCCATCCCTGAGGGTGTTCAAGGCCAGGTTGGATGGGGCCTTGAGCAACCTGGTCTAGTGGGAGTTGTCCCTGCCCATGGCAGGGGGGTTGGAACTAGATGGTCTTTGAGGTCCCTTTCAACCCAATCCATTCTATTAGTCTATGAAAGTGGCCTCGTCCCTATTGTACTGCTGCATTTATTCTTTGATCACATTGAAACCCATGCTGGCGAAATAATCCAGATTATTTTAAACAAAGAAAGAATTAGAAGAAAAATAATGTTTCCTTCATCACCCTTGTATAATATCATAGATTCTTTGAAAGGATGTGTCCAGGCACAGCAGGTTGAAGCTACATGTGGTGAAGTGCCTCAAGGTGACGACGTTACCGTCTCTAAAAGGGAGAGGACACACTACCCTTTCCCCTCAATCTCCTGCTTCGTCTTGCTTTGTGCTGGCTCTGGTGTCTGACCAGCACTGTAGTGAGCCAGTTCAGCTTCCTGACTTAGCAGAGAAACAGCTCAAAAATCAGGAAAGGAGTTGCAATTCTTCAGCACTACTGAGTTCAGATAGCTCCAGGAAGAGTCAGTCCAGCGCTAGAACTGGCACACACTGGCACCTTGGGTGAGTAAGGAGGGAGTGAGGTTAAGGAGCAAGACACCTCTCTCTTGAGTGATGTGTTTTTACATCAGCTCCACCAAGTCATGCAGCTTCACCCTGAGGGGACAGTGCCTTGGCAAAGGTGGACCACCGGGAACGTCTTACAGCGGCTTTGCAGCCGGGTTAAGCCTATCTTCTGACTGTCATTCCAGTAGGCATCTTCTGTTAGACTTTGCTAGTCTTTGTGTCAGCCCTTAGGAATGCAGCAGTCAGAGTTTGCTGAACCTTCTGCAGTCTTCATTTCCATGTAGCACTCCAGCTGTAGTTTCCCCTTGCACATAAAGTCTGGAAGCAGTAATGATAATGATAGAAAGGGCTACGCAAAGCATCTGAGGAGGAAGCTCATTCACTTGTCTGCACCCTCATCCTCCAGCCCCTTTTTATTCCTTTAATTATTAAAGATTACATTCAATGCTAAGAAGCAAGTGTCTGATTTTCGGAAATGCTGAGCTTCCATTGTCTTCAGTGGGCGTTGTGGCTGCTCAGCATTTCTGGAAACCAGACTCATGATGATCAGCATGTTGCAAAAACATTTAACAGCTTAATCTTTCCTGTCCAGTCCTTTCCATCCTCAAGCCAATAGAAGGCTTATCCCTATCGCAATACTGCTTCCTGTAGAAGGACCACCTTTGTCCCACCACTCTCCTATTGCCTTCACCTAACGTTTTTACCAGTCATGCTCTTCACCTGGAGCGTATTTGGTGGGAGTCATCCGATTAGCTGCGGATGTCTGCAATGTGGGTGTCTGCATCTGGGCAAGTTGCCCTAGACTTTGTTCGTAGTCAATGAAGAGTGAGTCAGCAGAGTCAAAGGAGTTTGGGGCGTGATTTCACATCCTAAAATAGGCCTCTGCATTTGGTCAGATGATTCACACTGAACTCCATTGATAACACTTACTCTACCTCCAGTGTCTTCAATAGGAGACTCCCCAAGAAACTCAGGTGGAGCACCTATATCAGACCCTTAAAAGTGAGATGAAATTAATTCCACCCCTACTGTGAACTACCACATCAACTCACTGCCTGTACCACATTCACCTCCTTCTTTAAGAACTGTTTCTTTCTTGGAGTCTACAGGGGATGAATCGAGTAATAAAGGGTAGTGAAGTGGAAACATGATGGTAGATCATAGCAGAAAGCCAGACCAAACCTTAGGATGGATAAATTGGAGCAGTTCTATTAAATCCAGTGCAGCCTCTCTCCTTCGTATAGGAGTTTTGCTTAATAGAATAAAAAAACAATTAAAAAAAGAAAGAAAAAGCTAAGTACATCTGTGAAATGTCAAGGTGTATTCTAGCCATCATCTTTCCGTGTGAATTTATGGTTCATTGTATTTTTTTTCCGACTTCACTATCAGTCTAGAGTAGGAGACTTTCCTCTGTGGTAGGCAGTTCTTGCTCCTGGCCATTGCTCTGTGATGCTCCAGCACCTCACTGATTTCAGCTTGCAAGGATGGGTGGAGAACTGCTGGGGGCTGCAGGCAGCGTGCAGGCTCTAGCAAGAGGAGCTCGCAGGTCAAATACCCTCCACCTCCTTTGCAATACAAACTTGCCGTTATCCTCAGTTGTGTGCCCCACCTAGAGATTTTGAACTTTTGCTTACTTCTGGTTTCTATGATAATTCAGGAATCAGCCAGCTCCCTGTGGGTTGACTCTAGAATTTGCTTGCAGAAATTAGCAATCAACTTAACGTCGAAATAGTCGCCCCAAACAAAGTGACTTTAGCCTGGAAACTCCAAATGCAGGCAAAAATCCATGTCAGCGCAGCTCAGCCAAGCAGGGAGCAGCACAGCAGGAAGAGCATGGTTATGAAATAGATCTGTAAGAATCAGTGTGGAACATGGCGAAATAGAGAGTAATAATAATAAATTGAATTTAATTAGCTCTTCTCTGGTCTTCATTACCGCTATCACCATCTTTTGCTATTCCAGTTCATCAGGCGTAAGCAGAAATGCTATTGCTACTTTCTACATATTTAAAACACAAAGCCCAACCTCTCCTCAGCCCTGGACATTTCCTCTTAACTCCCTCATCCATTACACCATCCAGTTTAAAATTACCCTTCTGTGTTATAAAACCCACCGTAAAGGGAGATCAGCCTCTGCCACAATTTTCCTCTCTCTCTTTCATTAGCAGGCATTTCCTGGAGTATTTCTTCTGCCCGTGTGTCTTCCCCACAAGTCTGACAAGGATAACCTTGTGACCCATTTGTTCTGACTCATTTCAAACACCAGCTGAAAACAGCTTGTCTCTCCCTAGCTTCTGCCTGTAGCTAAATATTATTTAGCTACAACCACATATTTAACTCGAGACCGTTTCGCGGGCGCGATCGGTGTAGAAGGCTCTGCATAAAGTGTTGTAGCGGGTAGACAGTTTGTCATGTCGTAAAACAGCTAACGAGCATTTTAGAAGTGGTTGGTCCGGGTTGCTGAGAACAGACTGTGTTACCAAACCTTTCATTTTATGAGGACTGAACAACTTGTTTATTTACTCCACTGGAGAAAATGCTCAGAAGCCAACTGTCTCGTCATCTTTCCTCCTCTTGTCTGTGCATGGAGATTTGCGAGTGTGTCGCACCTCCCGACACGCACAAATCATTGAACAATATAAAAATCTTCCCCTAATGAAGCCCTGAAATCTGTTGCTGCTGAAGGTTGTAGTGTCACTCGGGGACTCGTTGACAACCTTTAAAGCAAGAGATGGATTCTCGAGAGCGAAAGAGCTACCATCTATCAGCCGTAATTGAGCAAATTAATAGCTTTGTGAAGTCTCTTCTTTGGTTAGCATTCCATGAAATGACAATATATGTGGCACAGTCTCACTTACAGCCTCTGCTTCCATTTCTTTTTTTTTTTTCTTTTCACTGTTGTCTTGTGCACGTTGTGTAATGGCAGTGAAACAAAAGGCCTTCCCTTACAAAATCAACAGCAATTTTAGCACTGAAACAAAGATGGAAAAGGCGAAGACTGAAGAGTGTTCGTCTTCCCCTCTGAAGGAGGAACTTTGTGAAGATTTCTTTGCATTTAGACACCAGTTTTGCCCCAGGTGTTGTCTTAGTCACAGGAGGAATCAGTAGGGAGCCAGCAATGGGATCTGGAAGCCCTGACTTCTCCTTCATCTTTGAGTACACACTTATTGTCCCTTTTCTTCCCGCTTCTCCACTATTTCTGGACATCAATAGCTATACTGCTGTGCTTGATGCAGACGCACTGCGAAGCTCTCCTTGAAATAGGGACTTTGCTCTGTGCTTGCTACCAGAGGAGGAAAATCTTAGGAATAAAGTGTCATAGCCTCCACTGGAAGAATTAGGTGCGGGGTCATCTCCAGTCCCATTATCAGAGGAACTAAAAAAAACCAGTTTGGGGGACCATAATTATGGGTAGTTCTTTATATTTCAGACAAGTCAGTACTCATGCTTTGTTTATGCTCTGAAGTGTAAATATGATAATAAATTGATGACATCGGTGTCTTTATGCAGGCCGTAGAAATTGTTCAAGATACAGCCGGCATGAAGGTGCTGCTACAGACAGGGTCAGGTCGTTGCTACTTAGAGCAAAGCAATACATCGGAGTACTCCTCAAACTGAGGGTTATAAGTAAACAGAGTTGACTTGGCGGGGGCTAAATACAGATCCAGAGGCACAAATCCCTAGGGTGGCACGGCATTCTGTCATACTCCCAGCCACAGGCCCTAACCTCTTCTTCTTTTCTCTGAAACAGAAAGCTATCCTAAGAAATCAATTTAGCTCTTTGAGTCACTCTCCTTAAAGCTTTTCCTTCAGCTGGAAAGTAATATTTGTTTGTCTTTCCCACCCGCTGCCTAGGTTTTCTTTTTATTTTCTTTCTACCTAAAGGACAGCAGTATTCCAGCATTCATCTCATTACACCATTTGCAGAGTAAACCAAGGTTGTTTTATTTGCTTCTACTTTTCTAGTCCCTGAAATTTGCCAGGTCTTACAGATCTGTGAATAAATAAACCTAAGGGGGTCAGTGTTCTTCTAGGAACATTCCTTTTTGTGGAACTTGCCTGAATTCTGAGCAAACAAAACAAAACAGGAAAATAAATCTCAATTTCCTACTTTTTTCCCAACCGAACCGAAGATTTCTTGTGTGTCTGCCACGTGTCACTGGGTTTGATCTGTGTACTCAATATAGTTTGTTAAACCGACTTAGTTTCTAGTTGTAAGGACAGATGAAACAATCTCTGTCAGGGCTTCCAGGACATGGCAGCCCTTGTGCATGGTGTGCTTTCTTTGCAGTTGAGTTCCTAGTTCTTCTGGGGTTAGAGCATGGTTCATTCTCTATTTTTTTCTAGATGCTTTCATTTTTGTTTTGTTTTCTCCACCTCAGATTTATTATTTATGGAGGAATGTATTGATTGATTCTCTGGAGGAGGAAAAACTCTTGAAAATCAGCCAGTTTAAAAAACAAAGCCGTGCTCATGTCCCTGAAGTTTGTGTGCTAGCAGGAAGATGAGAGCTGCTCGATACTTAGTCCATACAGCCAGCATTATTTATTCATTATTTAGGAACATAAATGCTTCACTTTCTATCTTCACACCTATCCGTTTGTTCCTTCCCACACCACTTCCCACTCTGGCTGTTCCAGAGCTTCACAACTCTTCTGCTGACAACCTCCTTCTCATTCCCAGTCTATACCTCTTTATGGCTAGTTTACAAGCATTTGTCCTTGTGGCAACATTTTCAGTTAGTTTAACTAGCTTGTCTCCCTCCCCGCTGTTTACTCTCCTGCTTTATTTATAGAGATTGGTCATCCTCTTTCTCAGCCTTCATTCTGGCAGTCTGAACCAGCCCTGGGTAGTGTACGCGCACGTACACAGAATGAAACACACCATCTTCAAAGCATCTCTCATGGGATTTGAATTTGCTTTTGCTGGAACAAACACCGTTGTCAAAATCTCCTCCCGAGCCGTAGACAGACCGGCTTTAAAGACTTCACAGTTCGGCTTTGTGGCAGTGATACTGCTCCTTTCAGGCCTTCAGAAGCAGTAGTGGCCTTTAAAGAGTTCATTGGAATATTTTCTCCTGATACTAGTGCAAACTGATCTGGTTTCCCTGTGGAAAATGTCATTAATCTGCAGAAAAATGAGCAAGCTACTGGGTTGGTTTCACAAGGTTAAACCCTAGAGCAGGATGTCATACAGGACCTGGCTCTTTCCTCTTTGTTTATAGAATCATAGAATCGTTAAGGTTAGAAAAGACCTCTAAGATCATCAAGTCCAACTATCAACTCAACACTACAATGACAACTAGGCCATAGAATCATTCAGGTTGGAAGAGACCTCTAGGATCATCTAATCCAACCTTCTTCGAACATCTCCCTTTCCCCTAGACCATGTCTCGAAGTGCCACGTCTACACATTTTTCTGAACACCTTCAGGGATGGTGACTCCACCACCCCCCTGGGCAACCCGTTCCAATGCTTAATCACTCCTTCAGTAAAGAAATTTTTCCTAATATCCAGTCTAAACCTTCCCTGGTGCAATTCGAGGCCATTTCCTCTTGTTCCTTTAGTTCCTTGGGAGGAGAGACCAACACCCACCTCTCTACAGTTGTAGAGAGCAATGTGTTAGGAGAATTCAGGACTTGGCACAGGCAACAAAAAAATGTAATGGTGCACATGTTCATCCATTGTCCTGTCTTCTGTTGTCACAGCATTGGTTCCTATGTTGAGAAATTGCATCTAGGAAAGCTACAGGACTAACTGCTAAATTGCCTGGGCTAGGGCTAGCTCATGTTGGCCCTGCTTGACCTCCTTATTTCATGCTTTCTCCTTTGCTAAGGACTGCTCATCAGCAGGTGGAGTCATCCCTTCCAGAGAAGGGCCACAGCTCATCCTCCCATGGGTCTCAGCTTTGGGTCAAAGACAAGATGCTATTAGTGTTTCATTCATGACAGCATCCTGTAGGAAGGTGTTATTCTGGACCAGTCTGGTCTTCCTAATATGACTAACGTTACCCTTACATACTCTCTGTAAGCTAGGGCTAAAATGCAGGCCATCGTTTTCTCTGAAACCTGAGAAGTTTTCTCTGTTCTCTCAGCTTCCCTGTCAGCTTGCTTTTGGCAAAGTTAGAGTGCATGAAGAAGAAAAAGACCTGCCAATTATATCCTCACTGTCTGCTGCTCAGGGGGCAAACGCAGCTCTTATGCATTATGATTCAGAAACCTGCTTGCACTTTTTTTTTTTTTTAACCAGCTTCTGAATTCTCTGTATTGATCTGTCAGTGAAAGGAAAAACAGAAATATCTGAACGAGGATTATGGCCCAATGCAAAATGTGTTTGGGGCAGTACTTCCAGGGACAAAGGGCCAGAAAACTTACTAGCAGCCCCAGTTTCATCCTCATGAAGAAAAATCAGTCACTGATTTGATGGCAAGAATATTGGTGACTAAATGGGGTCTGTAGTCCAAAATTAGATTTTATTTAGACGTAGCTTGTTCTTGAATCAGAATCCAAAGAAAAATCCAGTTTAATTTGGTGTAAGTTCCTTGTTTGCTTCTGGCCTCCAAAAATATTATGCTGAATCCATAAGTTTCTCAGTATTGGAGGAAGGTGACACCCAGGAAACTTCTAGGAGCTCCTGAGTCAACATGACGGTTTTTTTGACATCAGAGCCTCCAAAGAAAATGTTTCCATGTCTTTTTTTCTGACCCGTTTGGGAAGCATCCCCCGGTGTGATCCACATTCCTACTCTCTGTACAGGGCACACAAGTCCAAACGATCACCTTGAAGCTCACCAGTGTCTCTGCGGGAAGGGACTACTTACTTCTGGTCTGGGAGTGCACCCAGCAGTATGGACAACGGGAGGACTGAAACATGGGAATGAACCCTAAAGCGGTGGTTGCTGCACTTAGAGTGAGATGCTGACACCGCTAAAAACGACACAACAGAGCCGTATTTAACCACATCTCTGTTTGTCCTTCCCGTAGCAGATCTCCTACGTCAGCCTAGAAGCAGTCATCTGGCACAAGAGCTGTACAAATGGCAGAGAAATTCCCCATCAGCTATTTTTGGGAAAAATCAATTCTCTCTGTATTCAAGAAGCTCTGCGCTTGCTAAGCTCCCTACCTTTTAACAGCAAATTGCTCTCAATATTTTTTCCCTTATCATCAATACAGCACAGGGAAGCAAATCCAGTTTGGGGCTGAGCTGATATATTTTCAGTCCAGTTTCAGCCAGCTGTTTTATTAGTTTCTTTTTACCTATGCATGTGTTCTGCTAGTTCAGCCATCATCATTTTATGCTGCCATCAGTTGCCTGATCACACAGGCCAACACTGAACTCAGCAACATCCCCTTAAAAGGCTTCTTTCAGACAGTCCTGCCATAAGTTCCTGTGGTGCCAGCATCACCTGCCAACAGGAAGCTCTTCTAACTAGTTGACTCCTGGTTAATATAATCCTGGCCTCACCCACCACCCCAACCATGACCACCTGGGTGAGGGTGGAGCCACAGAGACACAGGTGGGCTACGTTCTGCCTCTGAAACATGAAGCCAAAAGAAAAACCAAAACGTTCTGCTACGTTGGGACTCATCCACAGGTCAACTCCAACCTGGGGCCCACAACTTGGGCCCCAGCACTTCAGCATGCAAAAGCCTGCCTCTCTTGAAAGCCATGGAAGTCCTGCTTTGATGCCGTGAAGGACAGTCCAGCCCAGAAAAGTCCGAACCCAACCAACTGGTGAGCATTTATGTCACCTACTGTATTCACGGGGAGGGATGGATGCCGGCACTCCTGCCAGATGCTCTGTGGCTGGTAACCTAAAAAACAGGCAGCCGTGAGGTGGGCTGCCATAAAGTGAACACAGAAAGGCAGGGTCCAAACCTGAGCAAGACGGGAGGGATGAGGGCAAGAAGTGACCCAAAGATTCTTTGTAATCAGTGGGTATGGTTTTAGCACCCACTTTGTTCAAACTGGGCCAGATTTTTCCCAGAAGTGCTGCATCTCCTGGGGAATGGTTGTGGGAGAGGAAAAACACCAATAATGGCCTTCTGTGACCTGCTTGGCATTGTACGAGACACAGAATGGCTCGCCTTCAAGCTGCTATTGTAATTTTCGTCGGAACTGTGCTTCTGACTCAACACACTGTACTTAACACAATTTATGACAATATTTCCCCCTCAATAGCTTTTGGTGGAGTGTGCGCAACCTATTCTGCAGACTGCTGGTTTTCTTACTTAGCATCTATTTTATGGCCTGCATTTTAAATTCCTTTAAGTGCAGGCAGTTGAGGAACAAGATTCTGAGGGAGAGAGAGAGAGAGATATCACTACTCAATCCCAATTCCCTCATGCAGTGTCTGTATACTCTTTATAGGCCAGTACCTTCTCCCCCAGAGACTGCGGCATTTCAGGAGTAGGCAGAACAGTCCCAGTCTATGTAAATCACTTAAAATGATAATGTTCTATGAGATTCTTCCATATAGAAGCTGGAATGTTGATATTGATATGACAGTAACTTTTAGCTGAGATCACAGACCTCTCATACTAGGCATTACCCAAATCCACAGGGAGAATTTGTTCCTGCTTCAGAAGGCTCGCATTGTAAATAGCTGAATGAGATAAAGGATGGAGGAATAAACAAAGGCAACCACAGAAGATACGTCTACATTGTCAAATAATTCCCACATCTTGGTCCCTGATCATCTACATTGCATAAATATTAATTCTCTCTCTGCCTCTTTTTTTTTTTTGGTTGTTTGGGGGTTTTTTTTGGACTGAAACAATTAATCCGCTCCAAAATGAAACCTGGATATTTGTGGGATGAATCACCTCTTTCTGAATGGGAGCACACCAGGTTTAGCTCCTTAGACCATCCAGAGCCCTCACACACTCCATTAGACTGGTGCTGTCAGCCTCTGATGTCAAGGCATATAATCCATCCTCATACAATCATGCCATAAAACCCCACTTTGGTGGGCAGCAGGGAAGTTTTCATGTGTTTCAGGCTGCTTGGATGTGAAAAAAACCAAACAAATAAACAAAAAAAACCCCCAACCCAGAACCCCACACCACAAAAAGCTTGATAATTATATCTTAGAGCTACAGAGGCACCTTGGTAAGTCCAGAGCCACAATGCAATGATGCTTGGACCCTGCTGATCCATTCCGGAGGAGCCAGCCCAACACAAGGTAGACACAGCTACTTTATAACTTGTAGTCAAAATCCCAGAGTAGACATTTTTTAGCAGTGTAAATATAATCCTAATACAGTCCTGTGTCAGAAAAGTTCTTTAAACTCCTCCCAGCTCCAGCTTTCTTGCCACTGAGCCCAGCTCGGGGAAAGGGAGATGAGGGAAAAATGTAAGTCTAATGTCTTTCCAAGGGACGATAACAACACAGAAAACCTGAAATGCCACCAAAAAGCAAGATTAGCACTGTAGGAGAGAGTCAGCCACACTGATGACGTCTGACAATGTAAAGTACAGCAAAAGTCATAGAATCACAGAATCGTAGAATGCCAGGTTGGAAGGGACCTCGGGGATCATCTGATCCAACCTTTCAAGGAAAAAAAAATAATAAGAAAAAAAATTATATATAATTTACATGAGATGAGCCAGCACCCTATCAAGCTGAATCTTAAAACTGTTCAATGTAGGGGAATCCGCCACTTCTCTTGGGAGACTATTCCAGTTGTTCTCATTGTGAAGAACCTTCCTCCGGACTCCAATTGGAATCTCCCCAGGAGCAACTTGCATCCATTCCCCCTTGTTTTTTCCAAGTCAAATATGTCAAAGTACATCTTCAAACATCTGAACAGCTCTAACCTGTGCATTATTGATTAGTTTCAGGGCTGAAAAATTATATTTTGAATATGACCTTAGCATAGGTTCAGGTTACTAAGTCAATGGGTGACTGATGTGCAAGTGAACTCCAGAGGTCATACAATGGGAACAAGCCTGAATCCTTTGGCTGAAGTTATCAGCCATGTCCTCAGTATGGCCCGTACAAGCAGAGCATGTTGATTAACAGAGGTGACAAGGGCAGTGAGGACATAAAACCATGGGATTATAAAATGAGCCTGTCACAAAGGCTTGGTTATGCTTTTCCACATTACATATACGCTCCCAGCCCCAGGGCTTTATTATTCCACGTGTATTAAGGGTAAAACATTAGCTTCTGGTCAGATTGTCTTCTGCAAAGCCTAAGAATCACTTAAATCCCACCCCTAGACTCCTCTTCTGGGAAGCATAAGTGAGGCATTGGCTTTGCTTAGCCCTCTGTACCCAGCAGCTTGCTGTAGATCTTGGTTGAAGACATTAAAAGCTTTAGGGGGTCTTCTGTGATGTGGTGATCTGTGTGGCGTGAGGTCTTTCCGTAAGCTCTTGAAATACTGTAACAGGCTGCACCAGCAAAAGATAAAACTTAGTTGGATGGCCCAGAAAGACAACTTTCTACTGATACTTACAAAGGCCTGGTAGGAAATCTGGGAGATCTTAGGGCCAGAAGTCTTCAGGTGAATTGTGTGTCTCATGATGTTATATTATGATTTGTAATAAGACTTTGTTTCAGCCATGGGTGTATGTGAACAATGCAGCTGTGTAGATGAGAGAGATGCTTCTCTTCCTTACCATTAACTTCATTTCATTAATTTCATTTGGCTTTTCTTACAAGAAGAATTCACACTTGTAAAACATCTTCCAGCTGTCTCACCTGCTTTTTTAAGATGCAGAGAGACAAGAGGTTTACAAGCCTTTGTGGAACGAAAGCATAAGCCGTAATTTAGGAAATCTACTCAATAGTCTATGACACAAAATGATCATCTCTCTTAGTCTGTCCCTTGTCCTTCTCTCATGGTGCTGTTCTGTCTTATCTCTTCTGCTTTCCATTTCCGCGTCCATCCCCTCTCTCTCTTACTTGCTGACTTTCCCTATCCCAGTCACAATTCTGTTGTGCTCTTGCTCAAAATGAAATAGCTTGTTCTTCTCTTCTCTCTTGCTTTGTTCTCAAGTCCTCCCAGGCTTCTGATAATATTCTTCACCTCATCCTGCCTCCTACCTACTGCATTTTATTTCATTGCACTTCATTTTGTTTCTTTTCATTTTTGAGGCAATATAGTCAAAACTTGAACCCAAAATTCAAGGTGAGAGCATCTCATTAAATTATATAATGGCATTGTGCTACTTGCAGCACTCTTCTCAGTTCCATGCTTTCTGTACAATGTCATTTTCTTTTCTTTTGCAACTGCCATTGTGGATTTGGCAGATATATTCATGGAAATGTCCACATTTGGAGTCTGAACTGAAGAATTTGGGAGTATCAGAGAGGTTACTGGGGGCAGCTGTACAACAGTCTCGGAGATGGAGTTCAGCAGGCAATCTCTTCACTGATTTTCCATGGTAACGTTGGTAGAATGGCTGTCCAGCTGTATAGAAATCTTAGGCTGAATAGTTATGTTTTGCTTTTCATTGTAGGGGAGTTGGAGGTCTAGGGAAGAAAGATTCTTCATTGCTACAGAAATAATCTGGATCTGAGTTCAGGTCACTTCCTGGCGCAGAAAGATATTGAATAAGATGCTTTGCCTCACTGTGCCTTTATTCTCCATCAACAAAACAACATTTCCTAACCTAAGTTCTTATTCACTGGGATGGAAGCCCTCTTGGAGGTGGAAGAGGTATTCCTTGAGTATTAACCAGCTTTCCTGAGCCCCTCTTTCCTCTAGGGCCTTATCCCATCTGACCCTTCCCAGCAGGTCTTTGGCCTGCTCACTCTTCAATGCTGTGGGTCTTCTGCTCTGCGTGGTAGGAATCATAGAATGGCTTGGATTGAAAGCGACCTCAAAGATCATCTAGTTCCAACCCACCACCCCCTTCCCCCAACTAGACCAAGTTGCTCAAGTGTCCGTCCAACCTGGCCTTGAACACCTCCAGGGATGGAGCATCCACAACCCCCCTGGGCAACCTGGTCTCGTGTCTCACCACCCTCACAGTAAAGAATTCCCTTCTAATTTCCAATCTAAATCTACCCTCTTCTGCTTTGAACCCATTACCCCTCATCCTATCGCTACAGGATGTTGTAGGATATACAGTCTAGGTGTGATGTGAGCACAGTGGACACAGCTTGGGAGCCATCAGTGTTAATGTGGCTAGGACATTACAGAGAGGGCCTTCTCTAGGGCTGGACTCAGAAGCAACTGCTGTGAGCAGAGGTATGTTAATCTCTTCTTCTAGGTTAGGGAAGTAAGAGGCAGGAACTGGTTACACAGTCAAGTCTAAATTAACCTTAATTAACTTCTAATGACAGTCAGGGGGCAAAAGATGTTATTTGGGAAGATCAGCAGGAGCACGTTGAGTTCTGTTGAGCAAGGCAGAAGGGGCTATGGCTTGGGCTGCTTCAAAGAAAGCCAAGTCTAAATGGAAAATGTAATGGTGCATTCCAGTGGAAGCAGAGATGAAAATCCAGACATACCAGGGCAGAAAGATCTGGAATCACTTATGCGTAAAACTTGCTTTCTTTTTTTTTTGGCTTTTTTCTTTTTTTCCTAGAAACTAGATCCTTCAGTGCTGTATTCAGGTTGATTTATCAACAGGTAAAGGCAAATTTCTGCCAACTGCGTATCTGGTAGGGAGGTGAAGTCTCCTTAGAGGAGCTTTGGTTTATTTTGACTCCTTGAAAGTGACACAGGAAACACTGTGGCACCATGTCAACATGGACATTTTCATACAGCTCTTAAACTCCTTTCCTGTGTCAAGCCTCCTCTATACCTTCCTTTTTAGTGTGTGTTAAACCTGTTGCCACATCAAGCAGGTTCCCAGTTCGAGGATCAGTTTTATCCTGGCCCGTAGTGCAGTTAAAGCCCAAGCACAGCCAATCAATTGCGTCATCACAGAGCTTTCCTAGCTACTTCAAAGAATTTGAGAACAAAGTGTATATAAAAAGATTCCCTTCATCCCTCCTATTCCTTGCTTACTTCTGTTAGGCTTTTTTTTTTTTCTATTGTGTTCATTAAAAACACCAGTAATAGGGAAAAATAGTAGACTTGTGATTCCTCAAGACAGTGAGAGCAGTGAATTTCTTGTTTTCCCTTATTAGAAGATTTAAGAGTGCTGATACCGTGAGAATATCTATCAGCAGTGCTCTTATGGGTCCGTGAATGGATGGGTAGTTTTGAATGGAATAACCTTAACATTTCCACTGTAAATCAGTAGAGTAAGAGAAAATAGTTATCCATACCTATAAGCGTAGAGGTTTTTTTTTTCTTAACCATGGAAAGTATCCCTGTACAACTACTGGCATCTCCTACAACTTCTTCCTCAATTCACCCTTACAATTCACTGGTTAAGTCTATAATATCCGCTGGGAAGAAGATGTGGCTTATTCGTCTGATGCCACAACTTGGGAGTTTTCTCCTGAGTGGCTCTCTCTTTGTACTCCACTGTCCCTCCTGCAGAAATTTCTATCCTTCTCTGTGGGATAAGGCTGGGATGTAGTTGCGATCTTTCCATGAAGGGGATGGTCAGAGTAAGTAGTGGAAAAAATGCATTTCAGCAGCGGCCTGAGTTACACACAAATAGAGATAAAGTCAAGCATGTGTTGACTCCCCCTTCCCTATGAGTCCTTGGCCTCTGATCCCCCCTCATCTGCTCCCATTATTCCAGTTTTTCCTGGTTAATATAGGAAATGGAATTCTAGAAAGAAAGAGGTTGTTAAACCACAGGTTGATTCACTCACTGATTTCTTGTCTTAATCCTCATTTAGCACTGAAAAACATGTAGTTTTTCTAACTTCTTAGAGATCTTGTTTTAATACTCAAACACCTCACCCCAGACCCTTAATTTTTACAAGATATTAAAGTTGTTTTATACGCAACTGCTTACACATTTAAGCCTCTGAATCCCTCAGCTGGTTTTAGTGCCACGCTGACAATGAAAAGGGCTAATTCAAGATCTATTCTTACATTTATAGCATCATAAAGAATGTTCAGAGTAAAATCTTCATTTGCATACATCATAAAAGTAAACAAAATAATTTGCATAAAAGACTGTGCATGTAGCAGTGCTTTGAATGAGGAATCTTGGGAAATACGTTTGTAAGATAAGAAACAGAAGGCAGGAGAAGAAGATGACTTACGAAACGTAGGAAGGCTTTGAAGGGGTGGGACGCCCTGCTGCTTTAGATTGCTAAATCCTTTGATATTTTGCAGTTTTGAGGCAGACTTGAGCTGTAAAGATCCCTGAGAATCCCCTGAATGGTGCTGGGTGATGTGTGGCATCTTCAAGGATTCTCTGGGTTGAAAGCTGTGATCAGTGCTAGTCAAGTCTAGGATTTTGTTGGTCTGGCCAAAGCTTGAGAGAAATCCCTGCGGTTGGCTGTGGAAAATTAGCATGTATCATTTGTCATCTCTGTCTGTATCCCAGATTTCTCTCTGGTGTGATTCAATATTGCTGAAGTCAGTAGCCTGCATGGAAAGTATGCTGATTTATTGTGCAAGGGGAGAACCTAGGTTGGTGGCATACCTTTATGGCATTCCGTGGTGCCCGTTTAGGATTTTCTGGAATTTTACATCAAGATCATGGAAGATAACCCTGATGGTGTTCATCTTAGCCATGGTTGCCTTGCTTTTTACTGCCTTATCTACCTCTTTTTTTAGAAGATAGTTTTGCTCTATGTTTTGATTACTTCTGTTTACAAGTGTCGTCCTCCATGATGCTCTGCTTGAAGTGAACCTGAAGCCAGAGGAGCACAAATTTTAGAGTTACTAACAAGAGCCAGCTTCCTACAGCTTTTAAAAGTGCTTGGCCCCTTTCCTGCTTTGGGGCTTTGAATATACTTGTCTAGGTCTTCCCAGTCTTTCAGATAGGGTTTAGGTTTCCCTGACTCAGTTGTCTCCCCTGTAAAATGAGGATTTTCAGAGACTGTGCTGCACTCAAACAGTGTAAAAGGTCCTGTGTAAATAGAACAGAAATACAAGAATTGAGAGCTAAGCAAAGCAGCCTAAAGAGTTATGTGACAGTTTGTGGCTGTCCTGTGATCTCCACTCATCCAGCTAATGAGTGTGAAGCAAAATTGCTGTTGGGATTGAAGAGCCTCAGGAAATGTTTGAGTCCTATGCTTGAGTAGTTATGTCTAAAGCCGGGGTGATTAGCTGGTGCTGTGGGGAAAATCACTCAATACACATCAGGATTTAACAGTCCTCTCTGATCCTGCCCTCATGTAAAGGTTAATGGATCCATGAATTGCTGGAGCACATAGACCTTGCCCATGGACCATGCTGAGAAGACAGCCCAGGAGGACTGCAGGGCTAGTAGCTGTCTGTCCACCAGATCACCATCACTACAGGGAGGGTCTCCCTGCGGATTCAGGGGAGGGAAGACTCTGCTGCCAGCATCGTCATTAACTGAAAATTTTCACCTATGCACCATAGGTTTAATTCATAATGAAGGCTGTGAGTGTTTTCATATTTCAGTAGTTTCAGGAAACTGTGTTATTAGGCATTAGAAATCCCACAGAAAGTAATTTGCAAGATCTGGACTTTCTACTTGCCTTGGCCCAAAACTTCATGTAGAGACCCTCCTTCCTCCTTGATAAAGATATTAAACAAGACTGGTCCCAAAACTGAGACCAGTCTTGTTTAATATCTTTATCAATGACCTGAATGAGGGGTTCGAATGCACCCTCAGTAAATTTGCAGATGACATGAAATGAAGTGGGAGTCTTGATCTGCTTGAGGGTAGGAAGGCTCTGCAGAGGGGTCTGGACAGGCTGGAGCGATGGGCTTGAGGTCAATTGGATGAGGTTTAACAAAGCCAAGTGCTGGGTCATGNTGGTTCTGGGCACCACAGGACAAGAAGGACATTGAGGTGCTGGAGCAGGCCCAGAGAAGTGCAGCGAAGCTGGTGAGGGGTCTGGAAAGCGTGTCTTATGAAGAATGGCTGAGGGAACTGGGGCTCTTTAGTCTGGAGAAGAGGAGACTGAGAGGAGACCTCATTGCTCTCTACAACTACCTAAAAGGAGGTGGTAGCGAGGCTGGTGTTGGTCTCTTCTCTCAGATTAGTAATGATAGAACAAGAGGAAATGGCCTCAAGTTGTGTCAGGGGAGGTTTAGATTAGATATTAGGAAGCAATTCTTTCCTGAGAGAGTGGTTGGGCACTGGAACAGCCTGCCCAGGGAGGTGGTGGAGTCACCATCCCTGGAGGTGTTTAAAAACCAAGTAGATGTAGCACTTGAGGCAATGGTCTAGTGGCTAGAGAGATGTTAGGATGAAGGTTGGACTCGATGATCCTGGTGGCCCTTTCCAACCATCATGATGCTATGATTCTACTCTATGATTCTATGATTCCTGCTCTTTGCCTTGTGATCCAAATGGTAAGAAACGTGCCATGCTTCACATCCTGGGACCATGCAACGTTAGCTACACGTGCGCAGACACAGGGACAGCTGCATTTCAACAGAGAAATAAAACACATATGGTTTGACGTTCAGTTTTAACCCGTTGGTATAAAACAGCTCATTGTGTCTTGTAGTGTGGTTGCAGCACGATTGAGGTTGCAGCGCCTGGGAATGGCACCTTTTGAAGGTGAACAGCTGAGGCTAGAGGAGTGGAGAGAAAAGATGGGATGTTGTCACTTGTATCTGCTCCCCAGCATTGAACAGATCTGGGTCCCAGGTCCCCCTAACAGCATAGGCCCAAGCTCCGGCTCTCAAACTCTTGCAGGCTAAAGAGCATCTTGCCTGACCTTTTGTTTCTCCCTGGTCTCGGCATTTGAAATCTTGGAGAGGTTGAGAGGAATCTCCATGGAGAAAATGGACAAAACCAAAGAGGATGAAGGGAGGGGGAACTGTGAAGGGCAGTTGTGTTCTGTGAGCTCTGCTGATTCATAAAGCTTGTGGACAAATTCATGCTGTGCATAGCAAGTTTATTTTGCTCTCTGGTACATACCACTCTCTTTGACCTAGGCCAGAAATTTTGTGCCTGGAAATTGAAATGTTGTGCACTTTTTTGGGTTTGGTTTTTTTTTTTTTTGCCAAGCGTGGTATCTTTTCAGCTTTGTAACAGAATCCCCTTTAGCTGCTCGCCACCATGAACTAGACAGTCAGTTTGGGTGTGATGCTGGCAACGCCAGCTAGTAATTTATACCGTATTACACAGCAGGGCAGGAGCAGCTAATGAAGTGCTACCTAAGTAAATAGTCATTTGTGCGCCTCCGATTAAACCTTTCCAGCAGAGCATGCAGCGGTAATGAATCTCATTATTACAAATTGCCAAGCAGCGCCAAGTGGACAAGGAGACCTTGCCAGTCAGCCCTCTGCGGCCACAAACCTTGCCACTGTCACTTAGCATGGACGTAGCTTGCACCACGAAGGGGAAGAATTCCTCAAGATGAGGTCTGCAAAGTCACTTTGCCCAGACGCAGCAGCCTTCTCCCCGCCTCTGCTATCTGCCCAGCTTCCAGTCCACCTCTCCTTCTCCCCGACCTCACTTCTACTCTCTGTCCTCGCATTCTTCTCTCTCTAGGATTAGCTCTTCTTCAATTAATTTTACAATTTCTTTCTTCCCCTCCCTTCTCCGTCTGTGCTGAATCGTACCAGAGAAGCAGAAAATAAGGATATCCAGAACAATAGAGATCATCCTTTGTCCAGTTCTCTTGGCTTCTTTGCTAGAGATAATGCAGAAACGGTCAAGCCAAATAAGATCAGTCTGTGAGGTTTCTATCACTTTTTTTCCTCTTCTTCACCTTATTAATATTGCAGCTGTCGCACTCCATAATCTCACGCGTTAGCTTTACCCAGGCACGCAGCTCTGTGTTGATTCGTTTATTTTAATCAAAGTTTCGCCTCCTGATATTTTTCCCTGTCTGGGCTGGAACAGAGAAAATGAAATTTCAAGAGAAAACACACACACAAATCGTTAATATTTGACCTCTGAGGAGAACTCATTTATTAAACATTTTTTTCATCCCTTCAGGGTATTCAGAGACACAGTTTCTTTGTGTGTTTCTTTGGCAGTAACGCGAGAGCATTTCCCCATGGGCTTCTCTAAGTGATCTCAAGTGTACACTAATAGCCCTTTGCCTTTGGCTTTCATGAGAATAACACACACTTAGTCACAGGATCCCCTTTGGGGGATGTGGGTTTTTTTAGGTACAAGGGGGGTTCATTTTTGGTTTTGATTTTTCTTTCTTTTTTGTTTGTTTGTTTGGCTATTTTTTTTTATTATTATTATTATTTTTACAGCTTACAAGGAGACAGTTTGTTACTGTTTCAGTATGAAGTATAGGAGCCTTCTGCCGCAGCTCTGGAATTTTAACAGATGGAGAATATTAAACCTTCTTATAGATATATATTTTTTTTTCAGAGTATAGAAGGATTGATTGCCACGGAGCAAGACACTAAAAGATGGTTGTTAGTTTTCTCATACTGAAGAATGTTTCCCTCCTGATGGTAAATGGCTCCAGAAAGACGTTGACATACTGATCATCTACTCATATCATTCTGGGTGGTGCATGCCCTTATAGACATTTCAGAGATTGAAGGGCCTGGAATTAAATATTAAAGAAAATTAAAAATCCAATCAAAACAACATAATGAAACATGAACCAGGATTGCAATTGCTACAGCAAGCACTAAATCCTGAATGGGGTTGTTTCAACAAGCTGTTCGTCAAAGTTTAACAGATGAAACCCTCTTCATTCTTTGGTGGAAAAGGGGATATTTCTGATGAAGGAGGATGTGGGATCATGTCGTAAAGTGGTGCTGGTGGGCTCCCATGGCCAAATTCAAGGGTTCCTGCACCACTGGGTATTTAAAAATGTTAGAATTGGTAGCAAGAACAGTTTCCAGAGCTTGAAGGTGCAGCCTTAACTGTGGAGCAGTCTCTGGTCTTCACAGCAGCATGGTATGGGGACAATTCTAGTCCCCAGGTGTCTGATGGTGCCAGAAGACTTTTCATATTGGAGAAGGGAAAGATCTGGGCCTGTGGGGAAGGGCTGGCTAGTTTGGTCGTGCTGGTTTGGATTTTGTCCTCTTTTCTGTTCCCTCAAAAGCTGTATGCTCTCACTATATGGAGTATCTGGACAACCTGTAGACAGGATAAGACCGAGGGGATCTGCATGTAACAATTTATGCCAGAGGAAAAATGACAGTAAAAGTAGCACCTTCCTACCTTGCCCTGCTTGCCAGATACAAACCAACCTCAACCCCGTTGTCCTGCAAGACCAGCGCTTTGCTTGCACTGCCTGGTTACTGCAGGAGCCTGGAGTCAGGGACTCCTCCATTTCAGTCCTGCCCAGCCATATACGTGTCACATCTTTAAGGGGTTCAGGGGCAGGAGATCTATGTGCGATAATGAGCCCATGAAGCAGCAATTAACGATGGTTTCTAAGTTTTCTTGGTTAAGCTCTAATTGTATCTCACCAGCCCACTCTTTCCCTCCACTCCATTCGTCAACAGCCGGTTCTTTCTCGAGATCTATTAATATCCTGTGATTTACCTACATACAAAGTATGTTACTTTCTGATTCCCACCGGGCATATGGAACAGATGTCCCTTTTCAAGGGATTTATCAGCAATTACAAATAATGCAGTGTAAATAAGTTTTCAAAGACCTTCAATTATACTAATTAGCCGAAAGCTAATGAGACGTGGGATCAAATTTAAATCCACGAGCCTATAAATTTGGGGATGAAGAGGCTTGCTTGGGTCCACAGCTTTAACAACTATATGTAAAGCCTGTACAAGGCACTCTAGATATTTGAGGCAAAGCTCCTCAGGATTTTACTAGGAGCTTTATATGAACTAGGGTCATGACTCAAGCTCTCATATTTTTACCCCAGACATAGTCATAGTCTTGTTTGTTCCTTTAAAGGAAGTTGTTTTTTAACAATAAACAACTTTAGAGTTGTTATTTTAGGCCCACAGGAGAGTAAAGTCTTCCAGGGACACCATCATCAAGGGAAATCACAGAGCAACAGAAATGTTAAGGCTCTGCTTCTGGGGAGGGAGGATTCTTTTAGCTGTGGGCTACTCAGGTATTTTTACTTGCAGATGTATCAGGTGGTTTATATAAGAGTACATCAATAGACCTCAAGTCTAATGTCTCCTTAGAGCCCTCCTGCATAGAGTTGTTGGGGACAAACAACCAAACCAACAAAAAAACCCCCTCCAAACACAAACCCATCCAACAAAACAGAAGACGGCCTCTGGGTCTCTTTTTGTAGTTCCACTTCTGTTCATCGAGACCATTTCTACAAGCTGATCTTTGCAGTGCCATTTCTTTTTTTTACTCCCCGTAGGAAAACCTTAAAATCCCGTCAAACATTTATACCCCTCCCCGCCATGCACGTGTGTCTTCTACCACAGATTCTTCTGCTTTGAAGATTAGAAATAGCTCAACCGAGCAGCTTCACCCACGGCTGGCTATTAGTAAGAACAAGAGAGAAGGGGCTGATAGGCAGAGAAGTACTTTATTAGCCTTCTTAATGCCTTATCTTCAAGGAGGACATGTCTACCAGTCTACCCCAAACGTATCTCAGGGATACTCCAGATAACTGACATGTATTTAATATGCTGACTTTCTGTTGTTGGATCTTGGCTGAAGCAACAGAGGAGCCGAGACAGGATTAAATACATACCAGAGAGATAAAAAAGGTACGTCTAGTGCGGGAACGCAAAGCAGCCTTTGAAGTCTGTGGGAGGTAAGAGTGTTTCCTCCAGCTCAGAATTTAGATCAAATTATTTAATTCCTTTTAGGACTGTGTGTTAGCAGGCTTTTTTTTCACTAGTGCAGCTTTAAGCAAGTAAGTCAATGAGCAGCCCGTAGCAGAAGTTACTGCGTTATATTTCTGCTCTCTGTGTCCTGATCAATAATAGATCACCAACTCTACTGCTCAGCGTAAAGTGAAAGTACATTTCTCCCAAAAGACAATCTGTCTAACCCAGGAAAACTTTTTTTTGAGATATACTTAGGAAAGATAGATAGGTAGATTCTATTTTGGCAGAATTAAGTCTCTCCATGCATCTATAATAGATATAAAAGTGAAGAAAGGGATGTTAATTCGGGAGGATGTTCGGTGGCCCCATCCAAGGATGAAAGGCATCCTGGAAAATTCCAAAATGTGTTTTTAAATGTCGTCATCCGGTGCGAGGTGCTCAGATTGACTTTAGAAGTACATTGTTGTTATTAGGAGTTTCTATAATAAGCAGAAGCAACCAGCAGCTATTTCCTAATGGGGTTTTATAATTGCTTGTTGGATATTTCCGGGTTGTGGCTCAAGCTTTTTATTCTTGTTGCCAACAGAAAAAAAAAAAAAAAAGTGTAATAACCAGTAGCTGCAGCCTACTGTGGAGGACACCATCCAAGTTGGGAGAATATGTAATGAGCAGTTTTGATTCACATTCTCTTACTCTTTAGAAAATAATTCTAGTCTTTAAAAGGCTCCATGCACCACTTAACTCAGTAATTGGCAAGAGGGGATGGAAATACAACATTCTGCAAGCAGAGTCGCACATTTCAAATTACTCTGTGAGGAGAGCAGGCTCTCTTTGTCACGTATTCATAACTTCTTCCTAGTATTCAACAACCATTTGATATCAGGCAGCCGGCAGAATCTTGCGCTGCCTTGCATGGAAGGATGCTGCCTTCGTGGTCTCTGGAGGATGTTACAGGCACAGTTACTCTGGGGTCTTCCAGACCACAATTTAAGAGCTGGGCAGGGCAGGAGTTTAATGATTGCTGGACAGGGTAACACAGATGCTTTTCCGGTCTACAAGGAAAAAATTTCCCCAGGAAGGAGGGTCACAGAAGAGGTTATTGTCAAGACAGCTCCTCCCTACCATATGGCGCAGCAGTCTTCAGAAAAATAGTTGTGGATAGGACGTATCTCACCTGACTTCAGGTGTTCACTGTTTTGATGTCTGTACTTGGTGCCCATAGGTGTCTAGGTTCCTACTCAAGTCGCGGACGTTGAAGATGGAGGTCATTTAATGGAGTATAAGCATCTGTGATAGGGTCATGCCCTAAACGCCGTGGTTCACTAGCTTGTCATGAAGTATGGTTGGGTCAGGAAGGAAGGAAGAATGGAAGGAAGGAAGGGAGGGGGGGAAGGAAGGAGAGAGGGAGAGAGGGAGGAAGGAAGGAAGGAGGCAAGGAAGGAACGAAGGAGGGAAGGAAGGAAAAAGAAAGAAAGAGAGAGAAAGAAAGAGAAAGATAAAGAAAGAGAAAGAAAAAGAAAGAAAGAAAAAGAAAGAAAGAACAAAAGAAAAAGAAAGAAAAGAAAGGCATCATGCAGTGTGACTTGAGGTGTCGTCGTTTTTTGTCCCAGACATAGAATTTCATGCCAAAATGCAAAGCGCAGCAAATCCTCATTTGTGTGGCTTCTGACTGCTTTCTGCTTTTTCAGAGAGGCTAATATTTGAAGAACTGACAGTCTCTCGCAGTTTACTTAACCTTCTGTAGTCATCGGGGAGTTTGCGCTCCAACTAGAGTATTTTTAAGGTACAAAATCTTGCTTTCTAGTTGACTGAACACATGGAGAGCCTTTTGTTGATGTTATCTGCACTGTATCTTCAGGGAAGACAGCAAGTTTATAAGGGAAGAGGTTTCTGAAATTCCCATCCAAAAGTCAGGGAAGCAAAGAAGCACAGAGAGAAAACATTCCTGACAGGACTAAGTTCAATATTAACAAAAATGGGGAGGAAAAAAAAATTCCGAGGGAACGAATGCATCAGGGAATTTAATACTAGAATTAAATCAGTTTCTCCAATGCTTGCGTATTCTTTTATAAAGAGTTTAATTGTGATGAGATTATTAATTTAAGTGATTAATATAAGATTATATTAGAACAGACATCTTTTGCATTACAAATATCTTGGTTTATCTCATCTCTGCCAACCATAGTGTCAGATCTTGGAATGTTTAAATTCTGTTCTTCCTGGAGGAAAGGGAAACTTTCTATCCATCTAGACAAACACGTAATATTTGTGTGGAGGCATACTTGAATATTTGGTCTATAATTTGAACACTGAAATTCATTTTCACTTGCTGAAAGATGCCACGTATGTCCAGTGGATCTTGGAAAAGTTCTTTATATCTCTCTGTCTGAATGTTTTCTGTGTAAATTGAAGATACAACTTCTCTAGTTCATCATGTATATTCTTTAATTATACCATAATCTCTTTGGGGGAGGTGTGACAAGATGACACATTGTTTAGAAAAAACCTGGTGAGTTCAGGTTAGATTTAGTTAGCGCACAAAGACTAAAATAAATCAAAATCTGAGTGGTTTTCCTTTGTCTTTTGGAAGCAGAACAACATTAGTAATGGGATTTTAATTGATTTTTTGGTTTAGTCTAATCAGGCCTCGAGAATCTTATGGCAAACTATGATCTGGTCTAAGCCAGACAAAAATGAAGTCCTGCACTTATACTGGGAGAATTTTTAGCCAGACCAACTTCAGCTGAGCTCCTTTGAGGAACGATGGCCCCACTAATTGATTGTCTCCTGGCTGAAACCTGTGGCTTAGCTTTCCAAGAAAGCGGCATGAGTTTCAACTCCCTCAGTTGACATAGTGTCATCTATAGGTCAAGGTCTGTCTTTGTTAGGAAATGCCCGCTCCCTTAATGTCTTGAGACCTGTCCTATACTGGGGAAGCAAACGGTAAAGGTAGTATAAGAAAAACATGGAATACTGACTGGGTGATGCCCAAGCTTTGTCTTTAAGGGGCGTACCTTTTCCTGGGCGTTTTGTCTAGGATTTGGGAGTGATAGCTTTTAATGCAGGAAGGCTTAAGTACCTTTAGTAGTGCTTCTGAGGAAACATTGGCCAATGTGCTGCTGTGCAGAGGGACTTGAGAAAACTTGAGGAAGAGAAGCAGCACATCATCTTCTCTGGTGCAGGAGAGCTCCCTCACCTTTGTATCCCTGCATCGCACCACTCGTCTCTGAAGGAATAGCCCGGTGATTCAGGAACCCAGACATCATTCAGGGTCAATGGGGTTTAGTCAGGAAGGTTTGGTTGAGTCAAAGGAAAAAATCAGAGTCAGAGAAAGAAAAGCATCCATAAGATAGCAAGACCAATCTTAACCTAAATGCTGGAGGCAGTGGGGAAAACCTCCTTCCATGTCTGTCCATTTCTGGCTTGTCCATGGCCCACACTCATGTGGAGTCACATCTCCATAGCCCGATTTAGTTCCTCTGGAGCAATGCTCTCCCTGAAGCCATCAATACTTTTTTTTTTCCTTGCCTAAAGTGTAGAATTTAGCCCAGGCTGTTATAATTAAGGTGAAGATTTTGCAGCACAATATGTCGCAAGCATGTTTGTCTTTTTCTGAAGATCAGAGGTTGTTTTGCCAGAATTTCTTTTCCTTTCAAATTGACCTAGTCTGTTCTGGGTTTTACTTGTTAGAGAGGGAGGAAGTTTTTTTTTTCCACAGAAGGGCTTCTAGTGCTAATTTCCCATCACAGCCATTTGCGGAATTACTCCACTTTCCATGCACTTTAATGTCTTAAAAACTGGCCAAATTCCTCACTCATCCATGTATTTAAGCTGACTGCATTAAAAAAAAAAAAACCAAACCAACAACGAAAAGAATAACGGTAGTAACTATTGAGTGGAATATTTTCAGCCTTTAATCTGGCATTGATTTAAGCCTCACAATGAAAATATAAATGAAGAAACAAATGAATTTGCTTACGTAAAACTCACGTCTTATTCAAACTGATAAGCAAGGACTGGGAGAAACACGCAATTCCTCTTTTTTTACTATTACTATTATTTCTTGCCAGGTACAGGCAGGATTTTTTGATTATTTCTTGCCACGATGTAGGCAGGACATCTTGAAAGTGACTGCCGTAGCCATAGCTGCAGTAAGAGGTGGGCTTGTTAAGAGGTAGGTCCACATGTCCCACCTCAGATCTGAGACCTTCCTGGCACCATGCAGAGTGTGGCAAAGGGATCCCCAGTGCCTGGTTTATTCTCCAGTATGGTGTTACAGTTCCTGTTGGTACTGGGAAAGGAAGCGATGATCCACTTTTGTTGTCCCGTGCACCAAACTGACCTTTCCCTCTCAGCTGGTTTCACCTATTGCAGCGTAAGCACTTCAGCAACTATCC
This sequence comes from Eurystomus gularis, assembly GCA_013400335.1. Lineage (NCBI taxonomy): Eukaryota > Metazoa > Chordata > Aves > Coraciiformes > Coraciidae > Eurystomus > Eurystomus gularis. The sequence goes on along the minus strand of VZZY01011850.1, from coordinate 37,823 downwards.
TTTAGTAAAGGAGTGACAGTACCTGTACAGTGCTTGCTATTCCAGACCCATTTTGCTGTCCTCTAAGTACTACCAAAAGCGTGATTAACGATATTTATTATAAGTGCACATTATATTATGCTTTTTATGAGGCTCCTACAAATCCGCGGTCTTTAAAACATGCATTTCAACTAAAATTCCACCTAAGCCAAAACATGAGAGTTATTACACTGCAACACACACCAAAAAAAAAGATTTCATTTTTCAATAACACTTTTATTTTCTGCAGATGGAGTTACAAGGCATCTTTTTATTTGGCTACAGCTGCCTTCACTATAATTTTCCACCCGTCTGTCTTCCCAGGGATCATGTTTAGATTGTCTGCACAGGGACTGCATCCCTTGCTAGTGGAGTGCAGCTACTTCTGGGGGTGAAAACCAGAAGCTTTTAATTCACATACCACTCCATATTGGAATTACCCACTGGAAACTATGGGTCAAAATCATGTGGGGGGTATGTTATCTCTCTTTTTCTATGTAATCTGTTTTTAGAGACCAACATCCAATTGCCAAGTCAGCTACAAAAATGTTTATTCTTGTGATAACACTCAGGAAGTTTTTTGATAAGGAAATCAAGCGGATGGGATGCATGTAAAAACCAGTAAGCTCTTTGATATATTATCACATGGAAAGCGAATACTTAATTTGACAAAGCTAGAGATTACAGAAGACTTAAAAGTGGGTAAGACACTGATTTAAGGGGAGTTGTTGAGATATGATCAGTAGCTGCTGGATTTGAATTGGCAGTACAAACTGGGACTAATCTGATTTAGCATTTTCATAATGTGTTATTTTACTGTGGGGCAGTCAGGAGGTATTGGGAGTTCAGAGGAAGAAAAGGATATCACTGAGGAAGAATAGTTTTGCCCGTGTTAGCGAAGCAGCAAATACATTTCCTACCAGAAAGTACCAGGTTATTCACTTAGGGACTAATAATTTCCACTGTGAAATGGTATCACATCAGCAGAAAGTGAGAAAGAAAAAAGCTTGTGCATTCTGAGGTGAGAATAAATTATTAATGTACAGGATCATGAAAAATGGTCCATCCCTGGAGGTGTTCAAGGGCAAGTTGGAGGGGGTCTTGAGCCACCTGGTCTACTGGGAGGAGTCCCTGCCCATGGCAGCGGGGTTGGAACTGGATGACCCTTAAGGTTGCCTTCCAACCCAAACCATTCGATGATTCTATAATTCTACAAGAAGCACATAGCCATAGGATGCGATAGGCGAGATATTTATAGTGCTGAGGTGGGACTACTGCCATTAAACCAGATCTTGGGGGGACTTAGTTCAAGTATTCGTTGCTGTTCTGAGCAACAAAAGTGAGTTCAGGTAAGAGCAGAGCTTAAGAGAGCTACTGACGTGATGGGGAGAGGGGAGATGTTAGCTGAACAAAAGCATTTATACCTGCTGCAATCTGCATCTTATCACTGAAACGTGCCAGCTGGCATCTTATGGGCTAGCTCAGAGACTGGAAATACTGGTGGGGCATGGATAAAGTTCCAGCATGGAATTTCACCTGTTTGCTTTCCAGAGTAAAAGGCCCAAAATAGAGCTCCCGTGCCTGGCACTTCCGCAGAGTCACTGATAGCCAAGATTGTCTCTCTGTGACATGGTAGCATCGGAAAATAAAGGCTGAGAGGAACCGTTTATCCCTATGATCAGTAATATTGTAAGAACGAACAGTTATAACATGCTCATGAATAAATTCATGCTAAGCTCGGATTAGTACTGTCCAGGGAAGACCATCTGACTAGGGTTTAGGTGGAGCCTGATAGGCAGGCAACAGCAGTGGACAGGGCACCAGTGGAGATGTCCCTTTCAGTATGTGCTCCTAAATACATCCTAGTAACAAATACATCTGAAGAAAAGTCTCTCAGCCCCTCCTCTCCAGTTCTTAGTTCTGCTGGACTCTAGGTTGCTTCTGTGATAGTGTTCCCCACATGGTTTTAACGGTACCAGGAATTATTTCTTACCTCTGCCATTCCTTTATGCCTTCAGAGTAACAATGTCTCATTATGTTAAGTACAGCAAAATAGCCAAGAAGTATTGATTACGTGACACGGTGTCTTCAAGAAGAGGTGATTTTACCCTCAAATCAGGAAGGTGGCTTCTTCCTCACTGCGGTAACTGTTCAGAGTTGCAGAGAATTGTGACGCTGTTCTGCCACCAGCTGTTCTCAAACCAGCCTGGAGAAAACGTGGCTCATATACGTGAGCTTTGAATTATGTGTTGTTTGTTTCTTCATGTGATACAAAGCCAGTACATACAGTAAAATAATCTGACACCTTTTTCTTCTTTGCATAATTTGTTACTTTTAAAATCCATCTTACTTTCAAGACTGTCGTATCCGAGTGGGTTTGGTTCAGGATGGTTATCTCTGTGTGTTTTCCCAAGCTCTCACATACCTTGATTTGTTGTGATTTCAGTGCATCTTAGCTGTGCATTAGATTTCATGGTTAATACTTAGAAGGCGGCCATTTATTTTATTTAATGATGCAATTACAAAGGTATCTTGTTTATTACATTTGTGCCCACATCCACGTCAGGCTTGTCTTCAGGAGAATTAGTATCATTTGTCTCATTTGGGACCTGTAACTTTATGCCTCAATTATTCTGTACTATTGCATAAGTAATATTGCCAGGATCTCTATTAGATGGGGACACCAGATGACTTAAGGAAATTTAATACCCTGGCATTTTCAGCCACAGAGCACTTGGTCTTGTTATTAATCAAGGCTCCAGAGCCTTATCCATCTCCTGATTAAAGATTTCAGCAGAAGGGAATCATGCAAGCTTTAAGTACAGTATTTTTAATTAGGGACAAATTCAGGATATCACTATGCATTACTTCTTTAGTAGGTGTAATTAAAGAGCTGATCTGTAACGAGCCCACTTGGAAAAATACTTCTTTTTCAATACTAGAAACCTGCTCTTAAAAAAAAGACAGACCAAAAGAAATGGGGCATAAAATCTATCCCTCGGAAACCTGAACGGGAAATGTCCTGTGGTCATTGATGCCACCTGAAGGCTGAGCATCTTTAAGGAAGGTAGGTTTGGTCACACCACATCGTATGCAAAAGCACACTCACACAGTCTCTGTGCAAGCTAGAAGTATGTGGAGAGTCACTTCAGTTTAAGAAACAGTTTGTGAATTATCCATAAAAAGCAGCAGGATTTGTTGTAGCTAACTTTAACCTTCTGAATGTGATATATCTAAACTAGATCATCTAGGATTCTGGTGGGAAGACAAAGGCTCCTCCAACCAGGGATTCATCCCATCTTGTGATAAGTGTTTGATACTGGTTATCAACGCAGACTGTGTGATACATACCACACGTGGCAACTAGGCTGCCCTAAGACATTTGATGAGGCAAAGACAGAAAGGTCTATATAACCAAAAAGGTCAAGTAATTGAGTTTAGAAACTCAGTAAAGAAATTTGTTCCATCTGCAGTCAGAAGCCCTCCTGGCTTGCATGTAGTAATAATTTCCGTGGTGGCTACTACAGCTTTCTTCAGGCTGGTACTTCCCTTAGCTTTCCCTCCTCTCAGCACAAGCTCCTTCCATTGAAAATAAAACCTCTTCAAAAAGGAACCATCTTGGTTTTGTAAAGCTTCCGTGGTGGTATGAACAACATGGAGCACAACCGTGAATGAAGGGTGTGTGATACAGAGCTGCGATGGAAAATTTCTCTGAAGTGGTATGAATTATAGTTGAGATAATGTGTTTAAACATTACAAGCCCATTACTATGGGAAGCATGCGCACCAAAACCAAAATAATGCTATTTTGCTAATTTGCTCGCTGTTCCTCACAACAGATTCATTTTCTATAATCATCTTGGAGCTGACTGGCGTGACCTGGAGTTTTAGGAACCATCACAGGAGTTTTGAGGCCTACCCAAAGCATTGTTCAAGGGTTCTCCATTGCTAGAGGGAATACTCATTTAATATGGTCTTGCAGTAGGTTAGAGCATCTGAAAAAGCTACCACACCTCAGCTTCCGATTAACACTTTTCAGATGAGATGCTATAAATGAACACGTTATTGTTCCCAGCTCGTTCCAGCATGAAGACTAACAGGGACAGCATCGTAGCTGAGGAGGCATCAAGTAGGCCCCCAGGAACAATAAACTCTCTAGTTTCTATGAAAAGAAAGTGTTTAACCACAAATATAACCATTCCTTAATGGGTGGTCACAGCGTAGCTGAGATGTCTGAAGACACTGTTTCACAGAGAGTTGATGGAGAATACCAGACTAGCTGTGTTGGATGTACTCTGGATGTAAACCCACACCATATAAATACTGTAACTAAACTGGGGAAAGCTTACCTGGAAATTAGCCCCTACTGTCATTATTTGCAGTGAGTCACAGAATCACAGAATAGTAGGGGTTGGAAGGGACCTCTGGAGATCATCTAGTCCAAGCCCCCTGCCAAAGCAGGTTAACCTAGAGTAGGTTGCTCAGGATTGCATCCAGGTGGGTTTTGAAAGTCTCCAGGGGAGGATACTCCATAACCTCTCTGGGGAGCCTATTCTCGGCTCCTGGCACCCTCACAGGAAAGAATTTTTTCCTCACGTTCAGATGGAACCTCCTGAGTTCCAGCTGGTGCCTTATTGCCCCTCATCCTATCACGGGGCACCACTGAAAAGAGACTGGTCTCATCTTCTTGGCATCCACCCTTCAGCTATTTATAAACCCAGATCAGATCCCCTCTCAGCCTTATCTTCTCCAGCTCAACAGCCCCAGGGCTCTCAGCCTTTCCTCGGCACAGAGATTCTCCAGTCCCCTCCGCATCTCCCTAGCCTCTGCTGGACTCTCTCCAGTAGTTCCTTGTCTCTCTTGAACTGGGGAGCCCAGAACTGGTCACAATTCTCCAGATGTGGCCTCACTGGGCAGAGTAGAGATGGAGGAGAACCTCCCTCAACCTTCTGGTCACACTCTTCATAATGCATCCCAGGATACCACTGGCCTTCTTAGCCACAAAGATGCATTGCTGGGTCATGGTGAACTTGTCCACCAGGACTCCTAGGTCCTTTTCCGTGGAACTGCTTTCCAATAGGTCAGCTTCTCACCTGTACTGTTGCAGAGGGTTGTTCCTTCCCAGATGCAGGATTCTACACTTGCCCTTGTTGAACTTCATTAGGTTCCCCTCTGCCCAATTCTCCAGTCTGTCCAGCTAAGTCGTTGGAAGTAAAATGAGGACACACATGAGCTTTGAAGAAAGGTATATGGTAACTTACAGAAAAGCTCAGACTGTGGCTCTGAAATTTGTATTTTGAACGATTAGTATCACATTTCAAATGCTGCCTCAATGCAATGCAGTCTACTCATTGTCCAAAGACATTCATCGGGTTAAAATTTGTTCCAAAATTGGCTGGATTAACTTTGCCATGACAAACTGTATGTCAGCCAGGGGTTGTCCAGCCCCGTGATTTTCAGTTTCTGTTAAAGGAGATACCACATGAAGATAGTGTGGACTCTGTTTCATTGAATGATTCAACAGAAACATTGATGGCACATTGGAACTCAGTCACTAGTGATCCAGTAGGTTGGATCTAGTCTTCAGGACTGGAGGATCATAGTCTGATATTTCTCTCCTTATTAATGGCAAAAGGAGGCTGTCCTGGAAGGCTACGGAGCACATTGAATGTTACTGCAGATATTAGTAGAGGAGAGAGAGGTCACAGGCACAAACCAACTTCATTATACCACTCCCATGATGGTAGCAGTTGCTGAGCCTCAGATCCTAAATTTCTTTGGGACAATTGTCCCCACGGGTGTGGGAGATAATAACTGAATTGGTTACATTTTTCTTTCTTTCAATTTAAAAAGGTAAATAATGAAAATGAATGAAACGATTTTAACAAAATCCAACGGCACATTAAGGTAAAGGGTAAAATATTATTTACCTCGGTAGGATAAGTGCCTTCAAAGGCAATCAGTCCTTTTCAATTAACCAACATGACTTCAGGGAATTAGGATGACAGCTGCAGGAAATAAAATGAGGGTGAGAATGTACTGAGAGAGTACAGTAGTAGATCAGGAACTGTCTCAAATTTGGTTGATTTGTGTAGGGTTTCTGCGTAGGGGTTTCCTGTGTATGGGTTTGAAGACTTGACTTTTATAATTTTGATGTTGCTGAAGCACAACAACAAGGACAGACATGTAATGATACATCCCTAACACCACTTTCCCAGTGTTCAGTGCTCCCTAGCTCAGGCACTTTCTTAACCAAAGATGTTGTCCCTGTACTCTTTGTACTCTTTGATGGAAATACACATAAGGGCTTCTTCCTTCCATGATCTTTCTACTCACATTTTGCATGTATGTAGACATTTGGCATCCACTCTTTTGCACAGCAAAGATGTCCCCAGTCTGTATTCATATGGCAGGAAACAAAATCTTTCCTTATGTTTCAGGCTTACCATGTGATCCTTCCTTCTGATGACCTGTCACTCTTATATCAATGATCTAAGTGGGGAACAAAAAAAAACACTGGAAAAAAAGCAACAAAAATACCAAACCTCGACAACAACATAGACACACGGAGCTTATCCAAAAAGAACGTGGAAGGGAGCTGATCCACACCCCGATTTGGAGTGCAAAATTGGCGTAAATCAGCCCGTGCTCCTCCTTGTGAAGCTGAGGCACCAGAAGAAGAGGAGTAACAAAGGGCTGTGTAGGATGGGGTTTCTGTCTGTGAACCGTTGATAAGGATGTTCCCGTAAGACACAGAGTTTCCTACCCCTGCTCAAACGTGCGCGTCTGAATTTTACACTGTGTACTCGTTGGATAACGTAGCCCAGATGATTATCGCAGTGCTGCTGCACAAATGGGAGCTAGACCCTAGGTGCTACTGATGTTTGCTCATGCTGTAAAGGCGGGAGGTAATATCAACGCAGGAGGGGAGGGAGGAGGAAATAAGTGATCCTGAGGACAACAAAGAGATGAAATGTAATATTCAACGTCATGCATTTAGGGATGAATATTAAAGAAAATGATCCTACTATAGTATAATTTAGCCCATATTATCAGACACAGCAAGAGGGATATGAGCCAAGGATTAGGATGCCAAAGAGCTGAGTTCCAATCTTGTCTCTGCAAATGGCTTGATGTATGCCCTTAGGTAAATTCTCTACCTTCCCTCTTACAGCTTCTCTTTCTGCAGTAACAGGATAATAATATTTAGATGAGCTTTGCAAGGACTAATTAGTTAATGATTATAAAGTGCTTGAATATGTAAAGTGCAATGCGAGTGCTAAGGATTATTATCATCTTCGAAATAATGAGGAATGTTTATTAGTTAGTTATTGTGATTATTTCTTTTAAAGCTCTTTATTGCTAAGTGTGTAAGAGGCTGTCATCCATAAAGTCGCTTTTACAAAGGGATTTAAAGCGGAGGGGGTTGAGGGGTGGTTAGGAGGCACAGATAGAGTTCTAACAGGGAGTTTTAACACTGTAAGCATTCCAGTTCCCACCTTAATATGGCAGCCAGCAGTCCAGACTGCAAAATAGCGAACAGCAGCATTTGTAGCTTCCAAACGGTGTTTCACCACTTCTGCTTGTGACCTTGCACTGCCTGCTTGTTGGGTACAACTGCTTTTTTAGCTCTGCGGTGCTCTACATACTCCTCTGCAGGCAACTGAGGGTTCTCTCTGGGCCACTGTAATAAGAGGAGAGAGGGATGACGAAGATAAACGTGTTGTTGGGTCTAGACTGTGAAGTCCATGTCTGTCTGGGAGCTGGGTAGGGATGAACGTGAGGAGGTTCTACTGACAAAATCTCAGAATAATTGTGGTTGTGGTATCTCTGGAGATTGCGTAGCCCAACCTTCTGCTCAAAGTAGGGTCAGCTAGAGCAGGTTGCTCAGGGTTATGTTTAGCTGGGATTTGAATATTTCTCCAAGGATGGAGACTCCACAACCTCTCTGGGCAACCTGTTCCCTTGTTTAAGCATCTTCACTAAACAACTACCACCACAACAACGTTATTTCTTCTGCTTAAATGGAATTTCCTGTATTTCAACTTGTGCCCATTGCCTCTTATTCTGTCACTGGACACCACTGAGAAAAGCCTGGCTCCAGCTTCTTTAGTTCCTCCACTGGGGTATTTATACACATGGATGAGATACCTCCAAGCGTTCCTTTCTCCAGGCTGAACAATCCCAGCTCTCTCAGCCTCTCTGTGTATCACATAGTCCACTCCTGTAATGATCCTGGTAGTCCTATGCTGGACCTGTTCCAGTAAGTCCATGCCCATTGCATGCTGGGGAGCTCAGCACTGGACACAGCACTCCAGATGTGTCTCACCAGGGCTGAGTATAAGAAAAGGACCACTTCCCTTGACCTGCAGGCAATGTTCATGTGCTAAATGTAGCCTACAAGGTTGTTGCTCTTCTTTGCTGCAAATGAACGTTGTTGGCTCACGTGCAACTAGGTGTCCACCAGGACCCCCAAGTCCTCCTCTTGCAGTCAGTCAGCCCCCAGCCCATACTAGTGTACAGGATATTCCTCCCCAGATGCAGGACTGTAGACCAGAGGCATAAATACTGAACTATAAATAAAAGGACATCTTCATTTTCAGTATTATTTAGCCCTTAATTTGGGTTCGGTAGGTAAAATGCACAGTGATGGCTGGTTTCGAGGGGAACAACATAAGATCATATGATAATTCAGGCTGAAAGGGATCTCAACAGGTCTGTAGTTCAACCTCCTGCTCACAGCCTGCTGCTTCTACCTCCTGACTACTGCCTTTTTGCACTGGAGCCCTCTCACGGGTGTTCTGCAGAGCCAAGCTTGTCTCCTGATATGTCTAGTTGCTTTATTGAGTAGTGGGATGCACCATTCCCATCATTCTTGTATGGATGCTGTCCTTAAAACTCTGCTAGCTTCTCTGATCTCCATTGCCCTTCAGAGTGTCCTCTCAAGGGATCTCCTGGGCAGTTCCCTTAGCAAGTCAAAACTTGCTCTCTTAAAGTCTAGGATTTGCATTGGGCTCCTCTTCCTCTGTATCCCCCCAGGATCTTGAACTACACTCGTTAATACTCCCTACAGCCTAGACTATTATTGATAATCAACTGTCTGCTTCACCCAAGTAAATCCACCCGCATCACATCGGGAGCTAAAACTGGGCTAAAAGTTGCCCGTCAAGCTGGCTGGACACCAGACACTTTGAAAACCCCCTTCCAGGTTGTTTAGGCAAAGCTCCTTTATTGCAGTTGTCTTTGCTGGGCCCTTTAGCTGGAGGCTCGCGCTGTGCAGGAGTGACAGTCGAACTCCCGGAGAGAGCTGACACAGCACTGCATTGAGCTGGGTTAGTCCTGCTAGCCCAGGATCTCTGCAGCACTTTCCACGGCATGGTGTAGACGTGTTCTACATTTTCCCTAACATCCTAATCCTTCCAGAGCACTTGGCTATCAAAGCCCCTAAAAGTATGTTAATACTTAACCTGTAAAAGCTCTGCTTATCTTCCTCCTGCCCTCCCATCGTCCCAAATAGAAAATTGCTGACAAGTCTAAGGATGAGATAAACTGGCTCATGAGGGTGAGGAGAAGGAAAGAGACTTAAGCTGACAGCCTTGATCTCCTGCCATCCTTTTCCTCCAGACAGCCCTTCAGAGTTCCAGGGCAAGCTGCACGTGGAACAACTTTTACATGGTGGTGTTCGCGCTGCTGTATCCCTTCCCATGAGCTTCTTAGGGAGGAAACTGGATTTACTTCAACTTCTCCGAACTTCTCTTCTGGCAGTGCAGCCCAGCCCTCTGCTCTCCTGCACACCCCGTCAGATGGTGACAGGGTGATCTACAAGCAGCTTCCGAGAGGGAGACTTAAGCTTATAAGTGCCTTAAAATTTCACATGGAGATGGGTTTTCCATTGTAATAAGAGCTGACGGTACGTTTTATAATCAAAATGCAAACTCCCTTCCCCTGCTCACTGCTCAGGAGCACAATTGAGAGTGACAGAATTCATTACACAACGGAGACAGATGGAGGATTTTAAAAAGAACCGTACATCAAGAGCGGAGGTCTGCGAGTGTGTAGATAGTGGGCAAAAAAAGCTTAAAAACTTCAATCCCCTCCATGCTGCTGAAAATTACCGATCTTCTTATCTTGGCAAAACCTTATTATGCAAATAGTTGTCAAGTGGAACACTCAAATTGGCAAAATTACTTTATTGTAGCACTTTTTACACTCCCTCGGTGAAAAGTCTGTTTTGCTCCTGTGATAAGTAAATGATGGATTACTCTTGCTGTTTCAGAATAGCAGAGTGGAAAATGACGTAGGAGCACTGTCAGTGGAATGGGCTCCATTTAAACAGAGGGATGCTACCAGTTTTGGAAAGGAGCATGCCACTTAAAAATGGCCCAGTCAGTTCCTCTCCCTTCTCCTGCTTAACTGTTCCAGAGGCGTGAAGGCAGGTGAGTAGACTGAGATTTTTTCAGACACCAAACGATTCTTCCTTTTTGCTTGCACCATTGTAGGCTTCGGTTGTTTTCAAACAAAATGTGGAGCTTGCCAGCACTTCTTCCTTACCCAACGCAGCAGGCACTTCAGGTTTTTTCTTCCTTTCAACAGTTTCTTCTGTGTTGCAACACAGAATGCTTAAGTCTCTCGGTTGTGGGCTCGGTGATGAAATGTGTCCATTACCTCCACATGAAGAGTGTTATTGCCTTGGGTTTTTTCTTGAGAAGGCAAGAACTGGAAATGGCTAATGGAGCAGAACTGCGTACATCCTCTCCTCAGAAGCATTCAACCCTCCTTTCCAGAGCTGATTGAATTGTGAGCACAATATTGCCAGGTCAGACTTCTTGGCACTGGGTTAGTACTGAATAACCAGAGAGGAACGAGATACAACCACCTGAAAGTCATTGCATTACTGAAGTGATTCAGTGAGTATCATAGAATCATGGAATGGTGTGGGTTCGAAGGGACCTGTGAAGATCATCTGGTTCCAACCCTCCTGCCATGGGCAGGGACATCCTCACTAGATCACATTGCTCAAAGCCCCATCCAACCTGGCCTTGAACACTTCCAGGGATGAGGCATCCACAGCTTCTCTGGGCAACCTGTTCCAGTGCCTTACCACCCTCACTGCAAAAAATTGTCTTCTTTATGTCCAGTCTAAATCTACCCTCTTTTCATTTAAACCCATTGGCCCTTGTCATGTCACTACAGGCCCTTGTTAAAAGTCTCTCTCCATCTTTCTTATAAGCCCCCTTTAAGTGTTGAAAGGCCACAATAAGGTCTGCTCAGAGCTTTCTCTTCTCCAGGCTGAACCTCAACTGTCTCGGTCTTTCTTCACAGAAGAGGTGTTTAATCCCTCTGCTCATTTTGTGGCCGTCCTCTGGACATGCTTTAACATGTCAATGTCTTTTCTGTGCTGAGGACCCCAAAGCTGGATGCAGTACTCCAGGTGGGGAGTCTCACAAGAGCGGAGTAGAGGGGGAGAATCACCTCCTTCAACCTGCTGGTCACACTTCTTTGGATACAGCCCAGGACACAATTGGCTTTTTGTTTCCATTCACCTGTAGCCTCAAGTCCTTCTCCTCAGGGCTGCTCTCAATCAACCACCCACCAGCCTGCAGTGATGGTGGGGACTGGCTGGACCCAGGTGCAGAACTTTGCCCTTTGCCTTGTTGAATTTCATGAGGTTTGCATGGGTCCCTTCCTCATTTATGGTAGGAGACAGCACTTCCAAAAAGCCACACTTTCACAACAAGTGGTCTTGCTGTCATACAAAGCTGTCTACGTGAGCAGGTAGGCTATGCTGGTCCTACAGATGGGAGCAGGTTCCAGCTGCCTCCCAGGGCAACAGGGATTCCTGGTGGTGGTGTTGGGAGCAATCTGGAGTGCAGATCACCGCTGAGGGTTTGCAGCCAGCTCTGGAGGAAACAGATGCCTTCCTGCCTCTAAGGGATTACAGAATAACAAGGAGGGAAGGGGAGGAGGAAAACAAGGGGCCTGTTTTTCTCCTTATATCCCACTTGAGTTGTTCTAGGTGACGCTAAAATGAAAAAGAATTCATGCTATTCTTTCTCAGAGCAGGGAGCAGAATAGCAACTGAAAAATGTGCCCATGGCCTGACATTACAACAGCTTTTTGGAGGGCAAGCAATGGCCATTCATCTCCTGGCGTGCCTTCACAGGAAGTTAAATTCAGATTCCTTGTTTGCTTGGCGAGTTGTTTGCAAGTTGCTATGGCTGATTTCCCCATCCATCTTTTTTTCTTCTTGCAAATTGTGGTGAAAGCAGAAGGGCATCTACTGACATTTTCTAGGCTGGACCAGCTTGGCCACTAGCTGTAGTAACAGTGGTAGAAGACTCTGTGGGGTGTTTTGTGACTTGCGTTACACAGCTATGTATCCTCATTGAACTGAACTAAGTTCTTGCTTTTTTTGTTCAGTTCATTGTCAGTGTTAGAGTGGTAAATGTTATCAGAAAGCTTTCTAATTCAGAAAGGATGTTTTGCCTTTTTGTATCTAATTCTCATTTTGGTAGATCTTTCCTTACTGATATATCTGCATTCTGTTCCCCAGCTTTTATGAACATCAATTTTTGTTATATCTGTGGGCATGAAAGATCTTACAGCCCCAAATGTTATATCTACACTTCACAGTCAGAGCAGTTCCAAATACTTCTAAGTATGGTGTGCTTGGTATATCCACCATCTTCAGAGAAGGTGGAGGACTGTAGTGAGTTGACCTTGGCAAGCCATCAGATGCACATCCAGCTGTTCTCACTCCCCCTCCTCAACAGAGGGACAAAATAAGATGAAAAAACTTGTGGATTGAGATAAAGGCAGGGAGATCACTTACCAATTACTGTAATGGGGAAAACAGACTCAAGCTGGGGAAAATTAATTTACTGACAAAATAGAGTTGAGTGGTGAGAAACAAAGACAACCATTAAAACAGCACCTTCACCCTCACCTTTTTCCCAGTCCCACCTTCACCCCTTTCACTCCTGACTCCTTGAGGGGCACAGGGGCTGGGGCTGGGGGTTGTGGTCAGTCCATCAGAGCCTCTCTCGGCTGCTTCTCCCTCCTCACACCTCTCCCTGCCCCAGCATCCGCCCTTCCCCAGGCTCCAGCCCTTCAGGGACAACCTCCTCCCACCTGGGCTCTCCACGGCTGCAGATCCTGCAGGAAATATCCCTCTGCTGAGGCCTGGGGCCCTCCCCATGCTGCAGGATGGCTCTCTGCTCCAGCAGAAAGAGTCTTTATTTACTATGGAGGGACCTAGATGTCCAAATTACACTTGGTACTTCTAGATAGATGAAGTTAAATGAATCCAGGCTGAATCTGAGGCCTTTGCTTTCTAGGAACTGCCTCCGTACTGAGTACGCCTCACCATACCGTGAGGTCCTGGTCCCTCAACCACCAGACCAAGCATTTGCTGAAACAACCTATAGGACTCTTTGTTGGAAATATAAGGAACAGTGAATATACAGATGTTTCTGCTCTGTCATGATGTTGGGATATATTGGAGTACTCCCGTTTCTCAGGAACACAGAAGTGCTCTGGGATTTAATAGACGTAATTTAGACATAGGCATAGAGTTCTTCATCACAATGTATACCATAAAGTACATTTAAGCCTCGTGACTAGACCGTGGTCTAGTCACACATGGAAGGTAACACAAAGCCTTACGTCCTAGATATATTACAGAGGAGTGCAGGTCTGGGTCTTCACAGAAGTCAGCGGGGCTTTGTGTGGGTGAAGCACGCTGCCTATGCACAGTTGTTCATGAGATCAGTACTTTGCCTGCAAAGAAAGTAGCGTGGTGCTACCTACATTCACGGGAGAACAAATAAATGTGTTTTCTAATTCTAATTCCTCCATAACTGAGTTCTGTTGTTAACACATCTACGTGGTTTTGTCATCTCTATGCAATGCATCCTTTTTTTTAAAGGTAGCATTGTAGGCAGCACCGCTTAGGAAATAAATGCACTTCACGTGGATCTGTCTAAATCACATGTTTCTAGAGTACTTCATCTGAAATTTAGTCTAAATATAAATAAACAGTTTTATCTCAAATGACATATTTTACATAGAGCGCATTTCCCCGGTTTTGAGAAGTCTATTTGGAAATGTTGCAGCTAAGGTTGAGGACAAGTGCAACATCTAGTCAATACAGATCCCTTCTGCTTTGCACAAGCACACAAACCCGCTGCCTCAAATGCTCTCTTCTTCCCTTCTTGAGTTAAAGTGATGAAATGTACGCTTATGAAACTTCACAGAATTTTGTATGTCACATTGATAATCCATCAATTTTAATAAGTAATTAGATGATCTCGCTGAGTGCTTATATATCGGCTCAATTACTCATCCACTGAGTCCCACAACTGTGTTTTTTAAAAGCATCTGTTACACTAGAGTCCAGGCTTAACTGGCGGACCGGACTCAGATATTATACCATCTGTTCCAGTGGTTGACCAATCTCACAAGCTCTGGACCTTGTTTCTAATTAGAAGGTAATTGATGTCTGCTTCCAACTACACACGCTTTTGAATCCCCAGGCATCAAGTTAAAGAGCCTTCTAATAGATGACTTTTTTTTTCCTTCCCTGCAAATATTTAAAGATTAAAGTTTTCTATCTTTTGGGGTTGGACTCGATGATCTCCAGAGGTCCCTTCCAACCCCTAACATTCTATGATTCTGTCTTTCACTGACAAGACAGTTTTCCAACCCTTAAATCCTTTTTTTTTTTCTGATCCATGTTGTGTTACTTAGCATCCATTTAAGCCACGAGTACTGCAAATGTAGTCAATATTTTAGTACCAATGTCCTCAATGTCACATACATTGTCCTGAAATCTCCTCCTACTTCTAGTTGCCACAGTGCATGGCCGAGGTTTGCCTCAGACCTGTGGACATATGATTGCACCAGTGACTCATCTTGAGCTGTTTATCTGCTTTGACTCTCAAGTCCTCTGCACTACTTGTTAAATTACAGGTTCCCATTCCTAGTGCCTATATTTGGCATTCTCAGATGCTTGGATTTAGATTTATCTACATTGAAATGCATTCATTAGTTTGGGTGGATCTCTGTTGTCATGTCTGTTGCCTTGTGTTCATCAGCACACTTCAGATCACTGTTACAAAGATTAGAAATGTAAGATCTAGTGGCTGTTGCTGAGGGTGAGGTTAGAACCTGTTCAATTCAACGTGATTCTCAAGAAAAACGTGAAGAGTTGGAAAGCATTGTGAACATGGCCATGTCCCAGGAAATGGAACATGAGGGACCATTGGTGGACTCTGACTTTCCTCAACTTGATTCCTTAGTGAGGAATTCCTTATACTGGAAATGTGCAAGCTTCTTTATTTGAAGTGGAAACCGTGTTTCTTAGAAATTTCTCAGTGCCGTATTTTCCATCAGAGTGTTATGAGCTGTGGAAGTCAAACACCTTACACTTGACAATCGGATCTTCGTAGTCACCTTCAACAATCAGTTATCTGACCTTTCAGAATTCAATCCAATTGATTCATGTATTTAATGTTTTAAATAAATAAATACATAGGCTGGTACTGGGTCCAGCCCATGCTTTAATTCATTCTCAGTTGAGTCCTGTGGTGTTGTACTCTTTTGAGGTCAAACAAGCACGTTGTGATTATCTGTCTTGCCACTCTTGCTTTTCTTTGAGTAGGGGTATAACATAAAGCTTCATTCAGCATTTTGGAATTTCCCCTGTATCCACGGATTTATTAATATTTGACACACCAATGGGATGAGTCTACTTGGCTGGCTCTTTGGGAGCTGTGAGGAACGGACTGTCCAGACTTGCTGATGAAAGATTGCAGGAGTTATTTTAAATCCTTCTGTGTTCCTGAGATAATCCATCGAGGGATATAATTGATGGCACAAAAGGGATATATTGTGGTGCTCAGGGACGTGGTTTAATGGTGACCTGTCAGGGCTGGGTTAATGATTGGACTTGATGATCTTAAAGATCTCTTCCAACCAAAATGATTCTATGAGCACAACATCCTTCATTACCTAAATACGCAACAGAATTGTTTATTGAATGTTTTAGTATTTTTGTGTCCTTAATAGCAGTATTCTCTCTCTACCCTAATTGGTCTGTGCTATAGCTAGGATTTATTTTATTTCTTTCTCCCCTAATTCCCCCAAAATTGTTTCTTTAGCCTGGCCAGGAGTTGTTTCTACTGGTGCCTTTAGCTTCTTTTTGTAATGTGTAGCTGACATTGCATTCTGTCTATTTTATATTACATTTATATTTTTAAGCTTCATCTCTTAAGTAAACGAGCCATACTTAATCAACCTGTCTGTCAGCATCTATCTTCACCGAGGCTTAAGGATATTGCAGATTAAGGAGGGTTTTGAATGTCCCTCGTGGGGATTCAGACCTGTGGATATGCCATTGGTGATATCATTGTAAGAGCTGTGGCTACCAGTGCAAGGACACATACAGTCTGCTGGGTATAGATATAGATACCTGAACTTCATCACTGAATCAGGATGTAGATTTAACTAAAACTCTCCATTTTTTAAATTATGGGATCAAGGCATGCTGGCCAGTTAGCAATTTGCTTTCTCATTTTACTATTTACATGCTTTCTGCCGTGAATTCTTCTCCGAACTTTCTCAGTTTGGGGAGATGTGCACCGATGATATACATAAGTTGTTACTGATTGAGAACTGATTTTGGTTTTCGTGTTCAATGTAATCAAATCATGATCCCTCATGCCTTGGAAACTGCAGATTTCCAATCCAGTAAGTAACTCATCTATATCCACCATAATCAGGTGCAGCCGAGTCATTTTATCTCGCTACGCTAGCCTGACATAAAAAGGAGCAGCTGCAATTTTTATGCGTTATTAGTGGCTCCTTGCAACGTTAATCATATTCCTCACAAACTGAAATTTCCCTTCAGAACATAGATCCTGTTTTTAATTTTTTAATCTTCTCTCATCGACAGGCAGGTGGTTAAGGAGTAACTTCATTTTCTCTGCTTTCTTTTGATAGTTATTACAAATCCCCACCACTGTGTCTGCTCCCGGGCTTTACTTATTAGTACTGCATATTCAAAATTATGAATTATTCTGCAGTAATGGCTCAGAAATAATTCTGCAATTCTGAATTATTAATACTTCTTTAACAGGAAGCAGTGTCTTTGACACAGAGGTTTTACTGTCCCCCCTCCCCAACCCCTCTCACCTTCCTGAGCCTTGTTAAATCAGAAGATACTTAGCCTCAGAAGTGGTTTGTTTCTGGCCCTCCAAGAAGAATTCCATCATTTTGTTTAGGTGTGTGCCTTCACCTGTAAGAATTTCCGTGGGTTTTTTGCTTGTTTTCTGGGCTTCCAGCAGGAGCATACAAGCAAGTTGAAAGCGTTCTTCGTCATGCCAGGTCGATCAGTTCAGCACTGTGGAGTTAAACATCGCAGCACGTCTGCCTTTTACACATTCTCCCCTTGCATTTCGGGCATGGTTGGCCTGACAGCATTCAACTAGAAAAGATTAGTTTTCCTCTGCGTGTGTCAGATGCACTTTTACAAGTGAAAACAGAAAGCTGCAGTGAAACCAAAGGATGTCTGCAAGGCCAAATACTGACTTTCTGGGAGAGCTGAGGGGTAAAAATCCAAAATGTGGTTCCAGCTCACCCATTGCCAGGCAGAGATTAGATCCATTGCCCTTCTTTCCTCATAGGTTCCCTCTTCACCTTCCAAAGAAAGGGCTCAGCATCTGCCAGGTTGCAGCACTGTACATTTCTATAGCAGAAATATCTGCACACACGTAACAAACACACAACCGTATGTGTTTGTTCTGGTATTAGACCTCTGACACACCTCTGGCCTTTTATTGGCATGGCTTGGTGTCACCCATTGAGATGCACTTCAGAATTCGATGCTGCCTTGTAGCTACTGTGTCTTGAATTCTCTTAGTTGAGCTGCTGGGGAAAAGATAGGCACAAACAAGAGGTCAAGCCAGTTCCTTAACCAGACTGATCTGGTTAAGAACACTATCAACATCTTCATCCTGGTGAAGATTAAGCATTGAGTAGGCCATAGGCTCAGAACATCTTGCCTTTGGTGTGTCATCCTCTCGCAATGTCACCCCAAGCTGAGGCAGGAGATGATGGATAAGCAGAAATGCTGTTGCCTATATTTGATTTATTTCCTATGAAAGAACTGGATTTTTGGAGCCTGCTTGCCCAGAACTTCTATGCTTTTGGAAAAAAAAGCATCTGAAGACTTGAATCATCCACTGCAAGGAGAACTGAATAAAAAAATGAAGAGGTCTAAGAAAAACAGACATTTTCTTTAAAAAACATAATTTCTCACTTCTCTTTTACTAGCACACCCACACACTCACTTATTGATTGATGGCAGTTAAAGGATGGCAATCCAGAGGTCAACACCTGAGCCCAGATAATGGGATCAACAGAACTAATTACAGAAAGATGGTAATTATTTACGTTCCATTGCTTTGAACCTTGTAGCCTGAGGTATCCAAAAAGGCTCCAGCTGCAGGGATTTTACAGGCTAAGCATGCAGGCCATTGATTTGAGTGAAGCTCCAGACATTCCTGCTCACCTCAGAAAATGCCAGGTACTAGATCCCTACCCACCTCTCCTTGTAAGCTGCTGTTCCAACAGGAGGTTAAAAGGATGACCCTGATTCTGCCTTTTCAGTATAGCTGGGTACCAGGTACCTGTAAATCTGAGAGATACTTTTTAAAAAATAAGCTAAATTGGGTAGTGTTTCTACATAAGCATCCAAGAAGAAGCACCTTGGCTTTTTTCTGCTGTCTACCTCAAAGCTCTGAGGTCTTTGTGATCTGTTATTAATGGTAATGTGCTCTGAGGGATTAAGCTATGAGCACAGACAATTAAAAAAAAATTAAATATTCCGTTCTCATGGTGTTTAGCTGTGTGAAACAAACAAATAATGAAAAATGTCGCCACCAATCTGTTAATGTAACTTCTGCTCCATTGAACAGGTGGAGCAAAAGGTATGGGTATTTTTTCCTTCTTGGAAATATCATCTGTGTGTCTTTCCAAGATGAAAAAATAACAACACTACATTCACTTGCCTGGCCATCTGGATCGTCTTCTGAGCCTTATTTAAACAAAACCTGAAAACAGTTCCAAGATCTTTGCATGAAAACAATGAGAAAAAAAAGAAAATAATATTCAGCAAGGAGCAAGGTGTATGGATTAATGCCCAGAATGGCATCGGAGTTACAGCTCCAGCTTCATGGGTTTTCCTATTTCACTGGTGCCTATTTCTTGGCACCAGTGCCAATGAGACAGTTTTTATAGATGGCATCCCTTTGTAATATTGGCATGGCCTACAAATTCTTTCAAGCGTGAGAGATCAGATGGTAGTGGACATTTGAAAGGCAGCAGCAGTCCAAACTTTCACAACTCCATTGAGCACGCTTCATGTCCCCTCACCATTAGCTTTGCTCTGGCATTGCTGGAACAGACTCCCATGGTTCACATGATCAGTGCAATTTAACACCTCCTTGCTTACTCTTTTCCTCCGATTTTTCAAATGTGTTTATTCACTTCAGAGCTTCTGAACGATGGTGGAACTGGGACTATGGAGAAGAAAATCCTCTGTTGAAGAACAAAACCTCCAGCGCAGAAATAGCGGCCGGTGAAGCCAACCTTTGTTTCCACTGTCTTTCATTTTTTAAATTTTGCCTGGAGATGGGAGAATAGTCTAGTATTCATGATCAGCTCAGTCTTTGGCCTCCTTACTGCTAAGAGGCTGGCATCAGTGGTCATTGTCAAACCAAAGCCTCACGTAGCGTTTCATCTGCTTGACTGAGAGTTGTGGCTTCTGTTTTCTGCTTTGTCACATATTTCCTGGTTAGAGAACCACAGACCAGATCCAAAAAGGACTTTTGCAGTGTGAGTGAAAAATTATTATTCTCTTGTATTAGAATTATTATATTCTATTATCTCGCATCCTCAAATATTGCTGTTGCAACCTGTTGAGCCTTTTGGCCAGGCAGTAGTTTTCATGGGCAATAGGCAATTACATTTCACTTCGTCACAGAAGCGCTTCCTGAAATTCTTGGACTGAAAACCAAGTTTATCTGCAAGGGGCAGAATTAATAATACCTAATTTGCTGTCAACTGTGGCCGCTGTCACCCTCAATTTTTCTCTTTCTCACATCTCTCCCCCTTGCTTAAACCCCACTATACCTAAATTGAAAAAACGGTATTTCCAAAAAATGGTATTCCAAAAAAATGGTATTTCCAGAAACTGCTCCATTTGCTGT
Organism: Eurystomus gularis; assembly: GCA_013400335.1. Classification (NCBI taxonomy): domain Eukaryota; kingdom Metazoa; phylum Chordata; class Aves; order Coraciiformes; family Coraciidae; genus Eurystomus; species Eurystomus gularis. The sequence goes on along the minus strand of VZZY01011850.1, from coordinate 17,536 downwards.
TTGAGCGGCTATCTGCTGCCGAATCAAAGATCAGGTGTCTTCTCTACAAGGCACCAAGTATCATGAGAACACAAGTATATTTTAGAGGCTTCTGTTCCCCTCTCAGGTGTGATTGAACTTGGTAAAGAAGTTTGGAGCTCCTGGGGGGCAAGGAAATAGGCTGACACACAGAAAACCAGCTTTCTTGCAAATTACAGGGCACATCGATTCTCCTTTAAGAGGATATGTTTAGAAGGAAAAAAATAGATGTGAAAGACATGTAGTTTCAGGTTCAATATTTATCTATAAGCAGCGATCACAGAGATAATCTGATAAGTGTAAACTGTTTGTAATGTATATTTGCACAGCAGCATTTTGGGTATTTATTTGGGGACTCTCTGGATATAGAACTAATTTACACCCACAATTTAATACAGCATATAATAAGATTTAGCAGGATTGTGGCTTAAAAAAAAAACCTACCCGACAAACAGCAAACAAAACAAAGCAGCTCACTGACATTCTCTATCAGTCCTCTTTTAAATAGCAACCACTTACTGCATGGCTGGACTCTGACTCAGAGATATTAAACACAATAAAGCCGCACATTTAGATATTTTTTTTTGCCCATCCCTCAGATTAGGCTGGATTTCAGCAACGATTCTTCTAGTTTCAAATAGACTGCTATATTTGCATCCTAACAGGGAAGCATGTTCCAAAAGCAAGAATTTTCCAAGAAAAGGAGACAAAGGAGGCAACCAGGTCTTGGCTGTAATTGAAGGTTAAAAAGCTGGAGAAGTTCACTGAATTGAAACCCTCACGGGCTGTGAACTTCATGTGAGTTGCTCACCTGTATCTACAGCCGTGCCAGACCTACTCTGAAGAGAGGTCCTAATAAATGGCTTCCTCTGTCCCACTTTGGGTGCTTCTGCCTCATCAAACCTCTCTGACTGACAGCAAGAAAATATCTTCAAAGTGGGAATTTGTGCTCTGTTGTTACGAGTAGTGCACGTACCATCTTCTGTCCATGAAAGGAAGGAGCCAAATTCATCAGCCATAGTGTCTGGTTTTTTCCTCTAGGAATCTGAACTCTGTGTACTCCATCCGTCTAGAACTGGTTTCTGGTGGTTACACAATAAATTCCTCGTGTTCCTGATAGAAAACTTTCCCCGTCCAGCTATCAAAGTAGTGTTGCCGCTTCTGATATGATGTTTTAGCACTCTGTCATGAATAATCTAAACTTGTACTTTAATTTTAAATATATATGTGTATTTTTGCCTTTGGGGAGTAATTACATAGTCTAATAGAATTTGGTGCTAAGGCTTTTTCTTTCTGTAAGTTTAAATTGCTTTTTCTTTTTTGGAAACATAATGTATTCCTACTACTCCTTACGGAACACTCTAAAATATTTTCATATTACACTTTAATTTTTAGCTTCCCCCCCTCCCCTTCTCCACAACAGTTTCATCGCCTTTTTTTCTCAAGTTATTAATAAATAAAGACTTGCCTTCATGTGTTCCTTGACATTTTTGCAGACGTTCTGGCAACAGATTGAATAAATTATGTTATCGGATGTTAACCAAAGTAATGGCCTATTATGAATGGAGAAAAGCAAATAACTCTAGATCAAGCTTGGCATTTCAGCTCTTGCAGCATGCGAGCTGCTGTATTATTGAATCCTTCGTTGCTGTAGCAATAGCCAAACACTAACTGTGTGCCTGAAGGCTGCGGTGGAACATGCACATCCTTCTGACCTTTCGCAGCGCTATTTTGGTGGGAATGGCTGTTTCTTTCTGCAGCCCACTCTTTTTTCTCTCCGCATGTGTGCGGGAGTGAGCAAACATCAGCGTCTCGACACTTTTATGTAGCACGTTTTGGATCTCAACATGCAACGGCAGTAGAATAACCTCTGCAAAGGAAACCAGCTTTCCTACCCAGTAGGCCTACAGCAATCACCAACTTTTCCAAGCGTCACTACACCATCAGCTGTCAACCGGTGCCATCCAATAAAGTCATCCGTGATTAATTATTCTTAAATGACAGCAGCATATTGAAACAAGCTGATAGCTGCTGACAGTGGAAATCCAATTAACCTGAATTACTATCTTGATTGTGGCCCAATTAATGTCAGCTGTGCCATGTCAGAAGTGAAGGCTTGGCTAATGTAATTGTTTAATTAATTCACTGCAGAGATTAGTTGATGTGGGACTGCCCTTATGCCGACTTCTTTTCTTCTTTGTTGGTTTTTTTTTTCCCCTCCCCCACTGAACGTTGCATTTGCGAAGGAAGGGTAAGCAGCTTGCTGTCTACAGCTTTTTGCTTAAGTGGATAAATGAAGTTCTATCTTTAAATAGGGTTTGAAAGATCACAGAGGGAATAGTAGAGCTGTTAAACTTCTGTTAAGAGTCTGTTGTTGCCCGTTGCTTCAGTGAGTTTTACTGTGCCCCATAGCTGAGATGCGAAGGAATTATGAGTTTTCTTTGATGCATTTTAACAGAGGGATGATGTTACTATGCATTAATGATTTCTGTGCATTTTAAAGTATGTAGAGTGAACAGCAGGAGGGCTGGTAATGGTGAGAGGTGGATTTATTTATCTTTGGAAATAGAAACCTGAGTCAGAGGTGACTGGAAGTCTGTTGCTTGTGATGTCATATGTGCCTGGTGTCTTGAGAATAGTTCATGTTATCTCTTGTGCAAAGACAGTCTTGCATGTCAAATAATTAAGAGTATTAAGAAGTGCATTACGACCAATTTTAGGAATGACTCACTAAAGAAAAGGGTCTGTTGGTGGTGATTCCAGTTGAAGCACATTACAGTAGCTGTTACGATGTTCTCCATATCCATTTAAATTTCTCTAGCTCTCTGCTGGTCAACTTTTAACAGCTATAATGCATTTAAAAGAAAAGTAACATTTCCATTCATACAAGAAATAAAGTGCAACGAAACAACTGTGTCCTAAGCGTTGCGCAGAACCCCTGGCTAATAGTAAGTTGGAGTTTGTGAAGTAGAGCAAGAGAAACTTTCCTTGATCTCCACCAGAAACTTTAAACTATTCTTTAAAAATACAGCCAGACTCAGACTGATTACCAAATAAGAGGATTATAATGAAAAAAAAGGAGCTCTAATGACTTAAAGGAGCTAGCATTAAAAAGTTAAACTCAGTAAATTAATGTTAAGTACAGAGGCTCTGACAACCAGAAAGGGGAAAGTACACACACCCCCATACAGATATCTATATATTTTTTTTCCCATGTGGAGCTCAACTATTTAAGCTCTTGTCATAGATGCCAGAGAGAAAAGGAATGGAGAGTTAAAAGCTTTGATCAGCTGCATGTAAAAAAAGCTGGGACACTTAACAAGTTCAGAGGTTCCCTTCACTTCTCCAGCGTCTTTAAAAATATCTAGTTTCTTGAATGTCAACATCAAAATTTTCCACAAGCAGGATCTCTCTGGAGATGTCTGCCTTTGAATTGTTCTCCAAATAGAACCAGTGCGTGAGCTCCCATGGAGGTTTCAGTTTAGCTGGAAGCGCTCAGAACTACTTTAGAAACTTTCTCAGAGCTTCAAACCAGTCATTCCGTTCAGTTCTCAGGAGGTTGGGAGGATTTGTAGGTAAGTTTAGGAGAATATGAAGATAAACCTTATCCTGGAAACTCAACTTCTCAGCAGCCTAGGAGAACCACCCAGCATATTTTTAAGAAAACTCTCATAAAAACCTGAGCTACGTAAAAACTTTGTAAACTCCGCTTCTTTGACAGTTTATTAATTTGTTGGCTGTGCATCTCTACAAAGATTTCTTTAGATGGTATGTAACGGAAATTTCTTTTTCTTACCTTCAAGTTAGTTGGAGTTGGGTTACCTGCTGTCTCTTGGCTAAATTCCCCTCCCTCTACCACGCTGGAGAATCTCATCTCTCTGCTGTCTTGTTCATTGAAGGAAATGTTGACGCGTTGTTTTTTCCTTACATGGCATAAATGCTCCATGGATGGAGTAGATGTGCTTTCTAACAAAATTGGCAACAAATTGGCACCAGAAGAGAAGTCTTACACATATACGCAAAGATGCGGTGGGCTTAATACATTGAGTTGCTTTCTGCCTCCTTCCGTCCTTGCAATGAGATAACACTCAAACGTGAAAGCTACCTTTGCTTTTGATTTAAAGACTCATAATTTCATTTAATTCTTTCTTTCTTTTGCCCGTTGTCCTCTCTTTGCTGCTAGTAATGGGTATGCTCTGTAGGGTAGATGGTTGCCACTGTGCTTTGTGATGCTCACAGAGCTCTGTTATTTCTCACAGTCAAATTATTCCTACACACTTCATGTAACAAGTCCTCTGTGTTGCCAGTGCCTGACGCTGGGCTTTACGATTTTGACCAACAGGATCAGGCTCCAAGGCCATTTGTGGAGCAACGCTGACATTCCTTTTTTTTTTTTTTTTCTAAGAATGATTCCTTTTATTCAGAATCTGTCACAATCTGTAACTATGTGGGGTTTTTTACATAGAAGCAGGAAACACACAGCTTTGGTGGCGCTGAATATTGCATCATGCGTCTGAAGATTGTCTTATCACCAGGAACTGATGAGCAGGAAAACGTTGAGAGCTGTGGTTGTTTTCAACTTGCGTATCAGACATCGTTCACCTTAGCTTAGTTCAGAGTCAAACCAAGTTTAGGACACATATTGCAGAGAGCCCCAAATGGCTGTTTGAGAGATGAAGGAAGGGACTTCATTTTATTCCTCTGCAATATGAGATCCAGTGCCAAACCCGTAAGTCTATTGTGTGCCTACAGAATTACAGAGAGGTGCTATCATCCAGGAAGATGTTAAAGCTTCTAATCTTAAGAAATGGATGAACTAGTTTACCTAAAAAACCCAACAAAACAACAAATAAAAACCCATCCACATATAAATGGGATATTAAAAAAACCAACAGTGCTTGCGTGTTGATCTTAGCAAATAATGAGAACCGTGATCATAGGCGTCCCTACTATTGCTCTATTTATTTAATGAAGTAAATTTAATGAGAATAGGAAACGTAGGTGCTATATCCTCCTGTACAGTTCTCTGCACTGCATGCTATTCTGAGATTTATTTTTTTTTTCTCTTTATATTTGAATGCTTTTCTTACAAGTCTTGAACTCTTCTTATGCTCTTTGTTTGACTTTCCCTGGATCTCCATCTGTAAAACTGAGCAGAAAACCCCAGGAGAACACTACCTCACACAAAATTTTCCAACACTTTGTTCTTTCTCATAGAGGAACAAGTGCAGTATCAATTCAGGCTACCTCCTGGCATTTGTGCATTTAATCCGCCAGAAAACTGAAAGCTCACAGGCCACTGAGAAAAGGAAAAAAATAACAAGAGACCAAAAATACTATTCAAACCTTGAAGAGCTTGTTTGGGTTTAAACAAAAGCTTAGATCAGGAATTTTGAGAGCCTAACCAATTCTCCATGGCTTCTACAGAAAATCCTGCTGCCTCAAATATAACTCCGTCCCACCCAATGAAGTGATATTTTATTGCTATTTCTTTTTCGTTTCACTGGCGTTACACTACGTTTGACTTTATCCGCTTCTTGTGACAGACATTAGTAAGCAGCGGAAAGGAAATCTCCTTTTGTCCTTTAATGATGCTCATTTCACAATTATTTAAGACTCATCCTGTCTCTGTGAGAGCTACTATGAGTAGGTAAAGATGCTCATACAGGTATTTATAGGGTTAAGAAGCTGTAAAAGAGCTTTTAGTCTGCCTGAAGATCTGTGCTGTGTTAGGCAAAATGCGGAGGTGTGCATTCCTTGAGTTGCTTTCCCCAAGGAAGATTTTTCATGTCTGATCTCCACTTAATTTACTCACTGTTACTTCGCACTTTGCTCCCCGGTAGTCTGCATACTGCAAAGGAGCAGTAGAGACATGGTGGATGCTTGTAAACAGGTGAAAAATAGCATGCCTGGGAGAAGGAATCAGTCCTGAGCTTCAGTAGTATTCCTGGTTGCAAAACCTGGTGGTTCACTTGGGGTTTCCTTTTTAAGGAACATTCTGAATCTTGATAGGGGAACAGTTTTTTCCTCTGGACTCTTTGGACTTCAGTACCAGAAAAATCCTATTTACCTTGTTTAGAGATCTATTTAAAGTTTGGTGCGGCAGAATTCAGCTCTGTTCTACAACACAATGACGTAATATATGGTAGTTTGTGCCTGTCAACCACTGCTTGACGTGCTAATGATGGTAGTGTTTTAGCAGTAGTAGAGGTACTACTGGCATAGTAGCGATGTTAATGATGGTCTAGAGATGGTGATGAGCAAAGTTTGTAAGAGGTAATGTCCTATACTTAATAAATGGGTGCAGTAAAGAAAACACAGACCGAATTTGAAAAAAATAGCGTAAGTCTTTCCTACTTCTTGGGTTGTTTGTTCTTCAATCATCTCAACTGACCTAATGAAAATACAAACACAGAATACTGCCTGTTATGGTTCTGTGACATTTCCACTCTAGAGATTCATGGTCTCCTAACACTGACTTTCTGAGGCATTGATGGCACAGTGCTTCCTGGAACTCCTTCCAAAAATTGGTTTTACTTATGATTCATAGGGCTGGGAGGAGCTTTCTCATGGATCATTTAGTGTGATGGACTGACTGATGTTTATATATACGGCTGCCTTCTGGTGATAGAATCAGACCAGCTTAAACCTTCAGTTTGTTCTTTGGTGCCTGAAGACTTGCACTGAGGGTAATTTGTCTTAATTACTGCTGAGATTGGAAAGCGAGCCTTAGTTCAAGAACACTGTGCTTTGAAGATAAAAATTCCTTTCAGTCCCACTGTGAAAAATATTGTTATAAATTCTTCCTTCTACCCCTAGAAATGCCTTTGTTTTCTCTATCTGACACTTTCATGGTCTGAAGATCCTTCATGGTTGATGCTCCACTCTTTACCAATCATTTTAATTTTATTAGAATTTTGAAATCAGAATCCCATAAGTAGTTCCAGTAACACCAATGGAATTGAGACAGACTATATACTTTCTTCAGCTCTGGTCCTTATCAGCTTGTGTGACATTTGATCTGGTGGTTATTGACACAAGGAGCCAACTTGGGGAGCCCAAGCATTTTCAGGACAGAGAATGAGCCAAATCTTTTCTTGGCTGGTTCTACAAGTGCTTTCTGCCCCATCTCATCAGACCCTCATAGAAAAACTGATGACGTATAAGCTAAGTGAGGTGGGTTGAAAGCTGGTTGAACTGCTGGGCTCAAGCTATTGAGATCAGCAGCGCAGTGACCCAAGACTGTCAATTCCAATCCAGCCAAGGGGTCCTACTCTTAGGATAACATAATCTAACCAAAAACCACGGCTCAGCAAAGAGGCTTTCTCTGAGCACAACACTTCTTTAATGCAGTTCAGTAATTCTCTCTCGTCTCTGCTTTCTTGTAATTGTCTCTGGGTTTGAATTGTTTGGGGGAGTTAAAGTCTCTCTGAGTCTTCCTGTGTTGGGCTGTTCAGTTTCTGAAGGTGGTTTCTGCAGACCTCTAAGGGCATTTGCTTTGCTACCTTGGGCAAATTCTGTTTTGGGAGCATGCAGGCTCTCTGGTGTTTCAGGTACACACAATAGTCATTACCTGCTTTAAACTGCTGGCTCGATTTGCTATGTAGAATTTAAACAGCTGCCAGAGGTAAGTGGCTTCATTCCAGTGCTAGGGAAAAAATAATCCTCTTTATAGTGAAGTTGAAAATCGCATTGGAGGCATGCTGCCTTGAAAGACGTGATAGAAATGTAAGCCATTATCATGTGTTATTACAAACGACGTCTCAGCCATTAAAAAAAAACAAGTATATTAAGGGAATATTAAGATTGCTAATTCAAGCATTCAGAAGTTGGAAACTGCAGCAATTAAATCTGTGTTTACAGGCTTAACATCAGCCTCTGCCTGCTTTTACGCAAACCAAGGCAGAAAACTTTGTGCTCCCATCCTCATCGTGCTAGGAGACGGTTGCAGATCATAGAATCATGATGGCTGGAAAGGACCACCAGGATCATCAAGTCCAACCTTCATCCTAACATCTCTCTAGCCACTAGACCATCGCCTCAAGTGCTACATCCACTTGGTTTTTAAACACCTCCAGAGATGGTGACTCCACCATCTCCCTGGGCAGGCTGTTCCAGCGCCCAACCACTCTCTCAGGAAAGAATTTCTTCCTAATATCTAATCTAAACCTCCCCTGACACGACTTGAGGCCATTTCCTCTTGTTCTATCATTAGTAATTTGGGAGAAGAGACCAACACCAGCCTCACTACAACCTCCTTTGAGGTAGTTGTAGAGAGCAATGAGGTCTCCTCTCAGTCTCCTCTTCTCCAGACTAAAGAGCCCCGGTTCCCTCAGCCGTTCTTCATAAGACATTCTTTCCAGACCCCTCACCAGCTTCGTTGCCCTTCTCTGGACCCATTCCAGATGGCGACAGTTACCTCAGATTTTGACCTAGTTGTGCGTGTACATCAGTTAGGGTTTGAGAGGAGTCATACCTTTCCCAAGCTGGGCCAAATTTCCTAGAAACACTAAAAAGTTAACCCTCGCTGATGGGACAAAAATCTTTCTCCTTTTTCCTCTTGACATTCCCCATCTTTCTCCAAAGCACAGAGGCACTAGAGAAAAGGTTGGGATTCTCTTTTCCAGGGTGGGACACTTGGACATTTTCAAATGGTTTTGTCTTGTTCTTTTTTCCTTTGATTTGGCTGTGCTACTTTAAATGAAATAGCTTGAGGTAGATTTCAGACATGGAAAATGTAATCCTGAGTGGTTATCACTGCCTAAAGGGCTATGTGGCAGAAAATACAGACTTAATAGGGTAGGCTGAGGAGCCCTACCTCAGGTGGCTTCACCTGGGGTGTATGCAAAGCATATAAGTGAATATTTATTTATTGAAGAAGGGAATCATGAGGAGACTTATGGGGACGGGGAAGACTGTGCATAATTAGTGGAAAGTGGCAAATACAGAAACAGCGTCATAAGGGGAAGTTTGAATTTGATCCAAATGGTGTGGAAGTCAAGGCACAAAAACAATGCGTCAAAGCCAAGTGCTATTTCCCTGCTGCTGTGGGCTGGCCTTTTCCTGTTGCTCTCACGTCTTGTGGGTTTTACTCATAGGCAACTCGTCTCCTTCGTTCTCATTTAAAAACACCAAAAGTGCTTAATAATATTACTGGCCTTTTCTAGCCTGTCTGCGGAAGCAGTGATATTTAATAGCAAATTCATTGTTACTCTATAAGGAAGCTTTACCATAAAGGTCACCAAATTTGGTCAGTGCATTTTAATTTGTACACACGTTAAAGGTCATATTCTTCACTTCCATTGCAATAACACAGTGTGTTTACTCTCTGATCAGAGATGATTGTGTATGACTTAGCTAAGGGATCTTATCAGTGTAAATGAAATATAAAAAAAAAATAACAACCATGAAAACACTGGTGCAGGTGTAAGAGGTTTCTTTCCTCTGTATGTTTATATAATGCTTGGAGGTAAATACACATCTAGGTCTGATTTTCTGCTGTGTTACTCCGATATTTCCTTTTACTTCCCATGAGAAGCCTTCAGCCTTCAGCAGGGTTTCTGCTGGTGCATATTGGAATGACAGTAGTTTCGGATTCATAATATCATCTCTATAAACACGTCCAAACGTAATTAAGGATCTGGGCTCTCAATCCAGCAGACCTCAAATTAGCTTTCAAAATGCATATTAAGGGCATAGACAAATGCTTTTGTGCAATTCCAAATGACCTCTGAGGGCAGGGTGAACAAAATTGTATGAAGCTCTTTAATGTCACAAAACTCTCTCTACAGAGATTTGCATATAAAGTGTACCATTTTATGTCAAACAGATTTGTTAATCTTACAATGAAGGAAACACTACTTGAAAATTAATCAAGGTGGGTTTTCACTGCCCAACAGAGGCCCTTAAAAGGACCTGACCTGATAACAGGAGGCTATTAGTGTGTGGTTTCTAAATTCAATCATTTTGGGGTTTTATTTGTTGGTTAAATCTCCTTAGCAGATAAATTTTCAATGGTTTCATTGCTTGAGTAGTGGATTTGTACTTTCAAATATTCTTGTAACCCTGGCTCTCTTGGAAAATGCTTCATTATTTGTTTGTTATTTTAATACTGTGTTTCAAATAGGCATAAGCATTTCTGCAGGTAAAAATGGGTGGTCTTAGTGAATCTTTCAGTAGTGGGTAGAGGGTAGTTTTTTGCTTGCTTACCATAATAAGCTGTTGAAGAAATGATGACTGAAAAATGCACTTGCTTCTTTAGGAGACAGGTTGTATGGGCCGGAACCTAACTGAAAAGCTTAGGGTGTGTCAAATGCATATATTATTTGGCGTTGCAGGAGGGAGGAACAGAGACACATGGTCTTGGGTTCACCATGCTCTTTCTCTCCTATCATCATCCTTACCCTAGTCCAAGGGCTAAGAACAGGGAGAGATGGAATCAGAAGGTGGGATGTTGGTGAGATTAATTTAGCTAATGATAGCAAGTCACCCAATTCTCCTGTCCTGCAGGAGACCTAGAAAGTACCACAACCACGGAGTCGTAGGGCATGACTCCACTGTGAAGCAGAGTCATAGGCTTTGAGGCTCCCTGTATAGAGCAGCTATTCCAGTACAGATCCCTGCCTGAAGTAAAACACCTATTTCTAGGGCTTTTTCCTTCCTTAGTAGAGCTGGTTGTGAAATCTCAACCTTTCTGGCTTTCAGTGTATGGGGTAATCAATCCATGGATGGTGGGGAAGTATGCTGCTGCTTTTCCATACATGAATCAAGCACTTACTAATTTCACTAATTTTTTTCTATTCCGTGGAAGGATTTTCCTCTGACCTCTCCTAATATTTACGCTTTGTCCCAGCTAGCTTTTGAATCCTTAGCAATAAAACATTTTTTTTGCCCCTTATGAATGTGTTTGCTTGGGAATTTCCAAGAAGAAACTTGCTTTTCTGGGCCTGGGGCCGTAATGGTTGTAATGGTTTTTAATTACTTAACTATCTGTTGTGACATAATTAATGTCTTTCAACATTTGACATTTTACCCTCAAGAAATAAATATCTTCTAGGCTGCAAAAGACGCCTTCCAGCTTATTTTTATGGAACAATAAAGGAAAGGTTTCTTCCAGGCTCAGTCAAATCCAGTTTGCCTGTCAATATAAAGTGCTTCTCAGCTGTGTCCCTAAATAGCCTTGCTCATTCCTTCTCTGCTTTTCACTCCTGTTTCACATGTGTGTTTAAAGAGCTTCTGTCAGGATTAAAATATATCTTTACCTATATGGTTTTACTAAAAAAAACCCTGAGAGCCTAGCAAAAATAACTGTAAAAAGCCATTACGTCTTACTACAGGATTAGGCTTTTTTTGTCCCACGCTGCGTTCTTTTCATCTTGGGAAAATGTGTACAATGAAAATAGATTAGCTCCAATTTAATCAACAGATTTGAGGTGTTATGGGAAATAGGCTTACAACAGGTTGGGACAGAGCTGTAAAACCAGAGCAGTGCAAGAACATACCATTCAGGGTTCAGAATAAGCTAATATAATTAAAATGAAATCAGATAGTACTGCTTATAATTATTTCTCCTGCATTTCCTAGCAGAAGATAATACTTTCTGGTAGCTTTAAACTTTTCCCAAATTCAGCCTGAAATTTTGTTTGTTGCATCGATTTCTGTATCTCTATTTGGATACTTGTTCTGTGTGATGGTTAAAGGGAGCCAATGTTCTCTAAAATGTAGTTTTGGGAAACATGTTTTCCTGGAAGGAACACGGGTTTTTTAGGAGGCTTTGTTAAATTCTTGTGCTTTCTCTATGTGGACAGAGCTTTGCAATTTAACAGGAGGAAAATGGAGAATGTAGCCATACCTTTTTATTGTTTTGTAGGAGTGTTTGACAAAACCTCCAAGTCTACACAAAAAAAAAACAAAACCAAAAACCAACCCAACCTTATTCCTTCAGTTTTTCTTCATAATTCTTTGAATCTGGGGGGAACACCCTCAAAATTCTGTTTGTGCCAAGAGTATGCTTCAGCTGTTGACACCTCTGCAGTACCACTTGTCCTAGGCATGTCTTTTCTTTGGTAAGCCGCTAAGTATGCTTCAAGTGCAAGTGGGCAAAATTATCTTACAATTGCTCCTTCAAGGAATGGTGGGTGTAGGTTGCAGAAACTGAAAGGAGGTCACATTGCCTCAGAGATTCCTGTGCTGGAGCCCAGGAAAGTCAAGGAGAGTAGGCAATAGCATTAATGCACACTGTGGGGGGAAAAAAAAAAAAAGATCTTCAGCAGTTGAGGGGAGAAAGAGCTGGAAAAAGACATATGAAATGAACTGCGGATTAGTTGGATGCGTGGGAAATGTTATAAAAATGCAAAGCTCCCTGAAGAATTATGTCGTAAAATAAATGATTCATTTTACAGGTGGTTTGGTTTTTTGTTGTGGGTTTTGTTTTGGGTTTTTTTTCCTACTAAAACTTTCCGTGACTGTAGCCCTGCTGTTCTGAGACCACTAATTTTGAAGCAGAAACCTAGTAGTATCTGGCTCATGTTATTAAGGAACTTGTCCTGGTGAGAAATGATCCTGTTAGAGGTTTGCAAATGGTTTACCATTTCCATGTAAGCATAGATGAACCTTATTTCAAGGGATAATATCATGAATCGTATTGTTTTCATTGGAATTCTCTTGAGATCAGCTATATACTTCCACTCAGGGCTTGTCTCTACTTCTTTGGCTTAAAATGGACATAAACCCATCACTGCATTGATGATTGGGATGAAAAGTATTAATTACATGATTCTGCTGTCATGGAACTCCCGTGAGAAAATTAGGATCTTTATGTTAAGCAAAAGGTTTGCGTAGTCTCGAGTGAACATGGCTTTAGATGGACATTCCAAGAAAACTTGAGTAGATGATAAGTAAAATTTATAAACATACATGATGTATATAGCATAATAATTACCCACTTACTGAATGACGTGGAGATACTGCTTGAGACAGAGAGGGGGGAAAAATACATGAGGAACACAAACTCTTGCATTTCCTAGCCGTTGAGCGCTTAAATTTCTGATGTTGATGTGCTTCCAGTGTGCGTCGTTGCCTTGCAGTTAATAAAGATATAGGAGTGTGTTTCTTTTTGCCTCCCAACTTCCCTCGAGAGTTACAGTGATGGTGTTAAGACACCATTTATAATCTCAGTTTGGCAAACAGATTCTGTTAACCTAAACTAGGGATAATAACGAGAGTTCATTGTATGTATTCTTATTATGTATGCTGTTTATTAGTGTATCCTTATCTAGTATTCAAGTGAGGCTGCCCATACTATGGTCTACGTGGTGAACAGACCTGTCCAACATCTGTCCAACCTGCTCTGTGCTAACATCTTTCTGCTCTGATAAGACCAAGGAATGGGTTGCAAGAGCTCACCAAAACGTTGGCTTGTCCTCTTCACAGGCCAGGGTTGCTGAACTCAATGGAGTGTCAAGTCATGCATGAGGGGATGCTTGCATAGACCTTCCTGAAGCAGCATGTGCAGCTGCCTTTTGCTTGTATGTCAGTGTTTTTCCACTCAAGTGACAAAAAGAAGCTGGGGTATACGGACACTTTTCCTCAATGTGTGTAGAAAAGGTTGTGTGATCAGGTAGGCCTCAGAAGCTCGGTTTCTAACTACTCCTCCAGCACGTATAAATTTATGCCTGGGGACTGAAGGGACTCAAAGAACTGAATGTTTTCCTTATTGAAATATAAAGTAAAGGAAGAACTAGGAATGAACAGGTGAATCCTGCAACAAATTACGTGGCTGTGAAGGACTTTAATACTAAAACCACTCAGATGTTGTAAACAGAGCAGGAATCATTATCCTGACTTACCAGACAGGACAAGGTTATAAAATGTGGACCAAATACCAGAATATAGGCTCGGCTGCATCTCTCCTACCCCCCGGTTAGTCTGTTATACTGTTTATTGTTGAGTTTTATGCTTGTTTTATGTTAGTTAAAAGCAGAAAAAAAAGGGAAAGGGGGAGAGACTACGTGAAGTGCAAAAATAAGAGTGAATGTGACTTTGCAATGCTAGAAAGAGCAAAACAGGGCAATCTCTCTGCAAAGAGACTGATGGAAAAAAACATCTTAAGTGATAGCTGTAGAGCCTTTGAAACTCTCCTTAGGAATAGTTGGGAATGCTGCTTGAAGCTAAATGACCCATTAGCATCCTCTGCTGACCAAACAAAGGCTCTGGCATTTTTGAAGTGGACAAGGACATCTAGGTGGTTTAAGATAGTCTTCAGTTTTAAGCAGAGGTTTCCTGGTTTGACTTGGAATTAATCAAGGTTAAAAGTAAAGCGAATGCTGTGGCAGGCCTGTTGTCTCCTGCACTCAGCTTTCAGAATGCATTTGATTTACCCCTCTAGAAATGAAGGCTGCAAGTTGTCAAGGGTTAGGGTTAGGGTCAGGGCCATCCACTAGACAGATGACAGATGCTGTCTATTAATGCCTCTCTCTTCCCAAAGGGGAAGAGAAAGAGAACAAGGGAGAGTAACTTGTGGATTAGAAAACTGAAGCAGCTTTAATGAAAATGAAAATAATAACAAGAAAATGAAATATATTCAAATATATACAAAACCAGTATCAAAACCAACCCCCCTGATGGCAATTACATTACTGTCACTACTGATGCTGTGGAGCAGGCACTGAGAAAGTCCCAGACTGGCCTCAGTAGCAGACAGGAGCCAGATTTGGGAGCTGGATTCTGGAACTGGATTCAAGAACACACAGATCAAGATCAAAGGCAGAATGGACAGAGTCCTCCTTGGATTCTGGCTGTTGAAGAAGAGAAATTGACACTTGTGATTCCCTCAGCTTTGCACTGAATGTGACATATATTGAATGGAATCCCTTGCCAGTCCATTCAGGTGTGTCCTGGCCTCACCTCCCTGTAGGTGCAGCCTTTTACTTTCTGCACCCTCCAATGTGGTACTCGAGCTTTAGCAATGACCTTGGTCTACAGATCAGTCCTTGGTAGTAACTCTAAACATGGAGCATTATCACTGCTAGAAGCAGATGCTGTCTGTGAAAATCTGCTGTTAACTTCAGAAACCTAGAAGAGGCTTAGGTGAGAAGTAAAATCACTAAACAGAATTAGTTCTGTTCTAACTCAAACCAGGACACGCGTGCAGAGCCGCCATGAAGAACCATCACTTTCTGGGTGAAAATTTTTTCTTTGAGCACCTGTATTTTCTCCCCCAAGAGTCACAATAAACTGATTGGAAAGTGTGAGCAAATGGGTACCTCCAAGTAGAGTTTTGGGAGGGGGAAGGTAGTGTTCCCCCTGCACACTCCTTTCTAGCATACCTGACGAAAATATCCTTCTTAACACATGCACATGGAATGATACATTTAAAGCACCTATTTTTTTCCAGCCCCAAATTTCTGTGTAAATAAAAAGCAAATTGAGAGCCAAGATGAATCACTGATTCTCTGCTGTGGAGGTAGGACAACATAGCTTTTTAATTCGTTAAAAAATAATAATCAGGAAATCCACACTTGAATAAAAAACACCAGTTTGGTTGGTGATTGATTCTGGAGGAGAGGACAGGTCATGCATCACAGTTTCCTTCTGGAAGCACTTCTCCAGATCTGCACAGCAACACGTACGGGCTCTGGGAGGGTTGCAAGGGAATCAAGCACTGGATTTTGGAGCACTAATGGAAGAAATGAGTCTCCTGTCACTTGCGGTGTAAGAGGCCAAAACATCTCTAGAACAAAGTAGCTTGAGAACCGTGGCTCTATGGGAAATGAAATGTGGTGCGGAGTGGTGTAAAACAATTAGCAAAGGATCTGAGACAGACTGAGAGGGTTGATTACAACAGTTAAGGGAAGAAAGGAAGGAAAAGTGGATAATAGCAGTAATATGAACATAATGTCTCCTGTGAGAGTGCCGCTTCTGTTGTAAGAAAGGTAAAGTCTCTGGACGGAAGCACGTGGTTTATCACATCAATATGGTGTTATCAAGTCTGGTGGCTGGAGGATTGGTTGATCTGGTCTGAGGGAAAATATCTGAGTTAACTCTGTCTCATTGAAGTTACTTTCTTGTGTATGTGTTGGGTAAGAGGATTACTGACGCTGCGGGATCATGAAAACACCCTTCTTGTAATCTATCCAAAAAGGAGGAACTAAACTATCTGCAAAAGATTTTTTAAATGGGAACAAACACCATTATGTCCATGGAGGTCACTGGAAGGCTGATGAGCTTAAAAAGGAAGAGACATCAGAATTAAAACTCTGTAGAACGTCTTCTACCGTATCTAATTTGAAAGAAATTAGGGTGGTTATTGCTGGAGGTACAGTTGTCTACCTGTAAACAGGCTGCCTTATTGCTTGGCTCAATTTCATTGCACCGCAGGGTGTATAGAGACCTTAGATCTTACAGGAGACAGTCTTCTCCTGGCAGCCAGAAAGCAGATGTGACACACCAAGACCAAACTGGATAGCCTTACCCAAGTCTAGCTCACCAAGCAGAGTCTAGAAATGCAGTGTGACACAACCAACCATTTCAGCAGGAAGAAAGTAGTGTAGAGAAGGTTGATTGTATTTAAGGGGGATTTTCACTGAAAAGAGACAATCTGCATTGTCCAGAAACTAGGCAAAAAAAGTAGACAAATTCTCCACGCAACGTGACTTGTTGCAAATAGCCCTACCAGAAAAATACCAACGCTTCTTAATGGATTTACTCTCCATCATCCTGTTAAACATCCATAAATTTCTTTGTCTTTCTCCTTTTAGCTACGAGCCAGAAAGAGGAAGTGCTGCCTTCTCTCTGTCGCGTTGGCTGTCCTGCTGTTCATCGTCATAATTATCGCGGTCTCAGTCAAGCGCTGATCTGGCTACAGTTTCCACAGGTAAAAGCCTTTAATTAAGTCTTTTCTCGTACTCCGTAAGGTGGTTGGGAGATTAGGAAGCTGATTCTGGTAAGAAAAAGTTTATCTTGGCTTGCGGATTCAGGTCTAGCCGATGAAAATAATTTCCTTTAAAGAGTATTTGAGCTCAGAAATAACATCCTTAGTGGATCCTTAAATGGAAGCCAAGGTGATATTCAAACGAAATACCTTATTACCCTTTTCTCTGCTGCTTGTGTTGTTTGATTTTATATGGATCTCATAGTAAAGCGAACTAAGGAATCCTAAACCAACGTGAATTAAAGATGCAGAAGCAGTGTTAAAGACCCCAGACTGAAGCAGAGTCAGGGGCCCTCCAACATCCCACAGATATGCTGAGATGTTCCAAATTGCACCTATCTTCTAACATGTTCAAAAGAGACCTTGGAGCATTCTTACTTAGGTGCTTGGCCAGCACTACAGTGAAGATGATGTCAATGAGAAGGACTTTTAGGCTGAATATGGATGTTCTAACCACTATGGTCTAGTGGTTAAGAGATGTTAGGTGAAGGTTGGACTTGATGATCCTGGTGGTTCTTTCCAACCATAACGATTCTATGATTCTTATGGCATATATGTATAATTTTTATTTTTATATATGTATATATA
>VZZY01011849.1:4792-18711 GCA_013400335.1 Eurystomus gularis | reverse complement strand
GAACATTCTATGATTCTATGTATATTTGTTTACATAATTATCAATTGTGGAATAAGAGTTCTAGGTGATGGGAGTGTTAAACAACAAATAAATTATCAAGATATATTTCAAACTCAAAAATACATTTAGATTGACTTTGATCAGTAAGTATACATTATCAGCCATTCTCCTTCCCTTTTCAAACAATTGGCCCTTACCAATTATACTCCACATCAGCTGTGAATGTACAGTACCTTAGAGCTGGTTCTGTGTAGTTTAGCACTGGTGGCTGTGGTCTTTGATGGTCTTAGTAATCGGGCTGGAGAGCTCTTCAGTGGGGGAAGCCTGAAACAAAGCAAACTTCTTTCTTCCCTATCATTTCTCATTCATCGTTGATTTTTTATAGTCCTTTCCCCTTCCAAGAAAATAAGGGGGTGATCTCACCTGCTCCCTGCACAGGCTACCTTAATTTTAAGACAAGGACTTGTGTGTCCATCAGACATCTTTCTTACTACTTCTACAGGATTATTCCTGGCTGGTTTACATCCTTTGATTTTACCTTGCAGATTTTGCTACTCACACGTGTTTCATTGTACCTGGTTTATGAAATTATACCATAAGCCTCTATTTATCCCGTTGTTGATTATGTGTGTATTTATGTATAAACTTCTGCTTAACTCTGTTGCAAAATGTTACGCATTGTCACTGGTTGATCTATTTCAGTGGAGTTATTTATGTCTTCAAAGAAAGAAAATATTAGTTATATCCTGCTTAGTATACTTTGAATTTATGGATGCAACAAGTCTCTACATTGGCTATACAACTATCGCGTGAATTCCTGAACTAGCACATTGTCCTGTATAAGCAATGAGGCTATTAAATCTTCTGACTTAATTAGTCATACAAGGTGGAAAGCTAATCCACAAGTAAGACAGAAAAGGCCCCAAAGGGAGAGAACAAAGAGTTGATGCAATTCTTACCACCTATGATGGCTCAGGATATTCAGCAGTGAGATATCTGAGAAGAAAAATTTCTTTTCATCTTTCATAGCGCTGGATGGAAATTACAGCTTCTGGTGCAAAATTAAACTGCAATTATTTCGTAATTTGAATGTGCAAGAGCCTTGATAAGTGTTGGGAAAATTAGCTCATAGCAACTCTGAGTGAAGGTCCTATTCCACCATCTTTTATTTGTTCTGTTGATGGTCTGAAAGGCTGAAGGGATTAAACCTTTTTCCTGTATTACATCTCAGTTTGGGTAATCCTTGTATTCTCAGCAAATTTTGATATCAAGCTTAATGTAACATAGTAATAGGATCAGAAATTCAATCTAAATGCCTGTCCACAAGATGCATAGACTGATGCACTTCCCAAGACCTTTGCTGAAAATAAAATAAATACTGACCTCAAAAGAAGAAAATTGTGTCTGTTGGTAGAGGAACTCCTGGAGGTAAACACCACATTTGTCATGAAGTTACATAATAACAAGTTTTGATTTTCCCAGTTGCCAGGTGTGAGTCAATAGCTTATGTTTCTCACCATACTCTTGATGAGTGGACTACAGAAAACAATTACCATCTAATGTCATTTAATGTGAAAGAACTCTTTTTTCATCTCAGACTTCTTACGGAAAAGAAAAAAAAATGTTATTGCCATGACTGTCCTCCAAGAAACTGAATTTAAAAATGAGCGAGCAAAATAAGACAATCCTTGTCATGGAAAGAGGACTGAGATCTCAACCAAGCTCAAAAACTCATGATATCATTGAAAGAGTGACATGATCTATCATGGAATAAGCAATGTTCTAAACTGTATCTAATATTTACATTAATAATTTTCAGTGAAATTCTTAACTGGCTTCATTTCCTCCACTTCCTCAAGGAGTTTTCTCACACCAAACTTTTACAGTTTAGAAATATGGTAGAGACAATCTATGCTGTCTCAAACATGAACACTTGTATATTTGTTTAAACTGTTCACACAAGTCACTGAGGTGGTGTTTGGAGTTGAACAAGTCAGGCAGTGAAGCAGTGGATTGATGTTGGGATTTTTATGATTAGAACGTAAAATGCTGCTGGAATTTACATGAAAGTTAATCAAATATATATTAGGGATCATTTGACTTACACTATTGGGCTTTTGTTAACTTTTTTAAAGTGCATATTTAAATGTCAGCTCTCTTATGAACTACTGCAGTAACAAGGACTAGAAGAGCTGTGGTAAAAGGTGCTGGTGTTCATGCATGCTCATAAGAACACAATATTAAGTACAAGGATGTTCTGTGAACTAATGAGATTAAAAGCAGATTGCATTGTAATATACTGATTAAAAAAGGAAAATAGTATCCCATGTTTAGCAACTGTTACTAACTTTAATCTTTTCAAAACAGTTAATATGTTACAGCTGAGACAACTGATTAATTTTTACTCATCAATCAGATAAATTTATTTTGCTTATTTTGATTGTTCCGTAATCAGGATTATTATAAAACGGTAAAAGCTTTCCATTTTATTTCACATCAGCTCCTGCTAGCTAGTTTTCTGTGCAACTGTGAATAGCTGCATGCTTAGGTGTTCAAGGGGGGTGGCTCTACAAAGAAGCCCAGAATGGATTTCAGGTTAAGAGTGACAAACTGGGGTTAAATGTGAAATATACCCACACAGCTTATGTGTCTATCACTTTCTTTAGTCACCATTTAATTTTTCTTTAGATGGCTCACTGACTCTGGGATACAGAGACAGAGCTCTGTACCTCTTTAATGGATGGAGCAGGTGAAATTGGACAGACAATACTGACTGTCTTCTAAAATAGTGCTATAGCAAACAGAGTTAAGAAAAGTGTAACTAGATTCAGTGGGTTACCGAACATTCATTCATACCGAACATTATGGACATTCAGCAGAGTTCTGGCAGTACTTCTGTTCCTTACCTCAGCTACAATGTACGAAACTGAAAATGTTTTGTGAAACAATAGCATATCATTCATCAAGATATCTACCTGTGTCCTAAGTCAGGAGTATAAGTTGTCTGAGCACAAGACCATAGCTTTAGTATGATTGGTTAACCAAAATAACTTAAGATGTTTCCACTCTCGATGCTTCTTTCGAATAATGTATGGCCTCCCATGCTGGGTAGATTAGTTATTAGACAACAGGGATTCTTGTGGTTGTGTTAATTCTCCATTCATCATCTCAGCTGAATGAGAAATCATTGTGTCTCCTTTTTTTTTTAAGGGGAGGGAAAAGGCAAATTCAATCTTGGGAACTGCTAGAAAGGAAGAGAATGAAACTGAGAAAGCTATTACACTACTGTATTGACTCAAAGTCTGCCTACACTTAGAATAGAATGTGCAGTCTGGTTGCTGCACCTGAAAACTTCAAATTCATAAAGGCTCTCAAAAGGGTAGCAAGGATTATCAAATGTATGAAATGGTTTACTGCATGGAGAAATTTCTAAATGAACTTGGATTTTTCAGCCTGGAAGTCATTACAGGGAGACAAAGGTAACAATGAAGAAAAAAAGGTGCTAGCACTTCACTCTCTATTCCAATAAAAGGATTAGGTAAAATCAAATGAACCTATCAAGTAACAGGTACAAAACAAATAAAATAAGTTCTTCTGTAATTAAGCAGTTGAAATATTCTTGCCACTACTGTTATGGATATTAAGTTTACTTACATGGGCTTGAAAAGACTTTGAACAAATTCACGGAAAGAAACCCAGAGAGAATCTTTTACCTAGAAATTCATGGTGTCTGTTAAACACTTAATGCTGAATTGCAAGTTATTGGAGAGAGTATATTGCATGGAGTATATTTCTGTACTTCCTTTGTTCTTTTACCCTTTTGTAAGTATCTGCTTTTGGCACAGCTGAAAATGGGATGCAGGCTGTACTGGCCTGTGGTGTAATGCAGTATGACAGTTCTAAGGTTTAGGAGATAGTTCAAAAGGTAGATGTGGATTATAATGACAGGTTCCTCTTCAGACAAAAACAAGTATTCTTTTCCCAAACAGAAACACATCTGAACAACAGGGTTTCTGCTAGCGTTTAAATCATGGAATTTTTTTTTTGTGAAGGGGAATGAGAAAGGGATCAAATAGGGGAGCTCCAGGAGAGGAAAGATTAGCCTAAAAATGGAAAAACAGGAGAGCATTCATGTCTGGCCTTCAGATTCTGGAAATTCCAGAAGCTTTGGCATGAAAATAGTCTGTTATTTTTATTTATGCAGTGCTGAAGAGAACAGGACTATAAGAAATACTTACTAATAATTAGGCGAATGAATTTCACCCAATGGTGAGCCTGCTGATTCCTGAACATTGACTAAGCAACAGAATTACAGAAGCATATACCATGAGAATCTGTCTTAGATTACAAACTAATGTGTCTTCAAAACAGAAGAGTTAAAATTTTGTGATTTATAGCCCTTACTTGTCTTGGGAGAATCTTGTACATAAATATTGAAATTTACCTTCTAAGGTGCTTTGCAAACATGAAATATCTAAATATTTATGAGACAACTAACTAAGAACCATTAAGATTTTTTCTGAAGAATAAACTAACTCAATCTCTAAAGACAATTCTGCCTTAAACCCTCCCACATATTTCAATGTGACAGAACAATTTACAAGTGTTCTCTGGTGCCACATCCAAATTTTCAGCTTGAGATTTTAAAGAACAGCAATGGGGTTTGTTTAGCTCCTGTAATCAACCACCGATATTTACTTTTGTTTAATATTTTAAATTTACAAAGACCAGCTCCCTCCTCAAAAGAATCACATGTTAAAATCAAACTTTAAATTCTCATTTGAAGGGGATTCATAATTCCACTGATGAAAGCATTTGAGTCCAGTCTAATTTCTTCCCAGTTATAATGCCAAGTGAGCAATTCTAACTCAAAATTGCAATCACAAAGCCATGTCTCTATTTTCATTATCACAGAAAGTCACTTGGTAGCACACTGTTTTTTCTTGTGCTCACTTTTTGTAAGCGACAGTCAAATGAAAATAGTTGACTAAGTAGGAGAGCTTGAAGGATTGAATTCTTTAAAGTATTTTGCTAAAAGCATATGCGTATGTATTTAGGCTATATTTGACTTCTCAATGCTGAAAGTTTTCATAATTTTGGAAGCCGTAATTCAAAAAGATCAATATAAAACTTTGCTGTACTTTCTTTAGACTATAAGAAATTAACTTTCTAGACCTCAAAAAATTTATAGTTGTTTGTTTGCTGGTGTGATGACACCATCCACTGACAGTGAGGCACACTGGCATGTTTTCATTGGACAGTGGACTAGGACTGCCTGCTCAGCCCTTGAGCACTCACATGCTAACACAGGACTCTTTCTTTGATCTTCGCAGCAATAGCACTGTTGGGCATCTCAGAAATGGCACCTGGACAGTATGTGGGAGAAAATATGCACTTTTACTGAACTTCAAACATTGAAAACTCCCAAACATCATTCACTTCTATACATCCAAACTGCTTAACAAGCTCTTAGTTACGAAGTTCTTTCCACTTGACATCAGGGAGACTTTCACAGCTAGCCACAGAAGAAGAAACAAATTCTTGGCTAGCATTATAATCCATTCTCAGTTCAGAAGATGCTGTGTCTTATTCCACTTGACACATGGAAATGAGCTCAAAAACTCACAGAGAGTTTATGAGAAGGTATGTTTATTCGCCGGTGGGTGCATGGGGGCTAGCACCTCCTAAAGAGTGCACACCGGCATGGTTTTGCATCGTGCTTATAAGCAGTAAAATAGTACATATTCATTAGATTGCCCATTACACCTATACACATACGTCATCTGTCCCCGCTTCATATGGAAATTAGGTCTCCTCCCCCTGCGCCTGCGCAGTGCACTGTGGTGGTGGTCTTCTGGTGGTCGACTCGCCATCTTGTGTTGAAGTAAATACTCTTCCTCGGTCTTGCACTTTTCACCCTCCGGTTTTGCGCAGTCTCCCTGGGGCTCTGGCCTATCTCCAAACCATGTAAAACAGGTGTTCTCATTCTTCTTCGTTCTTGACACATTTGGTTCCCTATAACTATTTTGTAATGCTTTGCTTCAATGATTGAATTCAATTAGTATTGTGACTGAAATTTGCAAAGCTTTGCCTCACTATAACTAAATAGCATTATAGTTAATTTTTAAAAACCCAGAGCTACATGCCTCCCTTCACACTCTCCTAACTGCCTCCTTCCACAGACATCTTCCTTGCCTCAAGAGTTAGATAAAATTGTTTATATGCTTGGATACAAAGAAGAAAACCAAGCAGAACTTCCAGCCTGCTATTTGACTTCAGAGTTGTTCCTTTGTTCTCTTCAGGAAAACTAAATCTCAAGATGGTTCATGCAGCTCTACAGGGCCAAGTTCCCTTCTGAGACGCACCTGTGATTTAGAAAGCAGCATTTATTTGCCTTGAAGTGTAAAATAATTTGTGTAGGTTTCTTCAATCCCTACTTTTGACAAGAGAATAACTTCAGCCATTAGTTTTCCCTTTCCCCCGCTATCCCTCACAGTGTTAATAATAAGCAGAGTTTCCAAACTGACTCACACAGATGTGTTCAAAATGTTCCTCACTCTTCCATGGGCTTTGGTTAAACTAACATCCATTTACAGAAGGTAAATGTGCCTATTCTAGAAGACAATATGTAGCATCACCTTGGAATATATATGCACGTCTACATACATAAATTTAGTATTTGATTTTTTTCTCTAACAGCTCCAGAATTTTCATGGTGTGTACACAGACAGGAATAATCCTGTGTGACCTGATCTAGGAGATCCTGCTCTGGCAGGGGGATTGGACTGGATGATCTTTCAAGGTCCTTTCCAATCCCTAGCATTCTGTGATTCTGTAATAAAAAATTCAATCATTAATAGAGTCTGACTAGAAGCAAGGACAAACAAGTGTGTGGATGGCAGTATATAAAATGTGATTGTTGGTATGACGCTATGCCTCCCTGCCCAGTAGAACGTTACTAAATATGATATGAAACTCTACCACACTATTTCTAAGAACAGTTATCAGAGCAGTCATGCTTTAAATGTGTCATTTACTGAAGAGAATGTATTTCTGAGCTGAATCAGGTTACCTGAGCCCTACCTTAAATTGCTCAGTTTTGTGTTTCCCATCAAAATACTCTGTTTCCAAGTTTGAAGCCTAGAAAAATAGAAGCCTTTCCCAAGAAAATTGCATATATTAACTTTTTGCTAAAACTTTTCTGAGAAGTGTGCATTCCTTTGTAACCAAGTAATTACCGCGTTTCTACTAATTAGCTTTGTCCTATTCCCAGGGTGAAATGTGTCAAGATAAATGCCTGAACTTGTTTTCATTCTCATCCCTTACATATCTACCAAGGAAAATATTAGGTTGCTTTCTTTATCTCATGGAAACATCAAAAAGAACAGTCAGCAAGATTAAAAGTTGGATTTCTTCAGCTTTCTTTTAAAATGTTAGGGAGCCGTTTCTTTCATTTACTGTTCAATATCCATCAGGTGTTTTTGTCGAGGCAATGGCTTTAAAACTTCAATGGAGAAGAGAACACTTCAAAGTTTGGGGCTTTTTTTTTTCAGAATGATGGGGGGAAAAAATCTTTTTTTATGTAAATATTATCTAAAAAGGTAACAGAGGAGATACTGTGGATAGGTATAATTTTGGTCCTTTTCTGACAGTTTTTCTCATAAAAGAGCTTGAAGGTTTTTTTGTTTAGTAACTTTTAAGTATGTGAATGTAACCTAACTGTGCAGTAGAAGACTCACAGAAGTGCTGCAGTCTGATTTTAAAGGCTAAAATATTCTTTTTATCAGTGCTTATTTCTTCTTTTTGTTTAACTTACATTAAAAAACTTGCTAAAAATAAAAAAGGAAAATGAAAAACCAAGGAAAAAAAAGAGATAAAGTGCCCACACAACAACTTGATTAAATTGTGTCAGCTATTAGATATGGGTAGAAATGAAGTAATCCCAAATTGCTTGCAGTATAGCAAGTTATAATGTTACTTAAAAATCAGAAATTGCAGATTGACAAAGCTTTTTAAAATGCAAATTTCTTTGAAATGTTTCAAGTAGATCATTAATCTTGAATATGCCTGTGTTTGCTCTTAGCAATCTCTTCAGTACACAGCTATTATTAAGCTGAAAAGTAATACACCCCTGTGCATAGTAATATGCTTTTCTTTATCTCTTTGAAAATAATTGGATGTTGCTTTGACGTTGTTGGTTGATATTTGTATCCAGGAAATGGTTTACTGCTGGATATTTATCAGAGTGTATAGAAGAGAATGGGTAAATGTGCAGATACTTTTTACTCAAACATTTTAAGTAGCATTAAAATAGAAAAGTAATGATGCCAAAGATAAGTCAAGGCACATTTAACTAAGTTGTTAGATGAAAATCACATAGTACAAAATACAATTTCTTAACAATTCTACTTTTTAAATATATGGAAATAGAACATAAGATTAAACTATGACAATTTTCAGGGACATTTACGCTTATTTCTTTGGATTAATAGATAACTATAGGAAACATGAATCCATTCAGCTGGGAACTTCAGTAATAAACTAATAAACATAATTGAAGGAAGGACACAGACAACAAAAGATCTTCTCCTACATAATAAACAACCTTCAAAACGAAGACTCTATAACTGATGAACCTATGTAATGTTTAAATATATTTCTTAAAGAATTATTAATATCTGTTGAAAAGTATCTGACATTAGTTTGCATATGAAAGATTTTCTGAAATCTAGGAAGTTACCTTTCCTTATGGGTCCTTTAAAATTAATGTAATAATGACTATACCAAATATTTTCTCATTGGTAGTGATGCTACTGTAAGTTATTTTCCATAGAAATTTCTTTGTGTGAGACAACAGCTACCACCTGTAATAACAGAATAGCTGTATCCTCTACAGAGCAGTTCAGAAGGGACTGCTAACAACTGCTAAATTCTTGGATATTGGTACAGTGTCAGCATTTCCATTTTTTTCAGCAGTATATTTTTTTAAAGAATATCTGGTCAGTTCCATTAATCTCTCACTTTTTTTTTTTCCCATAAAATATATTAAACTAAAGTATTTAGAGGACAACTTCAAGTCATAACACATTTTTACAGAAATGAAATAATCTATCTATTATTATAGGCAAGCAACTAAAATCAAGAGAAAAATCCCAGGTGATGTAAATTCCTAATTGCCATAGTCGAATGAGAAAGGACAGTGGTGTTATGATTGTACAAAGTAGTAATTTCAGAATTCAATGACTGACCCTACATTGATTGAGAGAAAAAAAGAAACTCCAAACAATAAAAGTAAACAAAACCACCAGAAAACCCAAACCCTTAAGAATCTATCTGAAGTTGAGGAGTTCTTCCTGAGAGTTTGAAGCATGTAGTGCTGGTTTGCTCTGTTGTCCTGATGTAACCTGTGGTGATCAAGCAGGGCTAGGCTAACAGTCTCCAGAAAGCCCCAATTACATAATATTCATACCTTCAACTCCTCTGTGAAGGTCAACAGTATCTCACATAACTGCCACTGATCAGTGCTGTATGAGCTGATGTCTCCTGGAGCTCCTTTCCCACCTTCAATAGGTGTGCTCTTGAGGGAGCTTCTAAGAGCTTCTTGGAAGTCTGTTTGCCCTGTTCATTCAATTAGCAGAAAAATACTTGGTGCTGAGAGCACAGTATCCTCAGTAGCTGTGTTTCAAAGGGGTGAAAAGCACTTGCTCTAACTTCATCTCACAGGCTGAGTGTTTATTAGCAATTGCACTGCAATTCTGATGCACCTCTGAAGCACATCTTCAGGTTTAATTTCATTTTAAAAGAATTCAGTTCATGTTTTTGAAGATCATACTCTCTGATGTGAAGACTAATACAGTAAATGGGGATAATCTGGAGATTTACTTCACATTCACTGAAATGTCCATAAGGATGAACTCTGAGATGTCCATTGACAACCTGTCCTCATTGATTTCTCACAGGCAGCAGCCCTCATGCTAGTAAAACATGACACATTATTCCAGATTTCTTGGAACAAAAGTAGACATGGAGGAATGGGACACTAAGGAAAGGAGGAGAAGCACGGATTTCTGAGTACTGATGTACTTTACCCCACCTATCTGCAAGTGCTAGGAATTTCGACAAGCAGGTCGGTAGCTGAGTTCAGTATTACAAAATATATTAATTTACTCTCACGAGCCAGCTTTTGTTATGAACACCTTCCAAATGATGTACAAAAAATAAGCTTTTAGATGTGTGTGTTCAGCTTTGCGCCCTGAGAATTACAATATTCCTGCATTCCTACAAGGGAAGGACTTCTGTACTCTTAGGGCAGGTAAGACCACTTGGTGTCTGAAAAATTGAGAGCCTAATTCCTGAGTAAACATATTTAGACACTGATCAAAGTCATTTTAGATAATATTTCTGTATGTTACTTCTACACTTGAAAATTACTTAGACTTTTCTTCCTTCAGTGACAGAAGTTGCAACAGTAATAAGTACTTTAAAGCTGTGTCACAATAAAAAGTTTGAAATTTCCAGTAAATCTTCCCTCTCTCATGAACAAAAAAATTACAGTTCATTCATGTTCATATTAAGTAAGAAAAGAAAGAAACCAATGGAAAATAGGTCTTATGTTGTAAAGGTAGGGGAAAAAAATGGGAATGAGAAAGAACATTTCCTTGGCAAACCAGTTTAGGAGAGTGTGGAACAAGAAGATGCTTCTGGTTTATTTATTATTCAGGTTCATACATTTTGCTTTCAGTTCTTTGCCTTTGTGTCAGTAATTTTAATGCCAAATAAAGAGTTATTGTTGTATATAAATAAGAATATAAGACAAGGAAAAAACCCCTCATGATTAGACTCACAGGATGGCTGAATTTCAAATATGAGCTGAGGAGAAAAAAATGATGCTACAAACCATTAGCAGTGAATATGAAATCACACAGGATAAACATTCATTACTAATTTGCCATATTTGCTGTTGAATTTTACAGTCAATTAAAGGAAATCTTCATTCAACCCTATCTTAGTCTATCTTCCAAACCACATTTGTGAAATGGGAAGTTGTTTTTATTGGGCGATTGGGTGCCATTGGTTGATATTGTACCTTTGAGCTATTTTTCTTATAATCATCTTCTCTTTTTGACATTTTAGTATGCCTTGCTTAGAGATGTTCTCCCTTCTCTCGTGTTTTTTTTTTTTTCTTTTTTTTTCCTTCTTTGTTTGTTTTTTTTTTTACACAGATCCCTACATCTTGTGGGATGTAGGCTGCCTATGTTTCTTCACTTTTTGTTCAATAAGTTTATCTCTTAATTTGTTTTACTTAGTTATTAAACTATGATTGAGTTACAAGTTATGCATATTCATGATTTGATTTACAATGTTTAGCTACCAGCCAAAAGCTGGTATTGTATTATATTTGTGTCCTTTAATCACATTCTTTTCTGACTTATTGAGACAAAAATCTGCCCTTTTTCATCTTCATTAAATTGCCAGAATGAAGTCGTCGTGTCTTGAGGAAAAATGGAGAATATTTCAGTATAGTTTTGCAATACAGCTCAATACTTGAGATTTTTCTAACGTGACTTAGAAGAAAAATATTAAATCAAAAGCAAAAGTCACAGAGTAACTGTGTTGTAGGAGACTGGGCAGGATCCAGTAAAAGTAGGAACTGAAAAAATTCCAGCACACTCAGTAAGTATAGACTAATAGTAAAGGATTTTAAAATATTTGTTGCCCTTCAATAAACTAGAAATAAAACTTAGTGAAAATGTATATATTAACTTTAGAACAATCTTCTTGTTGTTGTTGTTGACTCTTCAATATTGCCTTTAATCTTCATTAGACTTCTGACTTTTATACTTCACAATAATACTTGCTTAAAGCTTTGCCTATTTTCACGGAATTTGATATACGTATAAAAGAACGTTGTTCTTATAAAATGTTGTTGTTATAAAATGATTTCATTGTGATAACCAGAAGGTATGCACCACTTTTCTTTCATCAAGTACATCTTTTTAACAAATTAATTGTGATTTTTAAGTGCTCCTAGCTTAATATCCCATTCAAGCAAGTTTCACTACAAAACTGGGTATTGCTTTATCGGTGTAGAAGTCACTGTGGTATAAACCCTGCTAGAACTCAGACATAGAGTACTTTCAAGAGATTAAAGTGTTAAATAAAGGTTTGCAAGATAAATCCATGAGGTATAGAGCAGAAAATGGTTACATTTATTTAATGCACTGAATCCACTTTTTCAGGCACCTGAACTTCTGCCAGTTGGTTTGGAGAGTGGTTCTGCATACAACAAGGGCAACATAGACAAATCTGCAGGACAATGAATCCACTCCTGCTTCCTTTCAGTAGAATAGAGGGATCATTTTATCAGTCTCAACATGAAAGACGTAACAGTCGGCATAATAGCTAGGTTGGAAATTGGCTTGTAAATGATCCATAATTTGGTTACATAATCCATGAATGCCGGGTGTACCTACAGATTATGCCTCTCCATATGCCAAAAAAGCAGAAAATCTGTAAACTCAATCTCGTGATAAAGATTATATAGCAAGTGTCTTTTGAAGCAAATACCAGTTAATATCTTTTTTCTGAGATGAGTGTTTGTGCACATGAAATAGTTTTATGTGCCTCCTAGAGAGAAAAACTATAGACAAAGTAATGAGAGTGCCCTAAGCAATGTTTCATTTATACATATGTATCAGTCCTGGATTATAGACAATTAAACAACAGATATTTTATGTGTACCTCAATCCAGTGGAGTTCATAGATCCTAGAAACATTCCTCCCACAATTCAGTGTGCAGCATTAAGTCCCTTGCTCTTGTTATAAGTCACTTATTTCCAACTAAATTCCAAATTGAAAAGAAACAGAACTTTGTAACAAGGTGATTTCATCCATGGACATCTTATCTACTGATAGTCTGCAATACTTCAAGTTGCACTTGGGATGCAAGATACTTATATTTAGAAGAAATACAAAAAGTGATGTAGAAGTGATAACATAATACCAAAATCTTTCTCGGATTGCCATTCCTGAAATTTGTGTGTGTATGTGTCTGTGTGTCCATGTTAACTTTCATATACAACATGTTCCTCTGTACTATGTGCTGCCTCAAAATCTGTTTTTGTGACTAGCTGCTGAAACTTGTGTATCATAGAAATGAGGATTGCTACAGAACCAAAACATCTCTGCTTCTAATTGCCATCTTTCTTTGAAGTGATAATTCCAAACTTAAACATATTCCTCCCTTTCTCTTTTAAGAAAAAAAGTATTTGGACTCCAGGTATATGTCAAATAACAGGTCTGGAAGTTAAAATGGAAGCCTGTTGGGTTATAGGATATAAAAAAGCACCTAATAACTGCAAGCAGGCATTAAATTTATCTTGGAACAAGAGAGTGTGTTGCAGTTGGACTGCTCCAGAATTGCTGTGTCACTGCTACTTTCAATAGGTCTAGAATATTGCAGAAAGATATCCTAATGAATTCCTTGAGGCAGTTTAGAGGAAGTTTGTAATGGCCTGAACATTTTGGTATTGACAACTGCTGAGTGCAAAACATGTAAACAACCTGGAAACTGCTTGCTGCTCCTCAAGGGACCAAGCATGCTTTTAACCAGCTTCAGCATAAAAAATGACACTGCGTAAGGATTTTCATACCCTACAGTTGAAGTGCTGGAGCCTGAGTTGTGGACCCTAAGTTGGAGTTGACCTGTGAATAAGTCACAATCTAGCAGAATGTTTTTTCTTATTGGTTTCATGTCCCAGAGGCAGAATCTGGCCCACCTGTGTCTTTGTGGCTCTGCCCGCAGCCAGGTGGTCATGGTTGGGGTGGTGGGCAAGGCCAGGATTATATTAACCAGGAGCCAATCAGTTGGAGGAGCTTCCTGTTGAGTGTGGCTTCTGTAGGGGCTGGTTGCATCTTGC
>VZZY01011848.1:39746-49846 GCA_013400335.1 Eurystomus gularis | reverse complement strand
TCCCCGAGTTGGTGGCAGTGCGGAGTGAGCGAAACATACGCTCCCTGTTTTTACCCCGGTCGTAAGCAGAGTTGTTTATGTGTGGATGTTGGGTGGGCGCTGTGTTAAATAACGGCGGCCCGACAGGTCGAATAAAATGCGTTCAGACCCAGCTTAGTGTAAACTGAGAGTAAACGTGCAGCTAAGCTTCCTCTGCGTGACTCGCAGGGCATGGTCGTTGTTCTTGTGGTCAGTGGTCCTTTAAGAATTTTTTTGCAGCACCCCCGTAAATTTGCCCACCTCTTTCTTGAATCGCGATGAATTTACACCTTCCTAAAACTCTTAACACGGAACTGGACTTCTCAGTTTTACTATGTGCTTTGTTTCTGTACCAGGTAGTATAATCTGATGTCTACTGTGTTGGAAGAGATAGTAAATAATTGTCACCTGTGTATACTCTTAGAGCCAGTCAGGGTATCCTAGGGTTGTGTCAGATGCACTAACTTCCATGCAGACAAGTTCTGGTTTACATCCCCGTTTCTCACTTAGAAGTTGTTGTGGGTCTGATTGGTTTGGCCCTGTTCCTTTCTCCTTGCAAGTGGGTTAAACTTCAGTGTTAGGGCCAGGAGCTCCTTTCTTTACTTCAGTCAGAGGCATGGTGTTCAGGTATTGCAATGAAAGACACCACGAAAGAATATTGCTTAAGTTCTGGAGTTAAAAGGCTAATGCATTGCACGTTATTACATCACCTCAAGTCAGTGGTGCTTTGCAATTGGTGGTCACTTTCTGAAGCTGAAGTGTTGGATTATAATTTAGTCCTTTCTGTTTCTGTGGCCACAATGTGGTCGTTATCTAACGCTGATAAATAAGAGCTAAAATNCTGATAAATAAGAGCTAAAATGAAAGTAATAAAAGGGTGTAGAGAAACTGTTACTAGAGTTTCTATTCCTTTTAGTTTCAGTCATGTAAATACTAATAATGTGATTTTTTTTTTTCTAAACTATAATCTTACAAATGACTGTCCTCACGTGCCTGTACATGTCCAGTAATTCGTGTCCCATGGTGGCCTATGGAGTGTTTCAGGGAGTTGCCAGAAGCTTG
Organism: Eurystomus gularis; assembly: GCA_013400335.1. NCBI lineage: Eukaryota > Metazoa > Chordata > Aves > Coraciiformes > Coraciidae > Eurystomus > Eurystomus gularis. The sequence goes on along the minus strand of VZZY01011848.1, from coordinate 48,766 downwards.
CTAATCTTTAACAATATGAAAAGTTCACAGCATGAACAATGTTCAGTATCCCATGTGGGATACTTAAGGCTATCCTGAGTAAAAATTAACTGACTAAATAGATAAGAAAATGAGTCTTCTAAATATGTGGCCAAATATTTCTGTTGAGATTGTGGAATCACCTACTTCTAATAGCTGTGCCATAGCAGTATTTAGAGATTCTACTTGGGAATTGACACTGTTTTGCTATGCAGATCCTAATGCGTGAAAAAACTGAGGCCTGAAAAGTGCTTTCCTAAATTTACAAGGATGAGTATGTAAGATATGTAACTGCAAAAATATTTAGGAAAACACACATTTTACTCCATGCAATGAGAATTTAGACTTTTGTTGTGAGTTTCTCTGCTACTTCAATGTAGTTCTCTATGGAATAGTCATTTGTGTCCCTTCATCTTGTGTCAGGGAGTGTCCAAGACTTTGAAGAGTCTGCAGACCCTGACACTAAAAAACTAAATTTTAAGAGGAAAACAAGAACTTTACAGCAGTTAGTGCTTGAACATTAGGCCTTTTGTGTTTTGGGTATACCTGTTTCTGTGGGAGAATAAACATGCAGGTTTGTTGGGTTTTTTTCACCCTCTTACTCATTGAGCTGTACTTACACAGGTAGTGGGCATCACAAGACATCAGTGTTTCAGCTGCCACATCAAAGACATGCAAATACTATACAGTATACATGAACCAATTCGTGTTTTGGGTATGTATGTTGAATTGAGACTCTGTCGTGAAATCAATTATGCACTGAAAAAAGTTTACTTTTTTTTTTTTCCCTCTCTTATTTCAGAGAGACCTCACATAAAAAATGATTGAGTCAGTCAAAATAAGAAGACAGTGCATGCTGGACTTCTACTCACATTATGAACATCTTTGTGTTCTTCAAGGCTCTGTCCCACTGAAAGCTGTGAAGGCTAACCTGGCTCAGGGTGCTCTTGATCTAATTGTAGATTACATAAAAGCTGCTGATTGGGCACCACTCCTGAATGCTCTCAGGCATAATAAAACTCTGACTTCTATTGGGATAAGAAGTTTTCATCAACAGGGTCTTGGAGAATCAGGTTCGTAATGATGCCTATAGAAGATAAACATGTCGATGTAGGTATGTTGGAATTTGTGACATAAAACTTTTGTGTGATTGAATACATGGGGGAGGAATTGTAATACCTAAGGAATTATTGCTATATAAGAAAAGCAGCAAAAAAGCACAGTGTGATTATGATTGTTTTTAAGTAAATAGGGACTGGATTTTACTGATGTGTAATTTTTGTTGTTTACTAGGTGTTGAAAGATATAAAACTTACTTTAGAAGGAGAATTCCAGCAATTCGATCAAAAGACTTGACTGGCCAACTATGCAAAGCTCTCAAAGGCTGTCTCAGTATATCAGATGTACTAAAAAATTTAGAACTGCAGGGTTTGCTTCTGAGGGAGAGAGATCTAATACTTTTGACAAAGGTGAGAATATATTAATATACAAGGAAAATACTCTTAGAACATAGAGAAGTAGTAACTGAATTTTGTATTTGTTGCAAATGAAGATGCTCCTCTTCTAAGGTACTTTTGTGTTATCCACTGTATGAATGTTTCTGCTGAGACATTTAGTATAGCCTAGTCTTGCTGAACCTGTCAAAATAACAGAATCTTCCCTTGCACTGATTGATCAAAGCTTACTGGAAAAGTTCCTAGCAATGTTTCTGCCTTATGTTTGGAATGTGTAACTTGTGCTTGTGACTGAAATTACTGTGCATGTACTTGGCAGAAGGAAAGTTCTGGGACACCAAGGAGAGTCTTGTGGATGTATTATTGGAACACTGTCCAGTTTGCTCATGGTTGGCTGCTACAAAAGGAGATTGCAGCTTGTTGCCCATGAGCTATGGCTTCTCCTGTGCTAAAGAAATGGAAGCTTAAACTGAGCTTTAAGATTCACTTGTTTTGACCTCCTCTGAACCCCCAAGAGTTTCTTGTAAGGACCATAGAGAATTTTGAGCAGTTTGGGTGACTTGGTCTTTTCTCTGTTTGTATTTTTGCTTTTCAAGCCAGTTAACAGATGTTTTTATTCTGAAGGGCTTGGCCACAGCTTCATCTCTGGAGAGAGTCTCTTTAGCCCACTGTCCAATTGGAGATAAAGGATTAGAAAGTAAGTTCAGAATTGAAAACATGTAAATATACTTCTCTCATTTTAGTCCTTTAAATATGTAAGTAAGTTTTTCGGTATTTCCATTCCTGTCTTAAATTTGTCTATGGTGATTGAAACAACAATTTTCACTCTATTCTACATGACTTAACAACATTTAAAGACTTGTATTTCCTCACTTGAGGCTAATAAATAGCCATACTACTTTATGGTGATGTTTATCATTTTACTTAAAACAACAGTCATAATATTTGTTTGAGGTTAACTGTTTCATGGTTTGTTCATGTTTTCATAAGTAAACTGAAATAAAATACATTCTAGATTTTTCAGATAGCCTTTGCTAAACACTTGCACTAGAAATATTTAATCTTAGAACACTTTATATTTAAAATATACTTTGTATTTCAACACTAGTTCCTTGTAAAGGCTTTTATCTATTAAAGCTGATTTAGCTTCTTAATATGGCAGTGAAAAAGTGTGTTCTGGTAATCTGGCTGTGGTGTGTGTAAATAACGTGCATGCTTTTGTTTTTTCCAGCAATCTGTCAGAGTGTAAAGGATTCGGCTACTATCAGATGTGTAAACTTCACAGGATGTAGCCTCACGTGGCGAGGGGCAGAACATATAGCAAATGTATTAAAGGTAATTTAATCACCTTTCTTAGAACCAAATGTTCAGAAGATATACTTGTTGGTTTTTTTTTTTTACACATTCATGGTCTAAATCCATTAAAGCACTTTGTGAGCAGCGTATGTGAATAGTGAAGTCAAGTATGTGAGTAGTCCTGAAATTTGTGACTTTGCATGACAAAAGTAGCTTAGTTTACTGGTGCGGGATTTAAATATAGTATTTCTTAGTAAACATCAATTAATAAATTAACAGTTTATTTTCTTTAATTGAGGTTTAGGGCTGTAAACGTCTGACACCTGTTTTGGGGAGCACTTCTTTTATTGTCACAAATTTTGCAAAATGTCTTGAGCATTGTGTAAGAACAATTGGGTTTACCGTTTAGAAGCTACTAATTAAGTGATTAGTAAGCTTGTGACTAGTACAGTATTGTAATTAATGACAACCTGGGTTTGCATGAAAGCACACAATTTCCTAGTGTTGTATTTCCTATGCAAAAATGCATTGAAAGTGTCTGTCTGCCAGAAGAAGGTAGTAATTTTGTAGCCATATTTCATAATTTGCATTGCAAGTTGGATGATCAGAGTTTAACAATGGTTTGTATTTCCTGAACTCAGAAATGATGTAACTGTGTTTCTTATATCAGCACTCAAGCCATTAAACATCAGTTGCAAACAAAGATAACATGTAGTCTTGTCATTAATAATGGATTTGCCTTTGCATTTGGTAACGGCTTCTCTGTTTGCAAAGCACCAGGCAGTGAAGAGACATGGCGAGGCCTGGGCTGAAAGCCTGCGTTACCGGAGGCCCGACCTTGACTGCATGACCGGTTTGAGGCGAATTACTCTCAACTGCAACATTCTTGTTGGAGACAGAGGAGCACGTGCCTTTGCGGACTGTCTAGGAGAAGACCTTTGGCTAAAAGGTATTGTGGAGTACTGATTCTTAAGATACAATAGTGGCAGGCAGAAAAAGTTGTCAGTTATAGCAAATGTAGCTGGAAGAGTAATTCAACTATTTAGCTAGGAACCAGTAATCTTTTTTCAAAAGAAATCTCTCATCCTCTTTTGAATTGTCCCCGTGTCCAAATATTGTTGTCATCTAGTATTGTCCTCTAGTATTTTGGAAAAGTAATGTGTTCTACAATATGTCTGTGCAGAATGACTAATGGTGGTCGTGTAAGTCACAACATTCTGTACATGGAATCAAATACCTACCTGTTGAAATTGTGTTGTAGTTTAAGCCAGGTGTATAGATAACATCCATACTGATGGAACAGGATCATATTAGAGAATACTTAAGCAAACAGGACATACAGAAATCTACAGGCCCTGATGGGATGCTTGCACAAGTGCTGAGGTAGCGGGCTGATGTAATTTTGATGCCACTCTCAATAGCCTTTGAAGAATCACAGTGATTGGGAGGGGTACCTGAGTATGGGAGGATAGCAAAGATAGCAAATGGCACTTCTATCTTCAGGAACTTTGGGAAGAAGGACCCAGGGAACTACAGGCCAGTCAGCCTTAGTTGGATCCTTGGCAAGGTGGGGATATGCTGTCAACCAGAGGGACTTCAACAGGCTGGAAAAACGGGCTAATGGGAACCTTCTGACGTTTAAGAAAAGGAAGTGCAAAGTCCTGCACCTGGGCAGGAATAATCCCGTGTACCAACATGTAGCTGCATGGCTAGAAAGTAGCTTTGCAGAAAGGGTCGGGAAGGTCCTGGTGGACCACAAGCTGACCATGAGCCAGCAAAATGCCTTTGTGGCAAAGAAGGCTGATAGTTATGCTGGGCTGTGTTAGGCAGAGACTTGCGAGCAGGTGGAGGGAAGTGATTCTTCTTCTCTACTCTGTACTGGCGAGGTCAGATCTCTGTACGGGAGAGTGCTGGATCTACTGGAGAGAGTCCAGCAAAGGGCTGCCAAGGTGATGGAGGGACTAGAGCAACTCATTTCGTGAAAGGCTGAGAGAGCTGGAACTGTCTAGCCTGGAGAAGAGAAGGCTCAGGGTGGATCTCATCCAGGAGTACAAATATCTGAAGGGAGGCTATAAAGAAGATAGAACCATGCTCTTTCCAGTGGTCCTTGGTGACAGGGCAAGAGGAGGTGGGCACAGACTGAAATGTTGGAGATTCCTCCTTGATTAGGGAACACTTTCTTACTGTGAGGGAGACCAAAAACTGGCACAGGTTTCCCACAGTGGTGGTAGAGGCTTCATCACTGGAGACCTATAAGAGCTGTCTGAACGTCACATGGGGCAACTGGCTTTAAGTGAGCCTGCTTGAGTGAGGGAGGTTAAGCAAGGTGACCTCCAAACATCCCTTCCAGCCTCAACCATTCTGTGACACTGCCCATGCACAACATGAAATAAATGCCAAAGCCATGATTTTTACATAGCTTATTGATGTGTGCAAGCAATGAATTTGTAGAAGCATTGACTCAGACTTTTTAGATATAAGTTGTGTGTTTGTGCATATGATGCTACCTTGGGCGGTTGAGTTGGTGCCTGGAAATATTGTGTATACTAGCAATTTCCAAGAAGAGTGACTCAACTGTGATTTTTATATTTCTTCCTTTGCAGTTGCTTAGCAGTTATTTCTTAATGTTGATCTATAATACTGATTTAAATTTCTAGTTTTCTTCTCTGAAAGTAATATTCTTGATTTTACACATGGCTGTTAGTGTCATGTCCTCATTTCTCATGTGTCATGTTCTGTGAAATGGAGGTTTTCAGCAGGTGTGGATTAATTGTGTTAGATACTGACTAACCAGATTATGCCACTGAATATGTTTTTGGCTGTTTTTTTTAATCTTCTTAAACATTTCAGCACTTGATTTGCAGCAGTGTGGAATATCCAGTGAAGGAGCAAGGTCATTACTAGATGCTCTTCAAACTAATACAACATTAGTGGTACTTGACATAAGGAAAAATCCATTAATTGGTATGTATCTGTGTCTAGCTTTGTCTTCTGTGATTTTTTGTTAATTAGTTTTTTTTTTTAGTAACTTTGGGAGGGGGAAATAAACCACTTTTAAGAAAAAAACCTCCTGCAACAGTATTTTGCTAAACACTTCTAAAGTGGGGGAAGGGAGCATGGTAGGTAATGTGTACTACTAATAATCTGTTGGCATAAATACCTGTCTCATACAGTAAATTCTTAATAAGATATCTTAATTCATTCTAGATCCCGTTATGATGAAAAACATTATTGAAAGAGTTCTTATGAATGGAAATAGTGCTAATCCAGAGGTATGTGTTAGGCATTTTGGAGTGAGTTTGAGGTTTTCTCTGTAGCTGCCATTGCATTTTTTTTTTTTTTTCCCCCCAATGGACAACTTTGTTCAGAAGGAATCTAAAACAGATACTGAATTTATAAACAGAAGCCTAACTCTTAAACCCTTTACAAAATAAACAAAAAACCGCTATGAAGGGAAAAACTAAAATACCTTATCAGCAAATTAATATTGCTGCTGGACTGCTGGAAGGTTTTGTACTGCCTGTTTCTTTCTTGCTAACATGGTAATAATAACCTTTTATTAAAAGGTAAAGGGAATCAGAATCTGAAATTTAAAACTTTATTTTGAAACTTATTGTCAATAATTTACATAGTTAAGGATTTTTTCTAAGTTAATCAAGACTATCTGATGCTAACCATTTATGAAACCAGAGTTTAGTTAAAAGTGCAGTATCCCTTACCTTTGTCTAGTAGTTCACAGAGCATTTACAGTAACATGCATAAACTATCTGGACCATTTGTGATTAGATATACTGTTTAAATACCAAGTCTTTTGTTTATAATACAGAATTGGGATTCAGCTCCCAAAGGAGACAGTAAAAGCAAGTGTTCTCTTGTTGTTATTTTCACAGAGCTTCAAAAATACCTGTTCCTGTTCTGGAACTTACTGCTTTTTTTGGTTTTGAAAAGGCTTAAAGGTCAGAGCTGTGGATCTGTAGGGAGTATTTGAGATGTCTGTGTGTGCAATTCCTTGAGGATTAATATGGTTCCCCACTTCAGTCTCTTAAAGACATTTTTTGGACAAAGTGAGGTTGGCTCTTTCTCTTTGCAAGTGTTGATTGCACCTGCCAAAGTGTTGCAGACATTACATGAAAATAGCATCTGCCTGGAGATGCTCAAGGTGATTGGAAAGTGGAATGGGGAAAAAAGCAGCTCTCTGAGGAGTCTCCTGTATACTAAGAGATAACTCGTGAGACTTATCTTATATTCATCCAGGTAGCGTAGTACCTTAAGTTGTATTGGTGATGCTAGTAATTCTTCATACCTCGTTAACAAGGTGGATGAAAAGGACTGACCACCAGCTTATTAAGTAACTTTGCTTCTTTGACAAATAAAAACAGTCTCGATCTTTTATTTCATAAGCTCTATGAGTAGGCTGTTGTAAATAACATTTGCTGTTTATCATAGCAGCAGTGCAGACACTTGAAAAGGTATAATGCACGTGTTTAGCAAGAGGTTGATATTCTTTTGAAACGGAAACATTTGCTACCCTAATCTAGGATTTACAGTTGGTTTTGAGCTCAGTTGCAGAACCCTTGATATTATGAATTAAAAACCAGTTGAGTTTCTTTGAGGTAGCTCTGGATGGAAATTATGTTCCCATACATATTCCAGTATTCTATACTGGAAGTGATGAGGTGAGGTTTGTTTTGTTGTGTATGCATGTTGGTGGTGTGTTGTTTTGTGGGATGTTGTGATTTGTTTGGTTTGTTTGTTTAAGAAGCCAAAACTCAGGGAATAAATTAGTAAATTGTCAGAGGTGTTAATGAAGACTAACAGTTGGTCAGTAAGCTCTGTTGCTGAAAGAACTGGAAGGACTGTTTCTTCATTCTGTCAACAGTCAAAATTCAGCTGTACGATTTAAAAAAACCCCAAGGTACAACTAAAACCAATATAAGAATGTATTTGTGAGGGTCCTAATGACTCTCCTAAATTCTCAATGTAACTAAACACTCTGGTTCTTTCAATGTTATTAACAAGTTTTAGCATAATAGAAAAACTTCAGTTATTTTTCAGATTTTTCTTTTTTTTTATGGAGAATCCATTATAGACTGTATTTATAAATTTAAAGAAGCATTGTATATTTCTTGTAGCTTAAGCTTGTCAAACAGAATACACTAAGTTAGCGTCTTTATTGTCTCCCTTTGTCATCTATGTACTGCCTCCAAACCTGTGAGGTTTTCAAATGATGTGCTGGTCCATTTTTCATACTGGAAAAAACATAGGCATCTGTGTTTGAAATTATTTAATTTAGTAGGGAATTTTTTTTTTACCTATTGTAGTTGCTAGAGATCTGGATTTCGTATTGACAGAAAATGAAGAATCAACTGGCCTAAGTTTAGGTTGTGTAGAGACTTCTTGAAAACAAGGTGTAATGTAATTTTCTGTGTGAAACTAATCTGTTGCTTACTCTTGCAGCATATGGCCTAACTCATACCGTAGCTCACTCACTGAAAACTAAAGCGTTGTACTAATACTGTCTCCGTTTTCATCTGCCTGTAGTTTCAGCTTTTTATCCTGCCAAAAGCTAACTGTCATAATTCTCGTGTAAAACTCAGTAAAGTTCTGAATGTGTTTATATCTGAGAAGTGGCGGAACTGTGCTGTGTACGGTCTCATTGTGGCACCTGTGAGCTCCATGGTTATGCTAATGCAGAAGGTATATTATAAGGTTCTGCTGTGTTGCTTTGCAAAGAGAAGTTTGGTGCATTGCTGAATGGCACCATATGAATTATAGTAATAAGCCATCATAACTACAAAAGGTCATGTTTTGGCTGGTGCAAACAGCCTGTGATGTACTGTCACCACTTGCTCCCTGTATACCCTTCCATCCTGTTCTGCGTAAAAACTGGTTGTTTCTCTTTGCTTTTCAGTAGCATGTAGGCACTTGCCTTTTAGGTTGGGTTTTCAAGTTTGCAAGAAGAGATGCCTGCTGCTAATTGATGCCTTTACATTTGATGGGCAGCTGAAACTGAGGACAGTTGTATTATCCTAGCATCACTGTGTAGCTTGTATAGTGGATTGTAATTGGATGGTTGGGTGTAACAGGTGGTGAAAGTTTGTGTATATTCTGAGAGAGACTGAATAACTTAAAGGAAAAGTCCACTGAAGATGTCTTGTAGAATGATTATTTGAGTCCAGAGTTGGTTTGCTTGTTTGAAAGGCTTTATTGCCAATAATAAACTTAGACTAAACTTGGTTAGTTAGGGAACAG
>VZZY01011848.1:23683-39710 GCA_013400335.1 Eurystomus gularis | reverse complement strand
GAATAACTTTGTCATACTGTTCCTAGTACTCTGTTGTGGGGTTTAAGGGCTGTTGGAGATAAGCTTTGTGTTAATATCAGCTGCTTTTCTGTCAACAGCTGCTTCAGTGCTAGACTTTGTAGTAATTATTGGTTATTGCACACTGAAAAATAAGTGAGAATGTAACTTAAGAACATCTATCTGGAATAATAAAACTTTTACTGGGGACAGGGGAACCTTTAAGAATAGAGCTGTTGCTGCAAGGAAATGAGATTTGAAGTACAGCAGTTGCCTTTGATCATTACTATGCCTTAATTTTAGTTTGGAGGCGTTTACTGTGTAAGGATGAATTTTCATTATAGGTGGTGAAAAATAAAATTTTATTATTTAAAATACTGACCTTATTGGTAATACAAAATAATGTTAAGAAAGCTTTTGTTACTCTGGAGAACTTTGTCCTGAAGTAGTCATTCCTAGCAAGCCAGCTTTCTGAGAACAAAATGCAAAAGCCAGAGTTCCCTTTTTATAGGGTTGATGCCTTTTTTTTTTTTTTTACTGTAAAAGGAGAACTGCTTTGCACAGGAGAAAGGAAAATATTGGATGGCATATTATGGTGTGGGAAGCCTTTCTCATAATGTAGCACTCAGACTGACATCGAATCTGGGGCTTTGTGGGGTTTTTGTTTTTCCTTAGTTTTACAGTTTAAGTTTTCTGTAACTAGCAGGGTTCTCCATATATCTGACGAAACCCGTCTAATCTTAAATGACCACCTCTTTAAATATCAGTTATTAAAACAATTTGTCTTTCTTTAAAAAAAATATTCCAGTATAAGTGGCTGATGTCTCCATCTTCCAAGGATGCTTTGAAAACTAGACCAAAGAAAAGAACTATTATCCTAGGAAGTGGTCGAAAAGGAAAAGCTACTATTCGTATTGGTAACGCCATCTTTATTTTCTCTGACTATACTAAATTTTGACTACAAAATAATTTAATGTTTAAGAGATTTAATTTGACATTTAGACACATTGTATGTTTTATGTGTTTTGCAGAATACTTGTCTTCAAAAACAGTTCAATCTATTCTTATTTCAATGTGTCTTCTACCTTCAGTGGTTTCTGTAGGAAACTTGCTGTTCTTTTTAGTGCTGCTAGATACGTGGCAGAAAAAATAGGATATGTTGACTTAAATATGTGGAAGAACTGCACATATTTATTCTGAGTGCATCTTTTTCACAAGCTTTCACTTTTAGGAAGCTTGGTGGTAGTAAGTTACCAGTTTCTTCTGATGTTGTAACCTTCTGTAGCAGACTGTTCTCCACCAGAACAGACAAGCATGCATTTTTTTACTGATGTACAAAATGATCTAAGATTTATTTTTTTAACTTCATGTAAACCCGCTGTAAATAGTATGCTTAAAATAACATAGGCATCTTTTTAATCAGGTGCTGATAGCTGCAATATACTAATTACTTTTCAATGACTTAGTAAAAATTTCATTGTAATACATTTGGCTGTCTTTCATCTTTGCTCTAGTTATCTGGAAGCAGAGAGGTAAGCATAATTCAAGTTGAAGTCTTTGTACAAAAAACTATGGTGATGACGGTGATGGATGAAGAAAATGCCTGACTTCAATATAGTTGTGGTGGAGTTTTGGGGGTTTTGTGGTTGGTTGTTTTTTTGTTCTGTTGTCATTTTCTGTGTTTGGTTGTTTTGTTGTTTGTTTGATTTTTTTTTTTTTTTTTTTTTTTTTCCCCAAAGACAAGGAGTCAGGGAGTGAAAATTATCCTGAAACTATCCTCTTGGCTTCTTGAGAACAGACTGAAATTTGTAATCCCATTACCACAGTCGTGCATTTATATATCATTACAAAATTATTTGTTTTATTAGTTGTCACTAGTGTAACTGTATGAAATACTAGGTCAACAGATTTGTGGGCTTGTTAGTTTCTGACTTACACAGAACCTAGGGTAGAGTGATCATTTACACAAGGTATTTATTCTGAATCTGCTTGGAGTGATAGTGTATGATTTAAACAACAACAAAAGGCTGGACTAATGAACATGACTTCTCATTATCATTCCTCTTAAGTGAAGATATTGTTTGTTTTCTATAGAAGCGGTCAACATGAGTACCAACTTAGATTTAGTTATTTAGCCAGTAACAAAACCGACGTTCTTCACACTAAAGCCACTAGAGGGCAATTTGAAGCATGTAGGTAGCCTTATTGTCTACATGGGCTGTCTAAGCTCCCACTTGAGACAATGGAGTTAGGTGTCTGAAATTAGTAATGTGAACAAACCTCTTTAGCTACCAAACTTTGCTTCATTTAAGTAACAATGTGTCTTACGTCACCCTAACATAGCACTCAAGTATATAATCTTATAATTGCAAGCACATTAGCTATCCCTTCCTCTTTTTGAAAAGCAAACAGAAGTTTTTGACCACTAGCAAAGTTAGACTGAAAGGTATATTTCCTACAGTTCCTTTTATTGCACAAGATATTTTACTTATGAACAGTAAGCTGTGAATTTATATGTAAATAACAAGGTATAATGAATTTGCTTTTCTCTGATTCTTGCTTTCAATACAGGATTACCATCTAAAAAGTCTGTAAGTCCTGGGAAAAAAAATACATCTGTGAAAGATAGCTACTCACCAAAACCACTACCACCGGGCACAAAGGGCTTCCTTCCTTGGCGGACTGCGGAACGTGCAAAGAGATGCAGGTGAGGTTTTCGTGGTACAAGGGTAAAAAAGCATAAAACCTGCATGATAAATGTAGTAAAGAGCAGCGTTAGTTTTTAAAAATACGTGTTTGAGAGTTACACACAGAATTTTCTATTGCATCCATATTTTTCCTGTTTAGATAAATTTTCAGGATGTTGCATAAATTCTATTCCACTAAGTTTTTAAGAATACATAAAAAGATATGATTTTATGGCCACAGGCGTATTCAGGTGTAGCAAAAAACCCCTTGCATTTGAACCCACCTTTCTCTTGTTACTAATGATTTATCAGACTTAACTGTAGCTGAAGATGCAATTTAGTTTTATAAGCTTATAATATACTTTATTTGGCATCCAATTCAAGATGCCTAGGCTATTTTTATGCCTTGTCTTTCAGTTCCATCAGCCCCAGTGCCAGCATTGAGTATTGTGATCATCTAAGTCCTGTGAAGTAAAATTAAAAAAAAGAATTGTTACATGTAGAAGCCATAATATTGTTACTGTGCTCCTTTTGAATCAGTTTTTGGTTGTTTTTGTTAGTATATTCCCTAGACCTTGGCCTCTCAAAATGGAGTCTATGTAATGTTTAAACAAAAAATTACTTAATGCTCTATCATAACTATTTTTGTTAAGCTTATTTTACAAAATGCTGAACACCAAATTTTTCTGTTGGCTCTAGTTTGCAGTAATTAATTAAGCAAGATGCCTATTGAAGATATTAATGTTAGCATCCAGTAGTGTTGCTCTAATTCCTTAATAAGTAGGAATGCTAATAGAACAAAATGGGGATGTAGTGAGTGTTAAAGGGCTACAGTTAAGTGTCTGGTGCTGTCTTTATTCTTGATGCTTCACCTGTCCTAGAATCCTCCATTTGGAAATGGAAGTAGCAATGGTAACATTATAGACTTACTTTTCTCAAAAGTGTGTTTTTTTGTTTGTTTGTTTGTTTTTCTAATTTTAGAGGGGGGCCAGCGGATAGCACTGAAAATTTACCAGTGAAGATTCAGGTACTCTTTCTCTCATATGATGGTTTATTTAGTAGGTGAATGCCTGAAGAAAGATGAAAGTCTTCTCAACAGAATCTTACTATCTAAAAGTTAAGACTGGAACATACTTTTAATATTTCTCTCTCATAGAAGTGCAAAATAATAGTTTGTGTCAGCATTTGGTTAAGACTTCTTTGATACTTGGTTTACTCCCATTTCTGTGTCACTATCTTTTGGTTTCTTAGCCTTACGAGCAAGCTGGGTTGGAGCATGGGTACCATCCCTCTAGAGGCAATAAGAATAATTAACAGCTTTTTTCTCCAAAAGATTCTACACACCCCTTCCTCTTTCCTCCTTTTGCTTTTGTACTACACACACTTGTGTTTGTATCTAGCTGTACACTGCTATAGTAAATGTGCCAGCAGAGGAAGAAACAATCCCCTCTTTCTTCCTTCTCCTTTGCATCTCATTTCCATCTCCCCTCTTCACCTCACCCTCCAAAGAAAAGCTGGAAAGGTGTTTTAGTGTGTAGTGATGAATTAAGTTGCCTCACAGAAGGGTCTGATAGTTGTTAAAGCCAGCACACTTAGCCCCTGCCCCAGCACAGGCTGTCCATGGGCTGCAGCTCCTTTGGCTCTGGCATGGGGTCTTCCTTGGGCTAATGAGTGGGTATCAGCTCCACCCTGGAGCACCTTTTCCTCCAAGCTTGGTGTTCCCTTGCTCTTTCCCACTCTTTTAGTTTCCTCCTCTTCCACCTGTCTGGCATTCTTTGCGCTTTCCTAAATATGCTTTCTCTGAGGTGCCACCATCTTGGCTGCAGGGCTCGGTTGTGCCCTTTGGTGGTTTGGTTGGAGTCAGATGGGACCAGCCATGTCCAGCACAGGGCAGCCCTGGCCTCTCCTCACAGGGGTTGCCCCTGCTACTAAATCTTTGCCACATATACCCAATATATGCAAGCATATGATTTAAAAAATATTGTTTTATGCAAACTTGTTTCAGAATTGTGTAGCAGGACAATGCATATGTATTGTAAGGGACTCTGGGAAACAATCGTATTTAAGGTTTTGGTGCTGTTTAATCTGTGATTTTTATTGCATGGTGTAATGCCTTGAGGGAGTGAGTTTTTCTTTTCTGATGTAATTAGACAGATATTCCTGTGAAAGTGACAGTAGAAAGCACCTCTACATCTGAAACTGAAGACACAGAATATTTAGATGATGTTATCCATCATCCTGATCTGGCAAAATCATTGGATAAGATTAACATAACAAAATATCAACGGTTACAGGTAAGAAACATGTTCTATGCCTTAAAGTCCATAAAGGCAGATTATAATCAGTTAAACTATGTTTTATTAAGAAAATTGTTTAAGCTAATAGCCAGACATGGAGCAGGATTTATGAATAACTTTTTAATTATCCTGCATTATGTCACACAGGCTTTCATTTCAACAGATGTGTGTTAAATATGCACCGCATTTCTGATCTCTGAATAGTTCTGATGAAGATGTGTAGACTATAAGCATATTGTCAAATCAGGGCCACAATAAGGAAAAACTTCACTTAATACACACAGCTGCAATATGCGTAATTTCTCTGTTCCAGTCTTGAGTCATGGTTCACAGAGCTTTTAATCAGTGTTATTGCCTGTAGTATTTCCTTTATAAATGTAATTTAATGTTATTTTTAAGCACTAAAATATTGTAATGATTGTTGTGTAAAAAATAACTAAAAAAACCCCCCTGAAAGTATGTTAAAGCTCCAGTTTTATAATTGAGCTTGGTTACAAACCTTTTTCATTTGCTTTTAATTATTCCCTCTACTTCTTTGATAGTTCTAAAAAATTTGCAGTAGCAAGACTGACTATTGCTGTGAATGTCTAGACTGGGAATGTTCTTATATAAGGATAGGAAAACAAAGGGTATGTTTCGGTGGCTCAGTAATGCTGCTGAGGTAATCTAGCACTACTATAAATCAACACCCTCAGGGCAGAATAATTGGATTGTTTCCGAAGTGTTAAGATTTGAATTTTATTTGGAGACTCTGCACCGCCTCCAAGTGAATACTGCTAAAAATAAGACCTATAGTCAGTTGGGTTTTGGTGGTTGTTGTCATAGAGCACTATGCTATGTGAATGAACTGTTCATGTATATAAAGACCATATAGCTCTCTTTAAGTGAAGTGAAGTTGAAAATTAACTTGTTACAGATCTATATGTAATGGGTGAGTTAAGTGACTTAGAGTTACTGTGGAGGCAAAAGTACTGTACAAATACTGCATAAATAACGATGTACTTTTTTTTCAGCTGATGTATACTCTTTCTTTAGGCCTACCTTTTTTCTCTCTAGAACTTTTGTTCAGGAAGATTTTTCAAGGTTTTCACATGTTGCTGGGACTTAAAGTTGTAGAGCGGCTTTCTTTGTAGGCGATTTCATATTACTGTTCATGTGCAATATGCTAGCATTGTGCTGTGCAGTGGGTTCAACACTCCCATCACGAGCATTGTGTCTGGAATCGTGGAATTCCACGTCACGCGCATATTGCACCAAAAAACTTCTATGCGGCAAGTATGGTGCTTTGAGGAAACACTTCATGTGTTTATTCTCAGCATTTGGAGAAGGAGAACTATTACTTGCAGGACACACTGCAGAGGCAGACAGTGCTTTGTGTTTTGGGGGAGGGTTGTCATATCAGCCCTGTGTTGTCAGTGTTACCTGTAGTATGGCGTATAGAGCCACTGTTAGGAAGGGATAATTTGTGATTAATGTGAGCTTCCTGGGAGGTAAAACTACAAATTTTAGGAACCTACACCAAAATTGGTTCAAAATTTACTATGCTTGTAAAGGTCCAGATTTTCCTGATTTCTTGAATTTGAAAGCCAAAATACATTTTTTTAGGCTATGATTGCATATCTTGACAGCACTGTTTAAACAGTCTATTAACTGTTGCTATGCCTCACCCATCCTTTTTCTTACGTTGCTGTGAAGCACAGTTTCATATTATGACAGAACTGAACTAACAACTGGTCACCATTGAATTCTGAGTCTGTTTCCTCTCTGTCCCATGGTATTTTTCCATTTCTTGCTTCAGTCTTCTTGGCTCTTTTTTAATGTGTAACTGATCATAAGGCAAGCAGATTCAACTTGCTGATGTAGAGAAGACTCATGCAGTTCAACAAGGAGAAGTGCAAAGACCTGCATCTGGGGAAGAACAACCACGTACACCAGTATATGCTGAGGGCAGACCATCTGGAAAGCAGTGTTGCGGTAGAGGCCCTGGGTGTCCTGGTGGACGCCGGTTTGAACAGGAGCCAGCAATGTGCCCTTGTAGCAGAGAAGGCAAATGGCATCCTGGGCTGCATTAGGAGGAATACTAGCAGCAAGTTGAGGGAGGTGAACCTTCCACTACTGGAGAGCATCCAATGAAGAGCCATAGGGATGATTAAGAGACTGGAGCATCTCTCCTATGAGGAAAGGCTGAGAGAGCTGGGTCTACTCATCCTGGAGAAGAGAAAGCTCTCAGGGGGTGGATCATAATGTATATAGATGTAAATACTTTAAGGGAGGGTGCAAAGAGGACAGAGCCAGGGTTTTTTTCAGTGGTGGTCAGTGACCAGGCAGGAGGCAATCAGAATCCCAGAATGATACAGGTTGGAAGGGGCCTCTGGAGATCATCTAGTGCAACCTTCCTGCTAAAGCAGGTTTGACTACAGCAGGTTGCGCAGGAACATATCCAGGCGGGTTTTGAATATCTCCAGAGAAGGAGGCTCTGCAGCCTCTCTGGGCAGCCTTTTCCAGTCCTCCGTCACTCTCAAGTAAAGAAGCTTTTTACTCATGTTCAGATAGAACTCCCTGTGCTCCAGTTTGTGCCTTTTGCCCTTTGTTCTGTCGCTGGGCACCATTGGAAAGACTATGGCCCCATCCTCTTGACCCACCCTTTAGATATAGGTAAGCATTGATAAGATCCCCTCTGTCTTCTCTTTTCCAGGCTAAAGAGCCCCAGGTCTCTCAGCCTTTCCTCGTAAGAGAGATGTTTCAGTCCCCTGATCATCTTGTAGGCCTCTGTGGACTCTCTCCAGTAGCTCCTTGTCTTTCTTGAACTGTTATTGTGGTTTAGGCCCAGCTGGTAACTGAGCACCATGTGGCTGCTCACTCACTTCTCCTAACCCATCCTCCACTCCCCGCACCCTGCAGTGGGATGGGGAGGAGAATCTAGAGGGGAAGAAAACCAAAACTCTGTGGGCTGAGATGGGGAGAGTTTAACAGAACAACTTGAGGAGAGAAGAAATAATGGTAATAACAGTATTACTAATGAAATAAGACATAAAGCAAGTGATATAAAATGCATTGCTCTCTTAACTGTCCTCCTAGTCCTGAACTGACTGCTGCACTCAAAACTGAAGCCTTTGCCCTAGCTAGCCCTCCCCTTTTATAGCAGGCATGACATCAGTACGGTATCAAATATCCCATTGGATGGTTTGGTTGTCTATCCAGTCTGTGGCCCCTCCTAGCTTCTTCTGAAAATTAATCCTATCCTAGCTGAACCCAGGACAACTGGAAAGCCCAGAGCTGGACACAGTACTCCAGATGTGACCTCACTGGGGCAGAGTAGAGGGGGAGGAAAACCTCCCTTGACCTGCTGGTCACAGTCATCTTAATGCACCCCTTTGCCCTTCTTGGCATGTTGCTGGCTCGTGGTTAACTTGTTTTCCACCAGGATTCCCAAGTCCTTCTCTATCGAGCTGCTTTGCAGCAGGTCATCCTGTAACCTCTACTGGTGCATGGGATTATTCCCCCTAGGATGCAGGACTCTACATTTGCCCTTGTTAAACTTCATTAGATTCCCTTTATTCTTGCCCTTTTTGAAGACTGAAGTGACACTGACTTTCATCCAGTCCTCAGGCACCTCTCCCATTCTCTGTGACCTTCCCAAGATGATGGAGAGTGGCTTAGCATCATCAGGTTAGTTTTCAGCCATTTGAATGACTCACATTGGCTTTTGTGATTGGGTGTGTTCCAGAACTGGAGCACATTAAGCGGCAGAAGTTTATGGCTGATAATGTGAGAGGGGAAGTGGAGAACTTTATTTATCTGTGTTAATTGGGCTTAGGTACTGTCATTAAACTTTTCTTACTCTTCTTAGAGCTGCTTGTGGGGGAAGCTGACTTGAGGATCTGATCTAGCTGAAAAGTAATCCAGTGTATTTGGCTGTAGCAAACCTTGGCATAGCGTTTCAGTGATGTGGGACAACCAATTTGCTAGAACAATGATGGGATTGCCATGTGGGAATAAATAGTAAGCAGTGGGAACTCCTTAAATTGCTACTATGCCAAGAAAGCTCTCCAGACATCCCTTGATATGACTAAATGACCAGACCCCCACTTTAGTATGCAAGTCCTTGAGAACTTCTCTGTGTCCTTCTGCTCAAAAAGGGGCTTTAAGCATGCTGCTTAGTGAAATGTTATTAGTTGTGTTTTCATTTAAAAAAAATATCCCTTGGCTAACAAAAAGCTTTATTTCTGCTTAAATGTAAAATAAGAACTGATAAATATGGTTCCTTTTTACTAGAAGGAATCTGAAATGTCAGAATTGCTTCTGATTAAGAATGTAGTTGAGGACCTCCTCCAGACTTTGAAATTTTAACTAAGGATATAAATGGTGAACTTCACCCTTAATATAGTTAGCAGGGTACGTTAATACTAGGTGAATTACATAGAAGTTGAGATTGCACTATAACTATTTCGTAAAAATAGGGCAACAATGTGATCAAGTAGAAAAACACAGCTAATTAGTTACTACAGGATTTTTTATATTTTTAGTTTTTAAACCTTGGTTTTATATCTCTGTCTAGTGTTGAGTAATCATGTGCATACAGTAATTCTGAGGGCTACAGATCTATTTTCTATTCAGCTTCATCTTATGGGCTGCCAGTGCTGTCTTTCTGGATGGCACTAGTAGATGGCTGTCTTGTAGCTTGGATGTACATTTAGCTCTCTCTCTATTTTAATTTATTTTTTTTTTCTGCACAAAGACTAGAGGATTGTGTAAGCTAGTGAATTTCTCAAAAGCAGATGGAAGAATAACACATATACTTGTATTTTAATGGTGACGAATATGTTTGCATATGTGCAGGGCGTCTTCCTTTAAATGTAGGCTTCTGATAGTACTCATGAGGTGTAGCTGCAGTGCTTGTCAATTTTTTTTTTTGTGAAGTCAGCCCATAACCATCAAAAACTGTGTACATCTACAGCGCAGTAAATGAAGTTTAAACCAAACTACAAAACCTCCAAATTTCTGTTTAAAAAAATCTTGGTAATTTAACTATTTTCTAAGCTTTGCCCTTTGAAAATACAAACCAGGAATCTGAGGAAAGAGGTCAGTGCTGTCACTTTTAGAGTTGTCTAAAAGCTGTCCACAACAGAAATACTACAGAACTAAAGTTCCTAAGGTAGGAGTTGCTTGCCAGAAAAACCTGCAACCCAGAAACTTTAAAATACATAAATACATACGTTTGCACACACTGTAAATGGAGCTGTAAGAATTCACCAAGTCTGTGGTACCTGTGACTGATCTTCAAAGCTAGGTTGCAGCTCACATGTCAAGTTGTGAATGTAGAACATCATGGTCACTGCTTGCTGTGCTGTGCTTCTGTATCTATAAAAGGATTTCTAGCTTCTATTTCCATGCATTCTGGGGTAGTTTACAGTAAGATTCTGGTATTTGTTGAATGTTCACCTTAGAGATTTGTTCCTCATGCTGTTCCTGGAGAAGATTTTGTTACATCGTGGCAGTTAGACACTGTTAAATCTCTTTGCAAATACTGTCTTTGAAATGTGGTATTGCTGTACCTTCTGACCTCCCAGAGTCTTTCTCGTGTGTTCAGATGGTAAAGATACTACACAACTAGCTTTTTAGTCCCAGGGTTAGCTTGGTTGATGGCAGTTCAAGGATTTTGGGGCTGGGCTTCACTGAGCAGTAGTGACAGGCCCATAATCTTCACTGAGTGGTTGTCACTGGGAGTGCTGTATCTCGAATATTTTAGAATCTGCATCTTTAAATGAGATGTAGAAGTCCTTCACATCTTACAAGACTTGTGAGGACCTCTTTGCATTTGTAGAAGGATTATCTTTACCATGTGTGCTGTTGCAAGCCAGTTTTCTCAGTTAATTGCTTGGCTGAAGTGCAGTAATCTGCTTCTGAACAAGCTTTTTATAGTAAACCAAGGATTTTAGTACTAGTTGGATCTTTACTCCACTATCAAACTGATTGATGTGTATGAAAAACAGTGTTCTATGTTATATATATGTGCCTATATACAAGGTCCAAGAGACTTGTGCTATAATCTTGTGTTATTTGTTGCTATATTACAGATCTGTTAAGTGAATGACACTCATTTCCACTTTCCTGTGCTGATTTACTGCACCCTAGAGTTACGTACCAGTAGACCTCTGTCATGTATTTTTGTAGAAGATACGTTACTGCTTGGAATGCTGCATGCTACTTAGTAATTGGACATGTCAAGTTATTTTATAATACTGCATGTTGATCTGAGATTTTAGTTTTACCTGTGTTATAATAGTTGGAGCTGGAAGAATGCATGGAAAAATTAAAGGAAGAACAAAGAGCCAGAGTAAAGGCTGAGAAACAGATAATGGAGGTAATGATACTTAACTGTTAATCACCTTTTAAAGGAGGCACCAATCGAACTATCCACTTGCTTAATTAGGAGTATTTATCAATGACCTCTAACGTGGTAGCTTCCAGAGTTTCAGTTCAAAGTCATATGGATCATTTACTAGCCTGAGGGCAATGATGAAATCTGTGTTTAGTAATTTGTGTTTGTTCTCCTGATCCTATTCCAGAGCCTTGAACTCATGGTCAAGCTACTCTTTCAATGCGTTTCATTCATTGGGTGTATTATTTGTGACATGGAGCATCCTGATGTTTGTTTTTCTTGAGAAAGTGATTAAATCTGTTTGCAATTTGCAGCAGATGGATAGTTCCTTGAGGTCTCCCATCTTATTTATCATGACTTGCAATTAAAAGCTGTTGTAAATGTTGTTTAATTTGGCTTATTCTGCCCCTTTGATTTTTAAGTTTTATTTCTGCAGGCAGTAAAAATGTTGGATGGTTTTTTACATAGCATCTTGGCCATAGCTGTCTGTTGTTGAAAAGAGTGATTTTTGTCACTGTTAAACTGTGAGGTCTGTTTCCCCTCTGTCCATTGTTGGTGACCTAAAAAGATTATTCTTTTACATCAATAAGCAAAATTTCTTGTAATAGAGTTGAGTGTAAGATAGTGTAAATGAATGGATTTGGTTCTTGCTTGTGATCTGGAGAGGAATGAGAATCATGGTGCTCTCTGGAATTTGAGCAAAGTGGTAACCCACAGTACAGGGAGCAGATATCCAAAAAGGACGCTGCACTCTGCAAGGCTCACTGTGGTCCTCTCATGTGGCCATCCCCATCCTTCTGTAACAGGAAGCACACCAGTGTGCTATGCTGGGTAGCTGTTGTTTGAATACTTAAATGTTTTTTAGTCAATAGCCACTGCAACAAATCTGTGGTGTTAGACTGCTTGGACCTAGCACCTTGTCTCAGGAGAAGGGATTAACTAAGTAGCACTGATCTCTAAAATGGATAATTTTGATGCTAGTTTAAAAGCTACAGTGCACTTCATAGACCTATTACTTTATGTCCTTCTCTCAGAAAAGATAGAAGGAGGAAAGCCTGTAGTAGCAGTGATCGCATAGCTGTAATCTTAAATGACTGTCTTAAGTTAATGTTTCCCTCAGATACAAACCCCTGCATATCCTGCAGTTATCATTCAACTATTCATTGGTCATTTATTTTTATTAATGTTCCATGTAGAGAAAAATTGAATAATTTTAAACTTTCATTTTGGGGTGCACAGTGCAGGGGAGAGATACAGTGGTATGTGTTCCGTCTGATACAGAGAGGGTGAATGTGAGGAGAGCATTGGCCTCCACTAAGGTTTTTTACTAGTAAAATAAATTCTTTGGTGTTAATGTGTCATATAATATGTACAAATTAACATGCTATGAAAGCTAATTTTTTTCTTTGTGCTTGCTCTGCAACGTTGTGTACATACTGAAGACAGTGTTGAGCCAGCAGATTTGAGTGCCTGCAACAATTTTCACTATGGTAGCATAGAATTGCAGCTGTGTGTAAACCTGCACAGAGCTCAGTGTAACAGGGGCCTGAATATTTCTGATACAGGAAGCTCTACATTGGTTACTTAGGGTATTTCTCTTTGTGATACTGCTCTGTAGGCTTGCAAAGGTGGGGTTGGTGTTTATTTTTCTTTACTGACAATGATAGAAATGACTTTACCTTTTACTCCTTTTTTTGGTTTTGTTTTTTTCTCCCCATAGCTGGAAATAGAAAACGAAAGATTAAAGAATCTAAATATCTCTTTATCTGAAGCTCTTCATGCACAGTCAGTAACCAACATGATTTTGGAAGATGAAGGTGTTCTGGGCAGCATTGAGAACTCTTTCCAAAAGTTTCATGCTTTCTTAGACCTTCTTAAGGATGCTGGGTAGGTTGTCACTTTAAGTCTTAATGTTTCTGCTGAGACCTCTTTCCAAAATTGTCCTCTCGATGAAGTACGTTGCCTTCTCCACACCAGATCTCTAGGACTGTGCTCGCAAAGACTGAAGGAAGAAAAATTAACTGTATAGCTATTGTTTAGTCTTTTCTCAGTGGCAAAAGCATGATCCAGGCACTGTCCAGTTGAATTCCTATATGCTTTGGGAAAGACTTTCAAGAAGCCCATTCCAAAAGAGAAGAAAGCTTCTGTTAAAAGCAGGTTTCCAAGTATTGGATCACCTGTGGCTCTTAGCATTCTCAGGATATGAAACACTCAAAATGCAGTTGAACTGGCTTCAGAAAGTGTCCTGTTGCCTTGGGCCCCCTTTTTACTAGCTGAAGTGCTGAAGTCTAGATGGATGAATCTGGCCTTTGTTCTTAAATTATTGTTACTTGAAATATTTTGGAGAGCATTGATTAAAGTTTGTCTTAAGACTCTACCACTGTACCTGCAGTTTCTCAGAGGATGGTTCATTCTCTGAGAACCCATTTGTCAAAGAATTTCAGCTTAAGTTCTCAGACCTGTTTTATAAAGCTCATGTAGCCAGGCATGGCTATCTGGTCCAGGAGAATGAAGGAATGGCATGAAGATAGACTGTAGCCTACTCAGCCTGTTCGGAGAAAAACAGGGAATATTTCTTTACCCTCCCTGCCTCCTGCTGCTATCCACCTCCAAATTGTAATAATGTAGCTTAATATAAAGTTCACCCTGAGGCTCTCATCTAATCTTGTGCCAATCAATTGGTAAGAGTTGCCGGTACTTTTAGAGTGAATTTCAGACTTTGGAGGGAGGGAAAAATGCTTTTTCACTACATAAAAAAATATAAAAATAAAAATTTCAGATGGGCCCTATGTCTATTCATGATAATAGGGAGCTGCTCTGAAAGTTACAGAATCCCAATCACAAATACTGCTCTTCTCAATAAGCTGCTATGTATAAATATTCTGTGCTATCAGTTGATGGCTGCAATGTCTCACTTTTATTGAGGGTTGGTAGGTTTGGCCAATTTGTAAGCTGGCAGGTGAAACAACATGATAGGTTTTGTGAAGCATTGTTATGGTTTGAGGTTTGGGACCAGGACAGGCAGGGGCTGGACACCCTGAGGGTCCCAGGGGGGAAGCAGTTATTCCCTCCCCCTTCCTGTCCACACCGGATAGTGGAGGCAGGAAGTGGTCTCCAGCGCGGGAGGAAGAGGAGCTGGGGAGCTGACCCTTCCATGCGGCCAGGAGCGATCTTCTCACCACTCCTCATCCTCCAGTGAATCCGAAGCCATCCAACCTTTGGATTTGTATTGTATTGCATTTATTGTGTTTTCCCCCATCTTTGTACCTATATCTACCTTCCCTTCTTGTTTTTCTGTTCCCTGTTAAGCAATATATATATCTTTTTGCTAACTTCCAATACAGTGCAAAGTCTCTCTCTCTTTTTTTTTTTTACTCCTGATCTCCCTTTTTGCCCACCTGTCTGGGGGGGGAACTAAGGGATAGGGAGGGGGGAGAGCATACGTTCTGTTTCCATGGGGACCTGCCCTGAACCCCTAAACGGACACAGAACAAGCATGTAATTGGATTTGGCTGTTAGATATTGTGCTGGTTTGGGAGATGTGCACCAATCTTTTGCTTTAATGGTAGAGTTTTAATCTTTGTTCTGCCTGACAAGGAACCTGCTTGCCAGCATCCTCCTCTGAGATCAATGCTAATTGGTAGAACTTAATTCTTAGTCTCATAACACTGAGCAAAACCTGAAAGCTTCGAACTTGTAGGATAATTTGTGCAAAGATAGGAAAATACCTTTAGCTACTTGTTTTCATCTTTATTAAACTATTCTGGACTTCTTGGAAAATAATAGAAAAACTATCTGCAAAGCTTCAGACAGATCCTGTTCTCTCTTCTGTTTTTGAATGTTTAGGTCTTTTACAGGATAAGAATTTTTTATATCATTCTCTATTAAACTTTATTTTACAGACTTGGACAACTTGCTGTATCAGCTGGGATAGACCAGTCAGATTTTGGTCTTTTGGGGCGTCCACAGATGAATTCTACTCTTAGTAAGCCTGCTAACATGCCAAAGGAGAAGTCTTTTGAAGAAGAAAGACAAGAACATACCCAGAATAGCAAAGTAAGTCTATAGTTGCAATGCTAGTGTAGTGACAATGTACTTGATGCTATGTAATGTATTTTCCAGCTGTTACCATCCTGTGACTGAAAGTAATGATTACTAAGTGATCCATGAAGTTATTACTGCAGTGTTTTGCTGTAGTTGTATTTATACAGATCATAATAATTCAATGATTACCGTAAGCTTTTTACGTGATTATCATTTGGAACAGAAACAGTAGTATTTTGTAATTTACTAAGAAAAGTGTTGGTGGTAATTAATGTTGTTTCTTACTCTGAAATACGAAGTTCTAATAGGGATATGCATCCATTAAGAATGGGAATTACCATGATGAGGTTTTCTAGAAATATTTAATAAAAACTTGATCTGATGATAGAGGGTAGTGCAAGATACCTATTAAAAAGTATTAATTTTCTTTTAAGTAATTGCATCGTATATGTCCAGTCATGTTAGATTTCTGCATGGGCTGTGCCATGAATTTCAGGCAACTTCAGATCTGCAGTATGTACAGTACAAGTTTTTAGTTTCTACTCAGAAGTCAATAAATAGAAAACCTCCCTTTTCAAGGGAGATACTAAAGCTCCCTTAAAAAAAAAAAAAAAAAACCC
>VZZY01011848.1:2238-16633 GCA_013400335.1 Eurystomus gularis | reverse complement strand
CAGCCCCTCTCGGCTCCCCGCGGGCGGCGGCGGCGGCGGGAAGAGCTCCCCGCGTAGCAGCGAAAGTTCGTTTCTGCTCCCCCGCCCCAGGTTCGGTGTGTTGGACGCGCACCCCCGTGTGGTTCTAAGGGTTGCGCTCCCGGGGTCGCTTCCGAGCCCGATCGTGTCCTCAGGGGCTGTGTCAGTTTGGGATGGAGGGTCAGCCCTCGGTAGCTGCGTTGGGTGTGTTGCTTGTCGGCTGATGAGTAGCACAGTCAGTCCCTGAGAAGTCTGTGCTTAAGAGGTGATAGCGAGCGTCCTGTAGGCTCAGCTCTCTGGGAAGTTGCATCAGCAGCCGTAGATCAGCCGCTGACACATGGAGAGAGGGTGGTTGCTGCCAAGTCGTACGCATCTGGCCTTCAACTTAAGAGTTACGCATTGTGGAAATTTTGTTGTTGTTCTTTTCTCATTTTCCTTCATGGTTTTCATCACTATTTTATGTTGCATTTATTTAAAAGTTTTCTTCGGGTAAACAAACTTGCAGTACAGCAGCACTTTTTTCGCCCCCTTTTCTCATCTTATGGAAATGCCCTTTGTATATTATGCTGCAAAGAAATTTGTTGTTGTGTCTTGAAACCTTGGTTCCAAAAGGAGCTCTCACTAGAAATGCTGCAGTATCCAACTCTCCAACAACCAATGCGCTGAGGGTTTGAGGAGATCGTGGCAGGACTCTGTGTTATTGATCTGTTTTCCCCTCTTGAAAATGAAGTAATCCTATGTAGACTAATTATCACCGTAATTGTTTCACTTTGATTCTGGGCTGGTGCCACATATGAAGCTCTTGGACTTCTCACTGAAGCAGGAAGGTGGACAGAGCTCTTCATGGCTACTATGGGGCATATCATAAATATCTGCTCTAAGGCATGTGCAGATTGTCAGATAAAGAATGTTACTAACAGAATTGGATCTTATCAAGCAGTTTAACAAGCACTTTCTAATAGTCTTTGTGTGTTCCCTTTGACTCTTTTTCCCCTTCCTCTGGCATGGATAAGTTTGCATGTGAAGGGTGGTGATTCAGACTTCACAATCTCTAACATCAAAAGCAGCACAGTTGTTTCTGGTTGACCTCTTGGTGACCAGCTGTTCCAGTTGACAAGTCATGCAGCTACCCTGTCAGTAAGGTGGGTTTTTTGTTCCTGCAGCTGTCCAGAGCATCTGGTGTCTTGGCACGTCCTGAGGTGCGCACATACAGCATTTATTTCGGCAGCTTTTTACTGGATCTCCCTATTCTCCCGCTTCCTTTAGGAGGAACTAAGAATGTTATGGCTCTCACACAAGAATTTACTGAAACTGGAAGCTGCAGATCCAGTGGTTGGAATCTAATTCCACTGTGTCAATAATTTGAGAGCTATGGGAGAAGAAAGAAAAACGGCAGGCTGAAGCAACAGAATGCCTGCTTAGGGCTCCTAGGAATGACCTGCATTTTTTTTGTTGTCTCAGAATTTTGCTTCATTTTTTTCTTAGCTTTCAATAACAGAGAAGGCTCAACTTCAAAAAGTATGGGACTTCATTCCATGAAACCAAGCTTTGTCCTATTTGTTTGAGGTATCCAGTTCCCCAAGCTGATTTTTTCCTTTGTTTTCTTCAATACCTTGGTTGTCTTGTTTGTACAAGTCCAGTGAAAGAGCACAGGGTAGAGAGGCAGAGGTGGATATTTAAGATGCTTGATTAGAAAGAGTACACCTGCGAACTTTAAGAGTTCTGTAAAAGATTAGGAATTCCATCCAACTTCTAGACGACATTCTGAAATCTGGAAATGTAACTGTTGAAGTAATAACTTAAAACATGGTCTCCACAACAAGCATATGATTTAATTATGCTATTTTATAAAAAGCCTTCAGCTACTAGATATAATGAAATTGTACTGGTGACTATAGATTTGTTAATCTCACTTGACAAGTGCCAGATTATTGCAATATGGAGCAGCTGGCATGTGCATGATGCATCAGTGACTCCAGATAGTGGAAAATTCCCTTAATTTCTTAATGGATTTTTTCTTTTGTTAGGTATTATTAGAAGCCCAGAAAGAATTGGTGGACTACAAAGGACTTGGCATAAGTGTTCTTGGTAAGACTTGTATTTTTCAGACTGTTGATGTTTAATCAAATTATTTAACATACTATACTAAATACTATATATGTATACACACACTATACACAGGTATACTTGTACTATACACGTGTGTTTATATATGTATGTAGATACACCATATATCATATCATACCTACTATGAGGCAAAATGCTTTAGGTGTTTTTGATGTATAGCATCCTTCCCATTAGGAAGGCAGTGCTGTTCTGTCATAAGGCTTAAAGCTTAACACAATTTTTGAATTGTACTCATGTATTACTGTTTCATGTTATTTCTTCTTACCTTTCCACCGAAGAGATGAGCCATCGGACCTCAGATTTCACAAAAATTTTAAATACAGCTGAAAGTCTCATGCGTGAATTGCTGTAAGTGAATTTCTTCCTGCTTCTTTTTATTTTATGCTTGTGCTAGTTGCACTAATTATGACTGATTTGGAGACCTTTCCTTGAGAGCACTTTTTTGTGTGTTTGTTTTTCTTAGATACTGTGTCTGATAAAGTAATAATTTTGGAGGGGACATTGGTCTTCTGTTGTCTGATGCTGATTTATTTGAATGTGACAAAGGGCTTTTGTTAGGTTAAGATGCTTTTATGTGTCTACTATACACTGACTAGTTGACTTTCTTCTGAAATTTTAATTCTTGTCATCTTCACAAGGGCATGGGATGCATGAAGGGCATCAACTTTCTTCAAGAAAAAATTGGAAACAGTAGAAATCAATTCTCTAATGGTATAGAGGTTATCTGTACATTACTTATCAGTCTAATTTTACAAATGGAAGCTTTATGGATGTGTCTTAGAAACACTGATCAGGAGCCCTTTTCCTACTTGTAGTGTGATGCACCTTTGAAAGTTTGAAATAAATATTGTGTATTAGAATTAATGTTGTCCTAGTAGTTAACAACGTCGGTCATTTCATATAAAAGCTTGACTCTGTCACA
Organism: Eurystomus gularis; assembly: GCA_013400335.1. Lineage (NCBI taxonomy): Eukaryota > Metazoa > Chordata > Aves > Coraciiformes > Coraciidae > Eurystomus > Eurystomus gularis. The sequence goes on along the minus strand of VZZY01011848.1, from coordinate 13,566 downwards.
GCCAGAATTATTGACAGAGGGATTTTTATGAATAACTGGAACAAGTAATTTTTGTGACTGTATGAACAAGTCCTTATGGCACTTGCTCTGCATGTACCATTCACTGTACAGTTGCACTTTGAAATTGAAGGGTCTCAAAGCTGAATTCCACTGTGAGCAATTTGGCATGAAGCTCTTGGTCTGAGAGCAAAGCCATGAAGCTAGCAACAGACAGAATTACAAGTGAGCATTAATTCTGCTGGAATATTTTTTCAAGTTTCAAGTAGAGCTACTCAAGAGTGAATTTGTTTAATGCTATCCAAGGGAGGGGGTGGAAGCTTGTTTTCAGCTAATTTTTATCAGTTGAATGTGTAGCATTACTCTTAATACTTGAATTGTTACTTAAGACCAGTGTGGAGGTAAGTTAATGGGGTTTGGTCTAACCTCTTGGTAAAAGTCTTCTAAAATGACAGTTTTCACCAGTTGCTGTTAAATGCATAATATGAAGTAGTATGCATCCTGTGTCTTCTGGGAATAATATATATTATTTCTTGCATGCAGGAATATACCACAAAACTACAAAGTTATTTTCCTCCAAGGAGGTGGATCTGGTCAGTTCAGTGCAGTCCCCCTTAATCTTATCGGTTTAAAGGAAGGAAGACAAGCAGACTACGTGGTTACTGGAGCTTGGTCAGCAAAAGCAGCTAAAGAAGCAGAGAAGTATGCCAAAGTGAATATTGTTCATCCAAAACTAGCAAGCTATACAAGTAAGTTGATGATTACATCCATCCATGTGAATGCTTAGCTTTTTGAATTGCTCTAAAAATTGGTCTAGCTCAGCTATTGGGTTAGTGAATGTTAACTAGTAGAGATTGACTGTCCACCACTCAAAATACTGCCTGCCAGATCTTTCCATGTTCGTCACTGGGGGATCTATTACGTGGCTTAACACTTTCCCCCAGAAAAGAATTGTCAAATTAGGCTGAGCAGATCCCAGAAAGTAAGTAGCAAGAAGCAAATGTGTATTGGTAGTGAAATGGTCTGAGATGTCTGATTTTAATTTTTTTTTTTTTTGCCATTTAACATAGTTCTTAAGCTATTTGCAGGAAAATTGTGAGGTATTTCAGTTTCAGGTACACTCAGTGAGATTGCTTTCAGATTTAGAAGCATGTCTGCAATCTTAACCTTGTTGGCCCAGGAGATATAAGACCTGCATTCTGATACCTGCTTTCAAGGGTTCCAAAATACTTGCCTTCCCCATCCATGTGTCATAACAGGTGGTTGGCTCTGGAATAGAGGCATTTTCGAACCTTCCTCTTGAAGTTTGTTACTGGATGTAACATAATTTTAGTTACCAAAATGTAGAAGGAAGAAAAAAGTTAACTGTAATTGAAGCATTGGGAATTTTTATAAAGAGTCAGTTTCAAGCACATTTTAAGTGTATAATTTGTTACTGGATATACTTAAATAACTCTTCGAGCAGGGATACCTGAGTTTTGGTTGCTACTCCTGCTAGTCATGCTTGCTTTTCTTCCCTCTGCTCCAAATTACAGCATTTGAACTGGGAAGAGTGGCAACAGGAAATACAAAGAGTATCCCCATATGAGTTAGTATATTAACAGATTATTGGAGCAATAATTTGAAAAAAGTTTATGTCCTCTGAGGCACAAGAAGGAACTGAACCTACAAATTCCCGGTCTAGGGGAGTGTATTCGCCATTTGACAGTTGTAGAAAAGAGGAGAGGCAGTAAATAATGGTAGAGGCAATAGCAGCACTTCTCCCTCATGTTTTGGAGGAGAGAAGAAAGGTAGAGCAACCATTTGCTCTATGCAAAACCTGTTCTGTGCTGTCAGGGCATGCCTGTGTATTGCATGTTGATGGAGGAAATACTAGTTTTGTAAATCAGTTGCCAAGCTTACATGGAGGTAGGTGGATGTTGCTCAGCTTGGGCAAGGCTGAAACGCTTCTGGGGATACATGGAAACACAGCTTTAGAGAACTTTCAGTGAGCAGTGGGATGCCTCAGTGGTTCCAAATGCAGCAGGAGGATTCTTGGACCCAGTGCCTGAATTCCTCTGAAATACTGTTTTGAGACCCTAGGGCGGTTGTCTGTAGTCTGGGATTGCAAGCCTGATGAAAATCCATTGAGGAATAAGGGCTGAAAACCAGAAGGGTGTTTGCAAGCTTAATGATGTCTCAGGACAGAATTTTGGGAATCCACTGGTATTTTTCCATTGCAGATAAATTATATCTTCCTGGTAACAAGATAATTGGTACTTTGTACTGCAGAATTGTTCTGGGCTTGCACTTAAAGCTCATGTTCAAATAAAATTGCATGCCAGGAAAATTACTTGTCTCCACTGACCTTTGGTTTTCTTTTTTGTTTGTCTCAGACATTCCTGACCCAAGCACTTGGAATCTTAATCCAGATGCATCCTATGTCTATTACTGTGCTAATGAGACTGTTCATGGTGTGGAGTTTGACTTTGTACCTGATGTCAAAGGAGCAGTCTTGGTTTGTGATATGTCATCAAACTTTCTGTCCAGACCTGTGGATGTTTCCAAGGTACAGTATCGGACACAGTGGCTGCAAAAAGCATTTGCAAACTTGAATGTGTATAATTAAGGAATTTGAAATGCCTGGATGGCCAGAGATGCTGAGCAGTGAAATTAAGGAAATCATATCTTGTTAATTTGGCATCTGATAGTGGATGCAAGTGTTGAAACTTAAGATTTGAGGTTTCAATGTCTGTCTATTGTCCTTTTTCAGTAAAAACATATTGAGCTGTGTTGAAATTGTTCCTGTTAGTAGCTGTCCAGGATTACTTGTCTACTGTGTGGCCTTCACTGATGCTGTAGCTAAAAAGATCTCTTCTGAATAGTATTTAGTCTGTGGATAGTGTATGTGGCTATAGCAGGATACCGTAAATTGGAATTTTTGATTCTGCATCTTACATGGAAAATCTTTAGCTCCTTTTAAACAGCTAAAGCGTCCTGTTCCTCACAGTTACAGTGTCTGTTTGAAAGATAATGGTGAGGCAGAACATAGTTCTTGCTTGTATTTGTAAAGAGTAGGAGTGGGAAGTGTTACTGACTAGTGAAGCAGTGTGTTGGCCTTTCTTACCTGTGTGTAGCAGAACAAAGGGGCAATTGTTAGTGCATTCATTGTGGCCTTTCCTGATCTGTCTCTTTTGATAGGTGGATTATATGATGTCTGTTCTGAACTACCAGATCAGTTGAAAAAACGGATCTATGTATGAATTTTTAGTAAACTTGCTTGGAGTAGTGTGAAATGGGGACAGACTCCCTTGAGAATTATTCGTGGCTACTGAATAGACATTTACAAAGAAATGTTATGATCTTTCTCAGTTGAATGAAGATGCTTGTCTATTATCAAAACATTACTATTATGGGATAACAACTGTAGCTCTAAGTGCACTTTGAAATCAGAACTTCTAACTCTTCATTGACCTATAGCTTACTCATTTTCAACACATTTTCCAAGGTGTTCCGCTGAGTTATATGCCTGTTGTATAATGATACTGATGTATTACTCAAGTTATAAGATCTACTAGTGAATGCATGTAGCAAGTCCTTCTTTTCTTCTTCCTGTTAGTTTGGTGTGATTTTTGCTGGTGCTCAGAAGAACATTGGCTGTGCTGGAGTTACTGTTGTAATAATACGTGAGGACTTGTTGGGATTTGCTCTGAAAGAATGCCCTGTAGTACTGGATTACAAAACACAAGTAATGAATGGCTCTTTATATAACACTCCACCGTGCTACAGGTAACTTACCCTGCTATTTAATATCTCTTATTCAAAAAGCCACAGCACTGCCATCTGCTGCTCTTATCAAGAAAAGTTCCAAAAGTTGAGTATTTACCTTCAAGTCACTGATATGTTGCAGTGTTTCACATGACTCATGTGAAAACATGGAAATTGTCCAGCTGTGGGACTGTCACAACTCTAGTCAATTCAGTGGTGAAGCTTCTGTAGTTACAAGTAGGTAATTTGGTACTTAGTCTTGGTTCTTGAATACTCAGTACAGATTTGATTTAATTTGTTCCTGAGGTTGTTCTCAATGTTTGACCTTACAAAAATTGTTATCAGAGGTTTTAATAATATAAAATATTATGTATACATTTTTTAGTGTTTCTTTTTGTAGCTACCTAATTCACTACTGTTGGTTTTGAAATGAAACTGTAAAGAATTTTTTAAAAGGCATTTTAGTCATTGCTTTGCTTTATTCTCTAGTAAAACTTCCCATATTTCCTTGAGTGCTGCCTCAGTGTTTGATGTGGCATGCACAAATAAAATTGGTCAAGCTTCATAATCATTGCTAGCGATCAGGATCATAAAATTGGTGTGTACCTGTACGTTTCATGTATGCAAGAAGCAGAACAGACTACAGCTTGCCCTTTTAAAATTACTATTTCCTACCTTCTGAGGGCTAGTGAAATGACGCTTTGCTACTGGAATATTTAGGTGTTGGGCCAGCAGTATCTACCTATTCTTAATCTAAAGCATTTTTATACCAGTGTTCAGTAAAATGATTGTTAAAGAAAATCTTGAAACAAAGCATCCATTTTTCTCCCAGAATTTTAAAAATTACTTTGAAAATAATGATTTCTGTTTTTAAAGATAAGATTCCATTTTGATCCAGATAATTTGATAATGTAATCTTACATTGATGTTTTATCTCAGCTTTTACAGTTTTTTTTTGTACATGCCAGAATTTGCAGTTATGTTGCCTAATTATGTCCAACAGGTATTAAATGCTCTGTACAGGCATAAATTACAGTGATTCCTGTGTATAAAGCCTACCGTAATGCCATCGCTTTCTTAAATTCAGTAGAATTTTAAGTGATACTAATTTTATCTCTGGCTCTCCTGATTCTCACTATGGGGTGTACTATTGCAATGACATAGGCAGTTACCTTATTTTATCAAAAGAAGAGTAAACCTTTTGAGCATATGTTTATTCCAAACTTCACAATGCACAACTAGTTTTCCCAAGGAGTGCGCCAACTGCTGAGTACGAAGTGCTGTGATGGTGTATTCGTGCTGTCAGCCCATCATCCCTATTGGCCGGGTACACCCGGTATCCTCAGGACTGCTATTAAGATAATTCACCTTCCAATGTTTTCAGATTTTTGTTGTCTTTCAGAGTGTAGCTTTGTAACCTTGGCAGGAGGTGTGTCTTTTTTCCTAGTGATTGATAAAGCCTCTATTTCATGATAGGTTATTTTCCTGGCTGCCAAGTCACGCATACTGTTTTGAACACTGTGTTCTTCCACATGCCAGGTCTTAAATACAACTGTTCATGTTTTCCAAGTACAAAGCTATTTCCATTTGAAAACCCCAAGTTCTACTTAATCTCAGTATTTGAGCACAGTGTCGCTTCTCTGGTTTAGAAAGCAAAACAAATTAAATTCTGCAGCTTTATTTTAGCCACTGCAAAGAACTTCTGAAAAGAAAGTGCTGCTTTAGCTGTAATTCAGTATCTGTCAGTAACATTAACGAAGTAGTGTGAGGTTAAGGGAGATGAAAATAAAGTTGAACTAACAGTCTTTCTCCTTTCTGATCGCTGTCTTGCCAGATTTCACTTCATGCTACAGACCCACATTGAAGTGTGCTCCAGAATCCAGAATGTAACACAGACTGAAATATTGGAAAGGGTGCACATCTGTTTGGCTTGGCTCTAAATGCCTGTTCCAGTTTTTGTAAGGAACTGGCAAAGCTTCTTAGTTCTTTTTGTCTGCTCTTTTTCCTTGCACTTTCTAATGGTTTGCTGGCAAACAGGCAGGAAATGCTAACTGAATTTGCAAAAGCTACTTCAGCAGAATGTTAAATTAAATTAAGGTAATGCTAATGGCTTTAACCTCTTAGTGCTACAGTGATTGACTCTTTGACCCTAATCTACTTTGCTAAAATTAATAACAATGATTTTGCTATTAAAATCTCATTTCCAACCTACAGAATGTATTCTGCATTTAAAATTGCTCCAGAAATATTTTTTTTTCCTGACATGAAGGATAAAAGATTTCAGCTGGCTGGGTTTTGTGGATGACTCTAAGGCTGAATTTTTTAAACTCTTATTTGTCCCAAGAAGTCTTACTCAAGGAAGTGAGGAAAAGAGGTGAATTTGGCCTCATATTTGGTAAGGGCATAGGCTGTACTTCATGTAAATCCTTTACGCTGGGGTTGTTGGCAATGTGCTGTCATAAATGTGGCAAGATTGTGCTCTCAAAGCTATAAGGTGCTCCATATAAAATGCAGTCTCTAACCTCATTTATTCTGCAGTCTTTCTGCAGTGTTCAAAGACTTGATGCTGACATCCCCAGAGAAATTAAAAGTAGCAAAGTTTAAAAGAGCCTCGTGCTACATTTGTGTTAGGGAGACTTTTAGGGTAGTGTTCTCTGAGCATTCCCTTAGAATCTGTAATGAAGGGATTAATAAAAGCAAACTTCTTGGAAATAGGCCATTAAAACTTGTGAATTGCTTTTTTTGTAAAGTGTTGTGGTCATGGGAAATGCCTGAACTTGAACAAGCTGAGTTTTGTCGCAAAAACACAAAGGCAAAAGGCCACAGAGATTTTTTTTAATGCTGCACTTAGTAACTAGCATTGAAGTGCTTGGTCCCAAGGCACATGGTGCCAATAGGCTTCCAGATCTCTACTTAGAATTGGAATGGTAGTGAATGATTAGGTGTGATACATCAGTATTTGTTTTACCAAACTTTGCTGTTCTTGTGGGCAAAAGGTCTTTTTAGACAGAAATGCGATTATTGTTTTTATTTTTAACGTCTGTGAAAACGGGATTACATTCCTGGCATTATTAATGTATGTATATACATTTGAGATTCAACCCTGTGTCTTAGCTAGAGCAGCTGTACAGAATAGGTAGCACTAGCTTCTGCGCTAACTCTGGCTCTTTCTGTGACTTGACAGGCAGTTGTGTGGTCAGTGAACTGGCAGCCCATGCAGCCTGTTTGCGGATGTCCTTAGGAGCCCTGCTGGGCTGTGGGAAATGTGCAGAATTTGTCCTTCTGTGGTTAAAAGGACTAAGTTTGGTCCAACAGATTTGTGTAGCATTTGGATTTCGGAATGCCTCATCTGTGTCCAAAAAACAGTGCCTGCTTAGCATTGTTGTAGTTTGTGAAATAGTCCAGATTCTGAGTTGTTAATCTTAAGCACCCTGAAACCAAACATAACATTTTGTTGCTGAAACATTTTCTGAACTGTTAAACAGGTCTGTTTTTTCTGTCTTTTTGAAACAAGGTGACTGAAAAATGTTGTTTCCTCTTGCAGTATTTACATCATGGGATTGGTACTGGAATGGATAAAGAATAACGGTGGAGCTGCAGCTATGGATAAACTTAGTTTAATCAAATCAAGAATGATTTATGATATTATAGACAAGTCTAATGGATTCTTTGTGTAAGTAGCTATGCTTTTCCCCTTGGTTTCATTATTAGTTGCAGAGCCAAACATTCATAACTTTTAAGAGTTATTGCAGCATATTTTTAAAGTTGCCTTTTCAGTATGTAGAAATTCTGAGGAATCTACAGGAATTATTTGTGCAAAAAGATCACTTGGTAACTATCCAAGGAGGAGTCTCATTCCAGTAGGAAGTTATTTCAAGTTATTCTGTATAGATCGGTTGTGAAGGGTATTCGTAAAATGTGTTCTAAACTTAGTAAAGTGTAGGAGCCTAGGAGAAGCGTATACAAAACCCAGATAAACAGATTCTGGTTTGTATGCTGACTGGACCTCTTGGGTAAATAAGGGCCAAAACAGAGAAAGTGGTTTGCCAAAAAAATTGTAGAGACCACTTTTATATCTTATTCTTCCTACCATCTCTTTCAGTAGTCAAAGACTCTGCTTTTTTCTCTAGCAAGCACAGCATTTTTGTTAGCTAATTGTGCTAAGTTCTGAAACACTTTCTGAAATGAGATCAGACCTAGATGTTGTCAAAATGTAATGTTTTCTTTACATACTGTTCTTCCATTATTTTTTATGTTTTTCCAAAGCAGATTTAACCCTCTGATCTTTACGTATTGATTTGTAAGGTATCTTTGAGCACACAGGACCCAAAATATATATAGTTAAAAGCTGATGTAATTTGGAATAATTCTAATACTTGCCAAGCTCATAAACTAGTCATTGACTATGAAACTACAAAATATTTTCCTTCGCCTTCAGCATGAAATTAACAGTTTTGGGACCTAATTAACTTTCAAGTAAAGGTTAGGATAGGGCAAATTAAAGTTGGGTTTGAAATTAAAGCTAGCTGCAGCCTTAATTGGCAGGGATATAGTTTCATAATAATATTTAATACATTCAGCTTATCCATTTAGTTAATGAGAACAGCTTTGCCTTTAGCATTGTCATGATATCAGGATTGTGATCCTACACTACAGAAATCCTGAGGGTTTTTATAAACCTCAGTAAACAAATGAAGCCTTGAAAAAACATTCTGTGACAAATAAGAAATCTGTTTCTGGCAAGCTGGGCTGTAAGGCTGCGAGTGGGAAATGCAGTGCAGATGTAAATAGTCAGTTGGGAAGGCAAGGCAAGCTTCACTGAGTGGTATGTGTCTTGCTGAGCAATGCAGTTAAGACCCTGGATTATTTTTTATTGTATCTATGACTAAAAGGAAGACTTATCTGAAGCTGCCTTCCCAGCTGTAACGTGCCACCTCATCTGTGGCATGCTTTGCTGGGTAAGCAGTGTGACAAAGCCATTTAGCAAATGGAGACTTTCTTCCACAAAGTGCTGTGTGCCATTTGGAGTTTGCTTTCCAAAGTCTGTGCACTAGCTCAGTTACATTGGATTGCCTAATAGCAACTGGCTCTCCTGAAAACTAAAGTGTAACTACAGTTATTCAAATACGGGAGTGCTTATAAGCATAGGCCTTTTGGAAGAGTGTTTTCCTGGTTGCATCTGAAGCAGAAAATTTACATAGGGCAGATACGATTGATCTTTTTTCTCTTCATAGAGGGGACATATGTACAAAGGAGTGAGGGAGGAGCTAAAGAATGATACCCATTCTTTGTCAAAAATAATAATAATGATTATGAAATTTACATGCAGTTTATGAGAAAAATTATGCCTAATGAATCCCTGCAAGAATCTACATCATAGCCTTAGGAAAGAATAGATCTGGAGGCTTCGTATCTCCTCTAACTAGAAGAACTAAAGAAAAATATGTAAATCTTTCTTCCTCACCCCTGTTTTTACCTTCACAAAATAATTGAAGAGAAATTTTACTTTAAAGGTATCTTGAAATTTCTACTTTAGATTAAAGGGAATTTTAAGAACTTAGAGCTGTGATGTACCTCATATATGTTGTGGCCATGTATACAATGCAAGATTTGTTCTAGAGATATCTCTTATCTGAGATATTTATGGTTCTGTATAATACTAATGTAGAAGGTGGATTGAGACCACTAACAGAAGTCTCCAATGTCCATGGAATTTCTTTATGCTGTGTTCTTATACTTCCTTTAGCTGGGTCAAGCTTAATTCTGGTAGCGCTTGTGATGAGCTGAGTAAAAATAAGCATGTCATTCTTTGAAAATAAAAAGGAGAAACTGCTGAGAATTTAGTTTACTGTAGCTAATCTCACTTACCCTAGGAGATGTAACTGAGACTGTTGTGGGCAGGTGGTGTTTTATTATGTTTGTTTGTTCTTAAATTAGGCATGTTTTCAAGCTGCCTGTGCATTCCTCTAGGGCAATTTTGAGTATGCCAGGAAGGGTTAATAAGCTGCCTTCTTAGTGTTTATACTGGTGTACTTGGTTAAAAAAGAAAGGTTGCTTTCTCTTACAGAAAGTAATGATCTTTTCAATTATGGAGGACTGTCTTTGGTGCTGAACAGATGCAATTATTCACTTTCTGAAACTGTATATAGCTGAAAATGTAAATTTAGCACAAAATGGGTTAATCATTGCATTCTACAACTTTTCTAGATGTCCAGTGGAGAAGAAGAACCGAAGCAGAATGAATGTCCCTTTCCGCATTGGCAGTATCAAGGGTGATGAAGCACTGGAAAAGAAATTTCTTGAGAAAGCTGTAGAACTTAACATGATATCTCTGAAGGGGCATCGGTAAGTATTAGTCAGATGAATCCTCTTCCTGTGCAGAATAAACTGTTAAAGTGACAGAGCAACAGGCATTGTGCATTGACCTACCAGTATTTCTCACTCATGAGCTGTTTATCATGTTGGTTTGGCATCAGTTGATTGGCAGGCTAGAGATTGTAATCAGAGGCTGTCAGTGGCTCAACTGCTGCTTGGGTGCAGTGGGACTCAGAGCTTTCTCCTTAGTTCTGAGGTTTTTTTTTTTCTTCAATTTGATAGATCTGGCTTTGTGCAAATGCTAAAGAAGGTGACTGAAGGTCAGATTCTGTCATTCTGTAAAGCCTTTCATTACATGGTTTGTCTATCTGGTTGCAAGAGTTCCTTCCCATGTTCAGTAGTGTTTGTGGGATTAAAAAAGATAGCTTTTTGATGTCACAGGGCTACAGATTTGGAGCTGTAAATCACTAATGAGTTTCTCTAGATTGCAAGCTTGCCTTGAAAAATTAAAAGTTGCTTGTCATTCACATTTCATGTGAATTTTATCCCTTGAGAGTAGAAATAGGTTTAAATGTCTGTGAATGTTATTAATGTCTTTTTGTTTTAAATATACAAAGCCTCTCTCTTTTTTTTTCTCCTCCCCTCCTTTTTCGAATTCAGATCTGTTGGAGGAATCCGTGCCTCTTTGTACAACGCAGTGACTGTAGAAGATGTTCAGAAGCTTGCAACATTCATGAGAAGCTTCATGCAGATGCATCAGTCATAAACGCCCATGGGTTAGAGTGATACTGCACAACTATGAGATAAAAGCTAAATGGTTTGGAAGTTTCTGTGGTACTGCACAGCTGTAGTACACAATTATATTTTCTTTTAGTTACTGTAGCTATTTTAGTTAACTACATGGGGATGAGGTCCAGTCTTGCAATGACGTGGCAGCCTTGGCTTTGCTGAAGGTGAGGGTCTCCAGGTTGATCAAAATTGGTTCCAAAATCTGCAAAACAATGTTCCTAATATGTAGTTAAAACATGAGTCGCCTTGTAAAACACTATGGGTCTGAGTCTGTTTCTTGCTCCTAGTCACAAATGATCTCTTAAGCAATGCCTTGTTTTCAGTCAATTTCAGGAGGCAAAATATGTCATCAGCTTTTTGTAATGCTTTACAAATACTCTGCACTGTGAAGCTAGAACTAATATTAAGTGTTCTCCAAGGATATCTAGTTGCTTTATTAGAATATATTCTAACAGTATACCACCAGCAGTATTTAGGAGT
>VZZY01011847.1:34600-94512 GCA_013400335.1 Eurystomus gularis | reverse complement strand
CTCTCAAATCTTCTCCATGTTTCTCAATTAAAGCTTGTTAGTGAGTCACCTAAGGAAGCATCCTTCTAACCTCCTTGATTATGATATTTATAAAGTGGAGACAACAGTATTCATCCCTCTTACAAAAGGTCTAAAAAGCTTTGGTTTAGTATCTGCAAAACATTTCTGACATCTGAAATAAACTATGCTACAGAAGTACTAACAGTAGCTACAGTGGGTGTTCTGTCAGATAAGACCAAGAAGATCTGGAACACTATCAAGTGCAGAAATATAAATGAAAGTTGCAATNTCAAGTGCAGAAATATAAATGAAAGTTGCAATTACTTTAAAGAAACAATGCATTTCCTAAGCAAAAGGAAGGTTTGTCTCCACTCTCTTCAAGAATACTAATGTGCATAGCACAGATGCACCAACTGGACTCAAAAAAGTAAGTGGAAGTCAGAAGCTGCCTGATCTCAGAAAACCAACTCAGATATTGAAACCATGTAGAATAAAGCATTGTAATGACATACAGTAAAAAATGTAGATGGTATGCACCTTATAAAAACAAGCTGTTGTACTCTACAGCTGAGCTTTGAAATGTTCTGACTAAAGTCTTTCCTTTATGCTAAACCATATAGATTTTTTTTTTCCAGACTGTGATTTAAGGTTGAGGTCATTCTATATAGTGACTTTTTAAACATATAACTATACATGCTCAGCCCTAATCCTACAAGATGCTAAATACTTCCTACTTTCATTAATCCCAGTGAAAACTGAAGACAGGAATTCATACACAATTCTTTGAATTATTTGACCATGAAAGTATTCAATTTGCATCCAGATTCCACACTGCAATTGAGATCCAAGTGCTGACTACTTCCTTTTCCAAAAGAAAAATCAACATCCTGTTCATAAATGCTCTGGCTAAAAGGTTTGGAAGAGAGTTATAAACAAGTGAAGAATGCAGCGAAAAAGTTCTGCTGTTGGTATTTTAAGCCTATTATCAAATATAGCCTCCCAGGAATTCCTTGTGCCTACAATTTTTCTTTTTCTTTTCATGCATGCAACAAATTTCCTCATTCACTATTTCTGATCTCATGTTTAGTTCTGTCAAACTATCCTACATCTGAAACTTAGGAACATGATTTGCTACTCACCTGCAGTAATTTTACACTGATAATAATGCTTATATGCATTATTGCTAACTTACATTAGCACTGAGAGGTAGAACACGTGCATCATTACTTACAGTAGAATCAGAGACCTGAAATGTGACATGCAGGCTATCTCCTGGGGACCAGCACAGGATATTACCAGCACTTTGTTTTCATACCAAAGATATTTGCTAGAACCATCTGAAATCTGTCATCATATTATGTAACTGAATAATACTTATGTTTTTTATATATACATACTTACACACATAGGTATATGTACTATGTATTACATACATATAGATAGGTTTATGCACAGACATAAACACATATATATGTATACATAGATATTTTTCCCCCTTAATTCCTATTTCCAGCACCTTTCCAAGTGCTCCAGTTAGAGATGCAGAGCTCAAATTTCTTGGGTTTTATAAAAGCAAACTGTATTTGTCATCCCTTAATCCTCTGATGCAGAGAGTATCTTTCCTCCGCACCAGTTCCCTATGCTTATTAAGCTTTCTGACTATTTTCAGAACTCAGGCTGTGTATAAGCAGTAGCTTCACTGTAATGGTGCAGAGAGATAACAGTGCCTCTCTACATGGCTTTGTCACTGCTACCCCTGAAATGATGTGTACAGTTCTATGCATTTCATTACCAGAAAAAGAACAGCACAAGACAAAACAAAAGAGAAAACTGATAAAGAACTGCTGCTCAACAAGGAACAAGGATCATTGCTCTAAGCTGATGTCTAAAATCCTTAACTCCACTGTAGATAGCTCAATCGTCTTGTTTTGCCTTTGCTGAAATCTCCCTTGAATAAAAAAAATGATGTAAAGTGACATACCACAGTAAAAGCTGTCATTGCCCTAACATGACTGGATCCCCAGAAAAATGACCTCCTGGAGTGTGTATCTGAGAGAAGGTTTAAGAGATCTGTAGGATCGAAATTCAACCTTTGTTTAAGAGTGAAGGAGATTTGAAAGCGAAAGAAGAGTAAGACTCCAAGGTCTTATTTAAAGTCCTGCCATTCAGACAGTCCTTAAGGGCTTTCTCCACAAAAGGATTAACTATCTCTTGTCAGTGTATAAATCTAAAATTTAGATCTCTGAAGCAAGTGCTCAGCTGCACTTATATCCACAAAGCTCCTTGCAGCTGCTGGAAAAATTATGGCAGTATAGCCATAAAATGTTGTTAGAGCTATTGGACGTTGACACGTGCAGCCATCTACAGGATGCAACTGCTAAAATTCATTTTAAATAAGCATGTTGAATGTGTAGCTGGCATCAGAGATTAAATCCCAATAAAACACAAGAACAATATTGCTTTTATACAGATTTTAAGGCAAAAGCAGTATGCATCAATACCAATTGCTATTCCAAATACCATCATAAAGCTGGGCCTTCACAAAAAGTCTTTTTAAAAGTACTCCAAATGGCTGTGACCTCATTTGGTGCTCAGACTCCTAATTAATTAGCTTTAATGGAAGCTAAGCAAATTTGGTATGGAAAAAGAAACAAAACTGTTCACGTTAAACACTTCCGTGTGAATATAGTGTTCTTACACAAGGAGTGCCAAGCCTGGCAGCTCTTAAGTGTTTCTTAAACTATTGGAATTGGCAGCTCGTGTTTGGACACTTGCCACCTGCAAGACAGGCCAACAGAAAACTTGCAGCTTGTCATTAGGAAGGAGAGGTCATCTAGGGGGCAAAGAAAAAAAAAAATCACCAGTAGAATAACAGATCTACCAGTTCAACAGTAAATGAAGTATCAATGACCAAGATTCATTTTTCCTATGCTGTCAGTTCTTTGTGTTTGCTGTAGAAAGCACTACTGGAATGGTCATTCTTCAACAGAGAACAGTGTAAATATCTTTTCAGAGGAGATTCAGAGTAAGATACGGAATGAACTACCACACCAGGTTTCCCTGCTCTTCCTGTATAGAGAAAGAATTACTACGATCAGAATAAGTTAGACACACAAATGGCGGCTTTCATCTTTAAACAATCCTCTTATTAGAATAGAGGTGCTCCAGGCACAAGATTTGCAGTTTGTTTTACCAGCTATTTCTAAAAATATTGCCTTAGTGAAGGAGACTTTTTTCCCTCTCTCGCCAAAATATTTTTTGTTTGCTTTTCCTTTACAAGGGAAAAGTGATAGATATGGAAAACAGTATATGCAGGAAAGATCACACTTTTACCACTGCTATTCAAAAATATGATGAAAAGCTATGAATGAAATAACCATAGATGCTGAAATATACTGGCCCAACTCCTTTGACAAATGGCATAAAAAATTTTACTCTAATAAGATTGGTACAGAGCTAGTGACAGATGTTTCCCATGAAGAAAAGTATGATTTAATGTTCTGGAGACAGTGGGGAGAAAGGAAGCTGGAAAACTGAAAATGAGTAGTAAAAAGCTCCCAAGTTAGTTAGTTAAAGATGAAGGTTACTACCCGTATTTTCAGAAATTAAAAGAGGAGACAAGTTTACTGAAATCCCCATGCAATACTTATGACTACAATACTTAAGCTTATTTCGTTTCATAATAAGATACTTTGTTAGAATGTGAACTTTTAATTTTTTTTTTTTAAAAGCATCAATTTCAAAATGAGAAGGCATTTTAAGACAAAAGATGAAATTTGCATTTTAGGAGTCATAAAACATTTTCTTGTTTTGTATTTAACACAGACAATTCAGAGGAAAATAGATGGAGTCCCCACAGCACTTTGCCAACACCAAATCATTTTTTTCCAAAGAAGGACCAGGGCATGAACATTTTCAACTACTTTCCAGTCTCTGTATTTCCTTTGGGCTTATATGGCATGTGTAAGTACATGAAGCAAAGGGTTTCAGGCAAACCTGAAAACCTCTCAGTTATCTTATCAGAAAATAACCCTCAAAAGTAATCCATCATTTTATGCTCAGAGGTCACTCATTCTACTGCTATGTGGGGCATGGCGCAGTGTTTTTTCCAGGGGAAGGCTACCCATCAACCACCAGAATAAGGGCAGATCTGGTAGTATGTCCAGTCTACTGTACAAAAAAGTACTTTTTTTTGTTTCAGATACATACATACTCCTGTTACACTGCCAACTCTCTTGACTTTCTCTCCAGCTGTCGAACCCTCCTTAATCCTCCCTACAGCTCTCTGAGAGTCCCCAAATCCCTGGCAGAGATAAGTAATTCAGAACCTTGCCAAAGGCACCTCCCTGCTGCAAGTTCAGATGTGTGCCAGAAGTCCTCTATTTCAGACTGTGCCCAGATGTCAAACCCAAGAGCCACACTCACCTGCACTCACAAAACACCTCCCTCCAAATGCTGGGATGTACTAGCTGCTTTCTGAGTCACACAAAAGCCAAAGATTTAAATTAATGGAACTTAACAGGCGTATGAGAAAGAGGATAAAGCAAGATTCAATCTATTTGTTCCACAGTCACTTGTAAAGCTCTTAAAGAAGCTTATTCTACTCCTCTATTTCAGTTTGCCAAAATGCTCCTTTTAGCCAGAACATAAACATAGCATTAACAGATGTATAAATATACACACATGTATACACAGAGAGAGAGCATATGTGTGTACTTGCTTTGCAAGATATTAATGATCCATGTTTCAACACTAAAAGAATTAGCATACAGGAGAACCAGAGATTCTAGAGGAAATACAGATCTCCAGGTAATCCGTAGTAGACTTGTTGCTTCATGGACAGAAGAAGAAATTAAAATTACATTTTGATACACTAGGAAATACTCTGAACTAATTACAGGGCTATTTTTGCTCTTTATGTCCATCAAATATAAAATTTATGAAGCCACCAAGAGTTCAGCAGTGAAAATCAGTAGTTGCTAAAACTAGTATCTAAAATCAGTCATACTGATTTCAGTACCAGGGGAAAAAAAGAATTATTGACATCTATTTAAAAAAAAAAAAAAGCTCTTTGTACTTCTGCTGTCCCACAAAGACAGAACATTATTCTTCCTCTTTTTGATGCCTCTGACATTTACTGTTCTGATACTGAGATGGAATAAAACCAGTGAGAAGACAAAGGTGCTGGAATTTTCTTGTTGCTCTAAAAGAAGTTAATTTTGAGATTTTGTGTTTGTCTGTAAAATAGTTTTAGTTCCTCTTGAATGCCAAAAGAGGAGCCAATGATCCTTATAATACCACACCACGAGACCAAGAGTTTTTTATAAGACTTAGCAGAAGTAGAAAAATAAGTCCTTGGGCGTAGCTCTTTTGTGAGGTTTTAGTAATGTATTTATTAGTGCAATAAAAATGTAGAATAAGATATGTTGTCAAATTAATGGACATCTGAGATTTCAAATTAAGTTAGTCCAATTAGGTTTTTTGCTTCTATCCCTGGTTTCAGAACTAGTATGATCTTTGTCTCCTGCTCCTCACACAGCTTTTTAGGTAAATGTTTACACTTCACAGCACTCAGGAATGGGATTCCCAGCTGTTTAAAGCTGGGATAAAGTACTGATTTAGAGCTCTTGTGATTATTAAACTGGAACTGAAATAGAGAAGCAGAATGACGGCAAGGTAAGAACCCCTTTGACAGAATTATAAGCTTTGGTATCTCATGATCTGCTTGGGTTGAAAATGGAAGTAGAATAGGTTTTACTCCTCTACCAAAGTATCATTCCAAGTGTTATAGTGCATGCGATCATCAATACCTTTGGGCTTCTAATACATAAGGCACCTTCAGATCTAGGTATGATAATCAAGAGAAATAAATAATAAAACCCTAGTATCTGTAAATGCTCAACATATTTTCTCCTTAACAGATACTATGTATCTTTCAGAAATCAGATACTTTCTTCTTGTTAATGAGTAATCTTAATAAATCAGTTCCTGTAGATATTTAAGGGGCTAATATACATACATTTGCTTTTGATGCAAAATCTTCTCCTGAGTCATGTGCTAGCTTTTCTCTTCCACCAAATATGTCATTGGCTATTTTTTCTTTCTTTCCTATATATTTTATGAAGCTGAAAATCAAAGCTAACAGGGACAAAAAGCAAGTCCCAGCAGGTTGAAAATATCATGTCTTAGTATTTTAGACATGTGTCAGCTTGATAACATAGGCATAGCACTAGAGGGATTGCCAGAATGTGACAGTGCACATGGCTTCGAGTTTAGAGAACATGCTTTAAAAAAAGACTGGAAGGCAGCAAGGTAGCCAGACTGTGGGTCTGATCCTGATCTCCTCCTGATCTTAAATGCAAAACCAGGGAAACTTACAAAATCTAAGTCAGGGTGGAGAAACTGAAGTTTTTGAAGCAGAATTCTGGTCAAGATGCAAGTTGAAGTGCTTGATAGAAAAGATCTGTATATTGCAGTCCATTCATGTCATTCATTTATGCAGTTTGAGCACGGTTCATTCCATTCCATGTGTTAACTTTACAGGAAATAGTGATATTTAATGAAAATGATCCCACACCAATGTTCCCTGACATGAAAATATTTGGCTTTTGTATCCCTCACTTGCTTCTCTCTCCATTAAGAGATTAGGAGTTCTATCTACTTCATAAAAACACGCATTAATGTTACTTGTCACAGCAAGTGAAGATAGCACTTAGTACTAAAACCTTAACAATAACATAGTTTGCGCGTGCATTTTTGGTAGTTAGCAGTTTAATACCATTTTGGTGTATTGCACAGCAATTTGCACCTGAATATCAAAGTCCATAAAAATATTAATTAAATCTTCTTTCCCTTCATCTCCACTTCATTTAGCTAAGTATTTCATTTACCCTACCTTACAGGTAGGCAAATGAGCAATATAGATGCACAGTCACAGAAGGAATCTACAGCAGAGCTGGCAGCAGCACACTGGAGTTCAGGCCTTTAACAACTCAACCCTCAGCTCTCCCTTCACTCGGTGACAAATGTCATGAGAGTTGAAGGCAGCAGCCTGCCCTAAGACAGAAAGCAAAAGTATAAACTATTTTCAGTGCCAGAAATCCATATACATTTAGTGGGATAAACCAGAGCACAATGGGAACTTCTACAGCATCTGCTGTGCTTGAGCGAGCCTCTCCTGCCCTGCAGAGGAGGGCTAGTCACAGGCATCACAGAGGCTACAGAAGGCAAACAAAAGCAACCATTCAGCAGGACACGGCAGCTTTACCACAGCCGGGAGGTTACCATCCTGATGCCTGGACACTTGGTTTACTCATCGCAATACTCCAATATGAAGGTTATCCTGAACTTCATGATGCACGGGGCTAAAACTCTGATTGTTCTGCTCCAATAACCCGACACTTGAGCTAAAAAAAAATGTTTCTTTTGCTGTTAGCCTCCTAACAGGACCACTAAGGTCTGACAGAGGGCAGCATTACACAAACCCACAAGCTGGTTGATTATAATATCATTTTATAAGCAGTTGCCTTATTTAAGCAATTGCCAATAAAAAGCTTTAGATTCAGTAGGAATTAATAGTTGTGAAAAACACATAGAGATCTAAAATCTAAACAGAGCAAGCTTTAAATATTGATTTGTTTTTGCTATAATTAATAGTACTCAGTAATGTTTCTCAGAGCATATATGGATTAAGAAAACTGAACTGAGCATAAGATCATCAGTTCTTATTGGTGAAAGAAAAGCTATCTCCTATTATCCCTCTGCAAGTAAAGGAAACATATGTTGGATAACTTAAATGAAATAATTAAATTAAATAATTCCATGTTGGAGACCTGAACATATCCCATCACTTCCCTCTTCTGGTAACTCTTAGCTTAAACAGGTGAGCCTCATATCATGCCATTGTGAGAGAAGTTCACAGATTTCATCATTTCATCCTCACTACAGAACAAATTCCTGCAAAACAACTGGGATTTTATCTAGGCTAAAGGTATGTGTAAGCATGCTTTTTGTGATGTTGGGAACATTATCTGCAAGAAAAACTGGCTGCTTCTTCCTTCACTAACTTGAGCTGATCTGGTGATGCCAGCTGATGTATCCTAATGCACTGAGGCCTTCCGTGCCACTAACATGGCTAGTACGTTCATCGGGAGCAGAATTAGGGATACCGGGAAATGCACCACTATACCAGCAAAAGGATGGTTTTTTTCTAAATAGTGTTTCAAGTCTAAGAAGACACCTGAAAACTCAGCCTGTTTTCTTCTCCCATATGCATTATTACACATTTATGATGCATATGGCAGAAGACACTTCAGATGCATTTCCAGAACTGTGTTCAAGTTGTACAAGTAAAACATCAGCAAGACAGTTTTTACCAGTACCAGTAAAGAGGCGGACATCACACAGTGACACACAGAAGACCAATCCCATCGAGTGAAGGTGTGCTACTCTTAGAAATCTTAAGTACATCCTATATTTTTTCTCCTAACTACAAATGAACTATGAATTGTGGATTTTAGAAATACATACATTCACATAGATATCATTTTATTGCACGTGCACAACGATATTCTCTTCCCAAAACTGCCTTTTTAAAAAACAACTGTGTACTTTCCATTTAACACACAGCCTGCACCCTGTGTAGCATCTTGTCGTGTAAAGCACAGATAACAGGAGTCCTTACGCTAAGATGTCAGCATGCACATACAAATTCCCTAAAAAGCTGTATAAGTCGCTTTAGCATTATGCCAGTAAACCATTTCTAAGAGTGAAACGATAACAGAGTTTGAAAACTTTCCAGATGCAAACTTTCTCTGTCTTAAGAAGCTGTGTGGACATCTTGCAACTTTGAGCCTGAAGCCTCGGGGTGACACTCAGAATGTCATTCAAAGCTTGGTGCCCCTTTGTGGACCTCTCTTGGTCAGGTGGGGAGGGAAGGAGGGGAAGGGAAGAGGAAGAAGGACAACAGAGTGGCAGGGAGCTGAACACCAGATTATGAACAGAGAACAGAATCACATAACAACACTGGACCAATGGACTCCAAGACACACTGACAAGACAGATGGACACACACAAGACATAAGATTGCTACTGAGAAATAAAAAAAGAGCAAAAAAACCCATAAAATAAAGTAATATAGATATATAACACTGAGGCTGCAAGGAGCAGCTGACAGTACTGGCATAACTCTTCCAAAAAGAAGAAATTATAATACAACTAAAAATTAAAATTGAAACTATATCCCCCCAAATCATACACTACAGACTTGCTCGGTTAGCCTGAATGCGTAGCTCTGATGAAACACGAGATGGCATCATCACAGCCCATGCACTGATTAATGAAGGCCATGGTTAGTTAAATCAGCTAAACTACAGCATGCCAGAACAATGATCTTGCACTGACCCAGAAATAAAAGATATGACAGATATTCTGCATTGCAATAAAATTCTTTTTATGCCATCTGCGGTTTGTGGGGCTTTCTTTGTTGGAAGAACTTTTCCTGGGACAACGCCGGGGTAAAGGGGAGTCTTTTTCTCCTTCTGGGTGTTTTTTCTCTGAACTCAATTTTTAAAAAAAAGGAAAAGGGAGAAGACAGGATAGAGACTTTGCAGAAGTTTAAAAACAGCTAGGGAGAAGAGAGATTAAAAAGAAAGGAGAGGTAAGAATCTTCATTCTTTTGCACACAACTTTCTTGGGATGTCTGAAAATGTGGATTTCTTAAGGATGGCAAGAAAAGATTTTGTTGCCTTTATTGGTTTGCAGATGTATATCTCTTTTGTGAGATGATTAAACCATTATTTTGTTGGAAGAACTCCAAAAATATAAATTGAAAAGTACAGCAATGGTTTTGAAAATTAAAAAATAGCAGGATGGCACCATTACGAGCCAAAAAAAGGGGAAAGAAATACAAAGTAAACTAAAATATCAATCACCAAAAATTCATGCGGCACAAGATGAGGTGAAATGACAGAAAATGTTCTTCAAATATATACAATATGTATATCTATCTATATATACACGGCGTATGAGTGTACATATTGATGGATATACCTGTATAATTTTTTTATTCTCCCTGCCCCACCCTACCCCAAGGCTAATTGGTAGATGAAACTATCAATTAAAAGTAAACAAATAAAAGGAAATTAAAAAAACTCTAACAAAAAAGAAATTCACATGCTTTGTTCACCAAGAAATAACAATATCATGCATCTGTCCACACCAGCGGATGCCAGGATTAGATGAAGGCATGAATTTCTGTGTAAACATGTGATTGGATGATAGGGGCTACTGCTGATATTGGTCATCTATTACTTTAGTAAATACACATAGAGATATATATGCACGCTATATATATAGTGCATATATAGATAAAATATCCTCCTGGGTGGGGCCTTAGGAGCTTACACAAAAGGCCAATATGCTGAAAACCAAACTCAGTATAAATTCCTGATATAAAACAAGAAAACAAAAATTCCTGTAAGTCATCTGCATGATTGATTTAGTAAAACTTGTTCGTTTGGTTTTGTTTTGGTCATAAGACCGTAGCTAGGAAATTCCATCAAACAAGTGATGCTATTACACCCTGGGAAGTGCTGCAGATGAATTCCCCTCCTTCAGGTCTGTATGGTATTCAGCCTGTGAGATGGGAAGCTTACTTCTCTGAAGCATGCACCTAACTTTAAAGGCCATTTCTTGCTCACAGCCTGAGAAACGGAGCAGAACTGCTTGACAGAGGGAGAGACTGGGGCTAACTAGGCGCTCGATTTTGGGGAATATTTCTCTGAGAAAAGCAATGAAAATTCCCTGGGTGCTTCAAGAATGTTGATGCAGTTTATGGAGGAAATTGTTGGGCTGATAGGAAGTAACACGGGCTGTGTTAAGCCAGGGAGCTAGGATCAAGTCCTACAGACCATTTCAAGAGGTTGCATTGTGGGCTTCAGGCTAAACAGTAAGTGTTTGGGTCTTCCTGTTTTGAGTAGTGCAATGAGCAGCCTGGGCTATGATCTCTATCAGCTGTCCAGCCACCAGCATCTAGCCTGCCTGGTGCCAGAGCACTGCACTAATGTACATGCTTAATGGGAACACAGGCAATCGTATGAGGAGACAGCAGCAGCTGCTGTCAGGAAAGCATAACTATAATCCTCAAGGCTTCGAAGTCTCAGTATGGGCAGATTGTAGAGTTACTACTCATCTGACTGGAAAAAGATAAATGCTTTCTTTCTTCACCATGACACAGTACTTCCTAGTGGCTGAGCGACCAAAACACCACCACAGAGCAGTATTCAAAAGCGCAGATTCAGGACTCTGGCTTCAGCTCTGAGGAACTTGAATATTCAAGCCTCAGATCTCACCACACTCTCTCAAGTATTTTTTATCCCTGAACCTGCAATGGCTTCTTTTTCATTTATGTAAAATAGAAATGGGGTTTGGATTCACAGCTGTCATTGCCACTACTTGTGAGAATGATCCCTTATGCATACGTATGTGTCTACAGGGGATGCCTGTAGGCTACCTCATTCAGGACACATCCTGTGACAGCTCCTGGTTTCTAAACAAGGTGATCTACAGAAATCCCAATAGAAGTGACTTTTATAAGAGGGCAGGAGTAGCCAGCCTGCTAAAGTGAGTGTCTCAAGCTGGCCAGGGAAATCCTGAGGGGAGCAGAGTGAGGAAATTGCCTTTACACTGTCTTCTTTTAAAGGGATGCAAGTGTCCAAATGCACATCCTATGCTTACTGAGATTCAGGTCTTGGATTCAACAGACAGAGTTAAGTGGCAGTAAGACCTTGCAAATGGTTCTCATGCAATATTTAGCCTCAAACAGGACATGATTTTCTGTCTTTTGAACTATATTTGAGTACATCAAAACCAAAGTCTTCAAAATTACTCTGTAGGGTACTGCCTCTCCAGGACCAAGACCAAATAATATATTTATTTAGATCTTAGGATTTGATTATGACCCATATGAGATCTGAAAGCTTTTGATTTGCCAGGCAACATTCTGATGCCCATGTCTTAGTTATTGCACAGCAGGCTCATAGTCATGTATATCATATCTCATGGCTGCAGCAGTGAATTCAGTAACCTTTGCATTACTGGACCATGGCACTGAGGGTGACGGAAATCCAAGTCTTCATGTTTGGCAGAAACTCAAGAGCTTTAAAAACTACACATTACCAGAGGAACAAAAAGAGCCTGTGCTGGGTTAGGTAATTTGATTTTCAGTTTGCTGCAAAAGGGATCAGGCAAGCCAGAAGGCAGTGTAAAATACACTGACCTGTCAACAGAATGAGATGAAGCAACTTCAAATGGGCCCAATTAAAAAAAAAAGCAAAAACACCTTAAAAAAAATCCAAACCCACACACGAGAAAATACAAGCCAGATAATACAGATCTTTTATTTCCACAATGTACACATTTAAGTACTAGATCTTGGCATATGGCCAGAATCCTGACTTGGCTGGTGAAGAGTAAATGAAAATATATCTGCTCAGCCAAGCCAGCACCACTGGATGTTGATAGGCCAGCTCGGATCGCTTTAGTGTTACAGAGTGGGATGGGCTGCCTGAGTGCTTTGATACTGGTCATGTTGCAGACACTGCTCTACCTTCCCTGGATGCACTGAGAATGGAGACAAGAAGACAAAGAAACCTAAATAAAGGACACCATAAACCTGTTACTTTTCCTTCTTATTATGATGGAATGACCTAAGTTTATGCTTTTGGGCACAAAAAGGACCTGCATAACCCTCCTCAGGCTAACTTTTATTCTCAATGCCACAGTAACTGCCTAACTGGCTCATGTGGACTACCAACCTATGGAGTAGGAGTAGCGTGCAACAGAAGATACTGAGTGAAATTTGCAAAAATGTCTAGTAGTTTAGGAGAATACCTTCAGCAATTTCCAGCTAATCGTATTATTTTACACAGCAGATATTCAAATATCTGTAGGCACTTTTAACTGTCAACTAATGCTTATCAGGATTTTCAAAGGCAAGTCATTTTTACAAATCCAGTTTGCACCTGTTTGAATCATTAGATTTCTAACTGTGTCAGGAGAAAGGTATTTTTACTCTGGAAATGTTGCTCTAAAGCACTCTGAAATTTTATGTTAAACATCCTTTTTTAACAAATTTCTCCTGAAAGTTTGATTTTTTCCACTGGCAGCACACACTGAAAATATTCTTACAATTTGTAGCCATTGAAGTAATTGTGACTTCTGTGTTGAAACATAAATGACAATAATGTACATGAGAAGAGGTCTAATAAAGGTCTCCTTTCCTCCTTTAATTGAAATACTTGGCAATCAGAATAAAATAAAAGTCTTGAAATGTTAGTGAAGCTTTAACAAAATGATTCCTATCCATTCACTCGCATATCAGTTGTGGTACATTAGTCCTTTTAGCATGGTCCTATTAATCTCATGCCTCACTTCCATGATAATCACTGTGCTGGCATTTCATTACTACCTTTATTTAAAACACCAGTACTCATACTGTTTATGCTTCACAAGCTAGTATTAGTTGGACTGCTTTTATGCCAGAGTTGAAAAAACCCATAGGTATCTGTGAAAAAAAGAGATGGGAGTAGGGAACTATCTGTTAGCATCAGTTGTTGTGTCACTGCCTTCCCTGCCATCACAGGAAAGTCAAGAGTATGGGTGGAAGTTCCCAGCTACAAGGCAACACCAATCTCAGGTTACTGTAGGATCAAGTTCTACCAAAAAATGCAGGTATAGCGTGACAAATTGAAAAGAAATATGAAAGCACTAGCCTTGGATGAATTTTAATGTTATTATTGTATTAATCAAGACAGGAAACTGGAAACCAAATATATATAATGCTTTCTTAGGATTTTTTTTAGAGAAAAAAACCACTCCCAAATAATACAAAGTAAAAACAAACAAAACAATGCAAACAAAAAGAAACCTCCTAAACTATTTGTATGTTTTACTTTTAAGGGCAAAAAATTCTAACCAAACTCCCTCTTTTTCTTTCAAATGTACACAGAAATTCGATGATGTCTGTTCTCTATTACAGAAATGCTTAACTCATGGCAAGCCTCAAAAAAGACAACTTGAAAAAGCCTGTAAGAAATAAAATAGACTGCAATTGCCTGCTGGATATCACATCATATATCTCACCAGAACGAAAAGCCATCAATTTATCAAAATGTATCTGAAAGGGAGAACTGGAGTCAGTCCCACATGGCCAGTCCTTCTGACTCTTTAATGGATACATTTTGAAGCATCACTGCAGATAACAGGGCAAGAATTACTACTAATTTTGTTATGTTAGAACTATGTTTTCATGCCCCCCAATCTCTTTGGGCTCACAGGAAACAAAATTAGTATAAATACATTACCGTGTTAACTGTATTCAAAATCCCATGGACAAATGTATCCTTTTACAGTCTATCTTCAGAGCAATTAACAAAGAATAAACAATGCTATCAACCCATTAATCATTTCACCTTTTTTCTCTTCTGGTTTTCAAACATTCACCCTCCCCACTTGATTCTTTACTATTTGTCACATGCCACATTGATAATTTTGTTTTCCCACTGTGTCAGTGAAGTAACTGCTACAAACATGAACTATTAATTAGCTGGGATCACTTTCAGGAAGTTTGGCTTTCCATGCAAAGAACTTTATGTTAACCAAATAGTGACTACATATCTGTGTTTTGCTGTTGCCAAGTCCATGGGATCTGANTATATAGAGAGATATATATATATTTTTTATTTTATGTATATATAATATATACATAAGTGTATATATACACATATACGCACATATATATACATATATGATTATATATGTATACATTCACACACATATAAATATATGTATGCATTGTTTTTTGCAAATGAAATCAGAAAGCAAGCAAAACAAGACTGACCTGACTTACCTGTACTGGGTTCACAGTCAATGAAATCTTCATCATCACTGGAACATTCCGCTGATGAAACAATGTCATCTGTTGTCTGGCATGTGAGGGAAAGGAACAAAGGAAAAAGAACAGAGGAAAAAATACGTAAGATACTTGCAAGTCAAGAGGCTGTTACAGAGGCAGCTAAGTATCTTAGCAAAAAAAAAAAAAAGTTTCAGAATTGTAACTTTAAAAATATTTAGCTGGTATCAAGCATTCCAGATATGCCTGTGTAAACGTGCCCTCCATGGAGCTGGAGTCTCCTGTTGGAGGAATGGTGCTTATCTCGCGCTGTTGAATGTTCCAGGTGTGTGCAGGTGTGGTGTGCCTGCTGAGCTGTTTAGGTTGGCAGGTGGATCGCGCTGTAAGTGCAGCAAGCTACGGCACCTGCTTGGCTGACAAATTGTCCTCTAGCAGCCAAAGTAGACGTGTCCGGTTTGAACATGCTGGGCTCCTTGATAAATACCAATACCACGTAGGGCCAGCCAGAGGCATTTACTGAGATACTTACCATATGAGGCATGTTCAGGCTGAACATGCTTTCTGCAAAGAAAAACATACAAGATACACTCAGATAACATGCGTCACCCAGGCAGCTGGCACTACTCTTTGCTGTGCTGCTAGACACATCGCTCTGAGGCACAGGTAATTCCTGTTCTGCTAATGCACCTCTTGGGCTGGGAATCCTTTGTATTTGCCCAGGTAGTAAATATTTGTGCAACCCATTTGTTGCACAATGAAGAACTGCTGCATGTGTCAGGTATGGGGTCTAAAGCACAAATCTTATGAGAAGCAGCTGAGGGAACTGGCGTTGTTTAGCCTGGAGAAAAGGAGGCTGAGGGGAGACATTATCACTCTCTACAACTACCTGAAAGAAGGTTGTGCTGAGGTGGGAGTCGGTCTGTTCTCCCATGTAAGAAGTCATAGGACAAGAGGAAATGGCCTCAAGTTGCACAAGGGGAGGTTTAGGTTGGATATTAGGAAAAATTTCTTCCCTGAAAGGGTTGTCAAGCACTGGAACAGGCTGCCCAGGGAAGTGGTGGAGTCACCATCCCTGGAAGTATTTAAAAGACTGAGTAGATGTTGTGCTGAGGGACATGGTTTAGTGGAGACCTGGCAGTGCTGGGTTAACAGTTAGACTTGGTGATCTTAAAGGTCTCTTCCTTCCAGTCAAAACAATTCTATGATTCTATGCCCAACAGGTAACCTCACCTGCTTGCTTGCCAAGTGGACATGGCTGTGACTGGGCTGACATGCTGGAAAGTGTGGTTCTGAAAGGCTTAAACCAAACTGTGACTGTTCACAGCCCTTAAAGGTTTCAGCACATCCCTTTGCATTTCCAGCTGGTGATATTTTCTTTTTCTTTTTTTTTTTCTTTTGGTCTAATTAATGAGCAGCATGTATTGCAGCATGTTAGAGAGAAGAGTACTGGCGTCTCTTCCCAGCAGCATCTCCTGCCTGTAATTGCTGCAATTAGTTGAATTAGTAATGCGGACCATTAGGGAGAGTCTGTGGCAGCCTCTGGACACAGGTTGTAACGTTCCTGCACACAGTATAAAATTAGCCCAGCTCAGCAGCATTGGCTCAAACCATGGCTTCTGCTGAAATTGTCTCCCTTAACAGCTTTTCCTTGCAGAGAGCTGCCTATTCTGCTGAGCAGTAGGATCAGTGTGATGACTCCTGGAAGAAAACAACTGAAATGTTCCTCACCAGTCAGGAAGCATTGCTGAAACCTCAGCTTCTCAGGAGTACGGGGGCTGTGTGTTTTACTTGACTACTCCAGGTGAATATTCCTGGGATTCTCACATCATGACAAGTTTTACAAATACTTTTTCCCGAAAAAGACTCCAGCTTTAAATTCCTATGTCTGCTATGGCTGTCTCCAATGTGCCCTCTCTTCTCTTTGCATAAGTGTTCTGAGGTCTTGGACTTTTAGCCTCCTGTGGTCCTAACATTATCAAGTCCCTCTGTTCCCAGCCAGAAGTTCCTTGCTCTCCCCCTCTCTGTATTTGAGCTAAGGAAAAAAACAGAGCTGAGAAGTCAGTCAGACTGACCCTAACATTCCTTCACTCTTGATTTCAGTGGCTTAGCATGAGCCAAGGAAGAAAAATAGGATTGGTCAGCTGTAAATAAAAATCATAAAAATAGAGTAACTGTAAAAAAACAGCCATGAAATAAGCGAATCCCTATCATATGTGCTACTCAGTCTTACCAGCATTGCCATTTTGTAAAAGGCAATCTTGCAACAGTCTCATGCTTACATAATTTCATTAAGTACTTTCATAATCTTGCCTCAACGGGCAGGCAAGATTAAAAGGAACAGGAGGTAACATGTATAAAGCAGTTCCCTACCTACACATGCTAAGGTCATATTTTTATCATCTTCTTTCAGTTATAGAAAATAGAAGAACCCTTGAACTCCTGGTGACTTTTCTCTTAAAACAAGCTGGCTTTAAAAGTTTGTCTGTTCAGTGAGAGGTCAACAAAGGAGGAATGCACAAAATATAAATCTACTTTCTACAATTCTGGTCCTGTCACATACATTTTATGAAGCATTATTTATCCCGAAGGACACCAAATCATTTTATAACTTATACAAACACTGATCCCATCCTCCAACAGTGAAATGCAGCTGTCCTTGAGTGGAAAGGTATTCATTTTTAATTGCACCAATGTAAGGTAGCACACTAAGTCAACAAAACTATACTGCAATAATTTTTTTTAAGTAGGTGAAATGTAGCTAGTGAAACTGAAGATCTATATGACAATTGTCTAAAGAACTTGTAAAAGAGTGTTAAGTGCTAAGGCCCTGGCAACTGGTTTTGATTTCCAGGTTGAATTTAGAGCATGTCAATTTTGCTCCTAGTTGAAGATCTGACAATTCACAGGTAGGGTCTCATAGAAGAATAGTGACGATTCGCTTCAAGTAGGAAATAAACATAAAAACTATAACCACGTGTGGTTGTCACTTATCAACTGCTATACATATCCACTTACCCACTTACTTGTTCATATCTAAGGGCTTCATGCCACATTAACTTGGAATCAGATCCGATTGAATTGATAATATGTTTCAGTATTTGTAAAGAATAAGCAGTCCCTTTATAACTCTTTTTTTCCCTCGTGCTTATTAGGGGCATGATATGAAACCAGAGAAGTAGCATGCCCAGAAAAAAACAGGTGATACTTCTTTACACAATGTTGGTTTGCTTTGTTTTGTTTTTAAACCAGGGAACTCCTTGGAACAGGATACTGGTAGGTAATAAAGGTTTAGACACATTTTGGAAGCGATCAGTCAAATTAAAGGTAAAAGCATCCATCTAGAGCTATTAAATATTCTAACCTAAGCTTAGGAAATCCCTGTGCCACAGGCATTGAAGACCAAAGAATTATCACTATTTGCATTGTCCTGTTCAGGACTGTCTCCCCAAGGCCCCATGCATGCAGGAGGGTGCTGGGTGAGGTGAGCCCCTGAGGTCTCCCAGCCACTCTCGTGTGTGACAGATCCTGAACACTGGGGGATGAACAATTTTGAAACCAAGATGAGTTCTGAGCAGGAGCTGAAAAGTCATGAAGCCTGGCCCTTATTTATCTTCTTGATCAACTGTCCATCTAATAAGCACCCATGTTGCACATGCAATATATTTATGTGGCACTCTTAGATGTGTGTTCTAGATTTCCTTTTATAAAATCCTCATGAAGCTTTGTGCTGGTTCTGATGGGAGAAGAGCACAGTCAGCCAGACTCAGACAAAATGCAAAGGTGTGATGTGCAATACTCACTAATCCAGCCAACTCTGACCCGTATCTGCACTTCTTCTTGACTGGTTCCACACTTTATTCTATCAATTGATCTCTGTCCTTTTCCTCCCCATCTGCACTGCATACAATTTCCCCTGACGCTCCAGTTTTTCTGGCTCTGTCATTGCTGTTTGTCCCATGCTGCTGACTTTGTATGTATAAAAATGAGGGTTAGAAAAAAGAGAAAAAACTTCCAGCAGTGGTGTTAGACTTAAGTCAAGGTCATTAATGAGATCTCTAGAAACCACAAAAAAAGATAAGTACACTAATCTGTCTTGCCATTTCCTATCTTGTATTTTTAATCTCTACTTTCCATCACAATTCATCACTAACTGATTTTCTAGTCCCATCGCATATTGGTTTCCCATGCACCTTCCGCTCAGATATCAACATCTGAATCATCCCAGAGGAATAAAGCTATTTCAGTGAGAAACAGCAGCAAATTCCTGACCACAGAAACAGAGTTGAGGAAACCTCCAGAAGACCATAACTTCCTGTAACTGGAATCTGTACCTTTCAAAACCCTCCTGGAGCTGGGAATTTTCACTGCGTGATGATTAAATTTGC
This sequence comes from Eurystomus gularis, assembly GCA_013400335.1. Taxonomy (NCBI): domain Eukaryota; kingdom Metazoa; phylum Chordata; class Aves; order Coraciiformes; family Coraciidae; genus Eurystomus; species Eurystomus gularis. The sequence continues at coordinate 75,216 of VZZY01011847.1, read as the reverse complement.
TGCTTCCACAAGACAGGAAAGGCTAGTGAGCAGTGACCCCAGAAATCTCTCCACCAACATCATTTCTTCTCATCAGAAATGGCTCACTGTGAGGCAGTAGGCAAAACCAGCTATTCCATTTCTGATTCCCTTTCCCCATTTTTGAAATGGGGCTGATTATAGTCACCTGTTGGCTCCAGGGAAGGTAAACAGATTTAATTCTTTAGTGTCTCCCCAGTGATCTAGAGATAGTGAATGCTAAACATTCTTATGTACAGGCAACATGATAGTAATGAAACTTCTCCATATGCTATGATGGAAACAATGCTTGTGTTTTCATTGGAAAGAACATGAGAGAAAATATTTTTCTATTCCATATATTAGCTAAATAATATATTGAAAATAATAATTCATACTGTACTCTTTTAAAATATGTATTTCATTTTTAAAGAATCCCAGCTTTGAAATTACTTGGCCCTGTATTAAAGGCCATAAAACTAAAGATAGGTATTATAATAACTTTCAATAAAAACTCTGTCTGGCAGGAACCCTTTTTATTCCTTCCTCTGAAAGATTTTTTATGGCATTTATATTATTATTTTTTCTCTCCCTCTCTCCAGTGTTTAATGAAATTGCCTTGGAATAAAACCGGGGTAGGAGAAAGTGCTAAACTCTGAGTCCACCGTGGAGGATTTATGGGCATATTTACCTTCAAATCTTTCAGTTTCACTGAATTGGTTCCCCATTCATTTCCATGAATTATTAGTTCTGTAATCACTTCCTCCTAATTATTCACTCTAAGGTTCTCTTCAATCTTAACACAGTGGTGGCTCTACATCTTTGTTCATTATACTGCATGTACTGGTGTGGGATGTAAAGCACAAGGAAAGCTGGGATGGTGTGGCAAGATCTGCTCAAGATGATTCCATTCCTGTACAGTCTTCCAAGCACCCAAAGTCATAATTTATGTATCGGCTCAACAACCTTTGCTCCTTTGTTCTACACAAAATGGCAGGTCTTGAATCTTGCTTTTCCCAACCACAAACATTTTTTTGACACCTTGCTCTATGGGTGCACCATTATTTGAGAAAGATTAAGCATGCTGGGTAAAATAAGTTCTGTCACAGAACAGCTTTATGAAATTATAAATAACACACCCAAGAATGATGGACTTCTCACTCCTAGTGGGAGAGAAAAGACAAGAATCCATAAATTCAAACCCCAGACAAATTACTCCAGAAGCGCATACATGGCTTCACTCAGTAAAGTAGGATTCAATTTTCTTACTTTCCTTTTGTTTGAAACTTCTGAACACTGCACACATTACTTCCAATTCAACACCATTATTTGAAAAGTAACACTTAATGCTTTGTTGCAAGAGAAGTGTAAATCTCTGCCACCAAGGAACAAAATTTACAATTCTTCTTCAAATAGGACCACCACAAAATGTCAGACACAAATATCTTCCCAACAGTGGAGAAATACAGTTGTATGAATCTGAGCAGTGCATTTGCCTTTTACACGTAAAATGTACAGAGCTGAAAGGCAACAAACCCTGAATTCAACCCCTTGACTCCCTCCACTGCTCCCATACGGCTGTATTTTCTAAATACCTCAAATTTGTTACAGAATATGGACAACGTACTGTTGTCTATGCATAACAGTATACAGTATGAATGCTCCTCCAGAATGGCAAAATGCTAGTGATGCTGTTCTGTCTTCCAGAAGCCAAGATGTTCCCTGGCAAAGAACAGGCTCAAGGTATTCGCTGCCTTGCCAGAAGAAGATAGCAGAGGAAGTGTCTGTCTCATTAGGTGTCAGTTCTAGCTTGAATACCTCAACCTTTTGTACTTTGATAACTGGGCTTTTTAAAGACCTTGTATTCTATTCATATTATTCCAATTAAATGGGAATCCTTCATCTGTCCTTTCTACAAGTTACATTTGTTTCTCACTTTCTATTTAATCTTTATTTGCAAAATACCCTGGAGTTCATTACAGTATAGCAGACCTAAGAGACTCACCCTGGACAAATTCAAGGTACTACATACAGATAGAAAGAATCTGCATACAAATGGCAAAATATTAGACATACTGCAAAAATCATAATGAGATATTGCAAAAGAAGCTGCAATTTGGGACTGTATAAACTTTTAAGGAGAGTCTTAGATCTGCTATCTGTTGCCAAAGAATATTAATCCTCTCCAGCTCATTAGCACTGATTAGTACACAGAGACGTGCAAGCCCTTTGCACCCTGACATACTGGTGCTGAGGTTGTGTCTGCCTCTGCAGAGCCAATGCATCAAAGAACGTGAAACTGGTAAGTTTTCTTCATATAGCTCATTTGAGGGGAAAACAAAAACCAAAGGGCCAAATCCTCTGTTCATTTAAATTGGCATTGATTTCAACCAGGCTACAAAACATTTACAGCAAGAGAGCATAGCTCATTACATTTAGTTTCAGACAATTCAATGCCAAAAGATTTAGAGTAATTGGAGGCAATTCAAAGAAGAGCCCCTGAAAAGATGAAAGAACTGGAGAGAAGTATGAATGAGACAGGTTTAGCAAAAATAAACATCAGAGCTTGACTTAACAGGGACTAAAGGTATGATAAATGTCTACAGGTGTCACAAAGGTGCAATAAACATCAGGAAGAGATGAACTATTTAAGGTGTTTCCAAAAAGTAGTGAACAAAATTAAGACAAAAAAATTTAGGATTACTTTCATCAAGAAAAATCTCAATAGTGATCTTTATTAACTACAGAGAAATCTCCCCAAGGAAATATCAGAAGCCACCCAAGCCATTCAGGTATGAATACCATTAGTGTGTATGCACTAGTGGGGAAGAACTCACTCCATCTATCTTCAGTCCAATTTAATTCTCTCTAAATCAATTTGGTATTTGCATCTTCTCTATCACTATGCAATATAAACACATCATTATGCATTTCTCTCTGTCATTCCAAAGCAGGCAGTAAAGCTATCCAGCACAGCCTTTCAGCTAGTTGCAATTGGAGCAAGAAGGTATCACTGCTGTAGACCTCTTTAGACCACAGGAAAAAATCCAGCCTTATGTTCCCAGGATCCTGGTTGGCCAGGAGTTGGTAGGTAACCAGCAGGTGTATACCCTTCAACAGTAGCCCAGTAAAAGTGCGTTTCCTGGCTGTCTGTTCCTGGCTGGACATAAAAGCTGATTTGCTGTCAAATTATATCATTAAGTAGGGATCATGAGAGAGCTACCACTTGACAAAATCAGCCATTTGTCTATTACTGTGGCAGACAAGATATGAAGTAACTAGCCAGTTAAGTAAGAGAAAGCAGAAAATAATCCTCCCAATTGTGTGTAAATCCAGAGTCATGGGCAGTCATGTTTAAAAAGAGCCTTGAAAGCTGAATTAGTCCTTTGAAAACCACAAGTCTGTCTCAATAGAATCAATAGTTCATTAAGAGTGCAAAGTCTGACTCTTCTAGATCAGGTTTGATGCCAAATTTCAGGGACTTTGCTCTGTCCCTAAGCTGTGCAAAGACAATGGGGAAAAATCATGTTTCTGCCTTTTGTCTGTCTGCTGCCAGTGGGAAGGGTGATGATGTTGCAAGGGAGTGTGAACAGAGAAAGAGAAGGGAGGGAAAAGAGGGGAGAAAGGGAAGTGGGGAGGATTAATCCATCTGTTGTTCAAGGCACCCTGACAGGGGAAAGAGAAGCACTGAACCACAGCAGCTTAACCCAACTTCAATGTACCTTCCCAAAAGCAGAAGGAATGTAATGCTATGTGGTGTTCTGCTGATAAGCAAATCCTTCCAAATCCTTTCAATTTATTTCTTGGCCTGAAGAAATTACATACTATTTAGAAGCTAAATAAGTAAATAAAATTTCATTTCCAGGAATCTAGATTGGTTGTTTATTGATTACATATGTACATGGTGTGACTTGCTTTTCTTTTTCTTTCGCAATAGAACAGTGCTCTTTTTGTCTTGATCTGGTAAAGTATCAACTGGCAAATCTTTTCCAAACTACTCAGAGTAACCCTAAAGATTTGGAAGAGTTTTGAACTGGACTGTAAAATGTAATTTCTTGGCTTGAACAGAAAAAATACAGATTTGGCATGAAAGAAGACTCTTTTCTCCCCCTTATCAAAGGAGCAGTAGCTCCTTTCCACATGCATTTTCCTGCTTCCAAAGAAATACCTTGAAGATGAAAGTTATATGTCTATACATTGAAGTCATTATCTGAGTATAGTGCCCCTTGGAGTAATTTTACAGGAAGAATTTTCACACTGAGTGTCCTTTTCATCATTTGATACAGCTTTTCCCCCTTCCTTATTGTATTTTTATTTCTTATTGAAACAAACCTGCCACCTGAAACAGAAAGCATCAATCCTGTTTTAAGCATAACCCTGGTTACGCACATGGTGGTAATGCACATGAAAAGTCCCCTAAGAGAGGTACACTAGGTGTACCCATCATGAACTAAATTGACTAAATAGCTTAACCCTAAAAATTAAGCCATTACAGCTGAACCCACAACAACTACCGCCCTGAAATCAGTGAGAGCTACCGGAAGGACAAAATCGCTGAAATCCAGGCACTGCTCAGGAGTCTGACTTTCTGAAAACCACATCAATCTACACAGAGTTGTTTCCCAATGCTTGTCCAAGAGTCTTCAAATGGAAGACATTTCTTTTAAGAAATGCTCTGAAAATAGTTTCAGAGTGGTCTTTCCTGTGCTGTGATCCCCCTCAGAAGAACTGACAACCAGCCAAATGCCCTGGGCAGCACAGCCTTCAACTTACCCCTCTTCTCAGCATCTGCTTAAAGCAGGATGCAGGAAGCAAAAGCTGAATAAAGATTCTCAGAGGTATGTAGTAAAAAGCCTGCTTATATTGCTGGAATTTAGCATCCTGCTGGTGTGGACCCTAGCTCCTTATGTACACAGTCTGATGTATTAACTTAGACTGCCACAGAAATAATTTTATTAATATGCTGGACTATGAACTACACTTGCTGAAGAACATGTTATCTACTTCACCAGCAGAAGGGCAGGGCAGACCACTGGGGAGTAGTAACTCCTTAAATTGCTCCAGTCCAAATTACCAAGGACACTGAATCATATTGATTTTATACTCCTGATGTTGTCATAAATTCACTGTCTGACGTCAGGACAATTGCCTCCTTTCCTCATGCTTCTGTTTGTACTGCTATAAAATGGGGAGAAAACAACTTCTCACTTGGCATACAATCAGAATTTTATTTTACATTCTCAAAGCAAAGCCTAAGTACAGGAAAATTCTTTACATTTAGTAAATGGAAGCCTATGTTTCAGAAAGTTAGAGACTCAAATGATCTGAGATGCATCAGCTGCCCTTTGAAGACTCAGCCTCTAGTAAGAGTAAATGGGTTTTCTTTGTGTGCTAGCTTGCACTTAATAACTGTGTCAGAAGAATATTTTTCATTTACACTTTGCTCCTTTGCTGGAAATCAATATGTCGTTTACTGGCATTTTCTCCTGGACATCTTTATTTAGCTTGTCTTTTCTTCCTTCGAGGGGAGGGAGTTGTATTTGATTTTGTTCTGCTATTGACTGGATCACTCTAAGCAAGAAATAAATAACTAAGTATAGCACAGTAGTTTTAATGACAATCTCTTAAGCCTCAAAATCTGCATGCCATGGTGCACTCGCCCCAAATATATGATTTAAAAGAAACAAATTTATAAAGTTTACTATGTAGCAAAGATGCAGTCACATATGCAATTTAAGTGGCATTTCTAGTTATGTGCTCATTAATAAAATCATACGAGTTTTGTTTCTATTTTTAAAGCAGCACTCGTATTGCCATATTACGTAGTGCTGGGATCTCATCATCTCTTAACAAATGAGGCTTAATGAGAAATTAAAGATATGGGAGACCTTCTCCCAGCAGACTTCTTTCCCTGGAGAAAACCTGAGCACATTCACTTATTTATCACTGATGACAAGTAACAGTATGGCCTAATAGGTTGCACCTGATCTGCAAAAGCTGAGCCCATCAAACAATGGTGGAGGGACAGTTGCTGTGCCTTGGCTACACCAAAGTGCCACACCAGCCCACAGCATCCCTCCCAGCATCAAATGGGAAGCGACTGGTAAGCCAGCCCTTGGGGGTGCACAGTAATCACTGTCATTTTTTTAAATTGGGGAGCTCTTTGCCTTCTCCCCTGCTTCTCTTTTAATTTTTGTTACTCATTATTACGTAGGCCACGAACAGTTGGCATATGCAACAGTAAAATTCATAAAGGAGAAAATATCCTGTTCTATGGTCCAAACCATGGCACTTAAAATCTAATGTGACAGTGTATGTTATTCATAAAGTAACAATAAACATAATCACTCTGAATAAATGTGCCTTAAAACAACTTCTGCAATTATTGTAAGTACCTCTGAGTCCAATAAGATAAACAACTATATTTGAATATTTGCATTAATGTACTAGACTTCTCTTTCCAGACAAATATTCCTCTTTCTCTCCAATCATTAGCACACATTTAGAAAATGGCATTTAAATACTGTTACTCACAGGCTTCACATATTAGCTCACAAGGGGATGGGGGCTGCCACACACATTGAAATGCAGAATAAACATAATGCAGAATAAACCTGGGCTCACTAGGTACAAATCGGCACCTAGAACTGCTCCCTAAATAACATTATATAGACAGAACAGTTAACAAATGAAAATAAACATTTGGATGGGGCCTTGCGCAACCTCATCTTGCTGGGAGGTGTCCCAGCCCACGACAGGGGAGTTGGAACTAGATCATCTTTAAGGTCTCTTCCAATGCAAACCATTCTATGATTTATAAGCAAATATACAACATACCTGCTAAAAAAAGGCCATATATAGTTTTAGTTTATAAACAATAAGAAAGTTCACACAAAGAAGGTCACAAAGGCAGCTGTGACAGAACAGTTTTCCCAGGAAGGGCCTTTTAACCACAAGTCTATTCTTCCTGTCTCATTATAGAATATAAATGATTGTCAGCAGCTAGTAGAGAAACATCTGTATACACAATAAAAGGTATATATTACCATTACCTTACTAACATAGTGACAATATCAAAGTCAAATCTAATAAAAATGAAGTTAAACAGTTGTAGACATTATTCCATCCAGGAATAACTTTGCCAAATATCTGATGCTTAAAAACCATACTTTTCTATCATTAACATTTTTTTCCTTTTGAGGTGTGAAAAAACAGAAAAGTTAGAGATGGATGTTTGTCCACTTTTCTCTAACCCTAAATTAAACAAAGAAAGAGATCTACAAAATACTCCAATCAAACATATACCTGTCAGCTTAAAAAACATACTTGGTCTATCAAGTATTGATGAAGCCAGGTAAACTTCAACCTCCTGAGTTGCTGTAACTTAACAAATGCCTCCTGGGATCCCATTAAATTTGAACTGAACTTCACTTAAATGCCACACCAAGTGGTTTGAACTGCAAATGGTTGTCATGCAAGAAAATTCTGCCATTGGGTAGGCAGACTCCCATGCACAACAAACATGGTGAACACTTATCCCCGCTGGGTTTCTCTGCAGCCCCTGCCTAATCAGAACATTTGCTCTCCGTGATGGATAAGAAGGCCATTTTCCTTCCTTATTTATTTAGCTCTCTATTCGGTTTGATTAACTGTAGTAAAGGTAAATCAATCTTTCGTGTTTGTGTAAAATGAAAAAAGGAACAAAGTTAGCTTTAATGGCCCAATAGATGCTCAGCTGGAATGCACTTACCAAGCAAGAGAGCTAGACAAAGGAATTCAGGCAGTTTTAAACACCATCAGGAACATGCTGAGATCATCTATAGTTCTAACTGTTTAAAGGGAAAAAAACAAACCCACCCACAACCAGTGAAAAGGCTTTCTGTTTCTCTGCAATTCTGTCTATCAAGTATGTCACGGTCGGTTTTTCTGTTGCATCCTTCAGATTCCCATGGACAGAACTGTAAGATGCTAGGAAACAAGTATCCAAAGGAACACTGGCAGAAGGAGAGGACATAAAGCTCTAAATCCATGAGACTACTTCCTCCACCATCAGTAAACTTGCCTCTAAACTCAGATTTGTTGTAATGTAACATTTTTGACATCAATAAGCTCACATAAGGATTGCAAGACAGAATGAAATTCATGACCAGTATGAAATGAAGAAGCATCTGAGTAATAAGTTTGAGACACTTATCATTTCAAGGTAGCACTCTGAGAAAATCTTTCTCTCATATATTGTAATTATAGTGTTGACAACAGTGGAAATCACAATAGAAACTATGCCTGATCCAGCAATACTGACAGAAGAAGGGTTTTTGCTTGCAGAGGTACACCACCTCTAAGCATTGCAAACTAAGCTGACAAAAGTTGACATAGTTATATCCATATTGGGCTTTTGCCTGGCAGCAGCATGCAAAATCAAAGCACATGCATTTCTGCACTCTGGGACACTGCAGTGACATTGACAGAACTTTGGAGTACAGTACCCTATTACTCTGAAATGCTTCAGACAGCAGAATAACTTTTAAAGGATTCTGCAATTGTCTCCGCAGTTGATAGTAGGCATATAGCTTCCACAACTTAAGTCGGGAATTTGCAAGAAAAAGATTGGGTTTTTTTTGATTCAGACATCCAAAGGTCAGAAGAGTCCATATTTTAACCTAGTCTGATCTCCCGTTTTTACAAAACTGTGGAATTCCACAGAAGAGCGAAGTGCCAGGACACCTTTGCCACTGGTTTGCAATGACCCCTGACAGGGCAGTTAATGTGTCAGCACATCATGGCTTCATTTTTAAAACAGTGAAGACAAACATGTATCTCTTGGAAACAAATGTTTATAAGCTGTTGTGAGAATACCTGGAAGACAGTGCTGTGTAAAGCATCAGAAGGGAGATACTGTGATTGTATCAATTTTTAAAATATTTTGTCAGCAGAAAGACTCACAAGGTCAAAATGGAACTCCCATATGGACTATAAGAAACTGTGGAGTTGAGGGAGAAGGGATCCAAGAAATACTCTGTTCTCTTTAATGTTTCTGAAATGAAAGTGAAGTACTGGAAACGACTGCACGGTCCTACAAACTGGGACTCCTGTGTAAGAAGGAAAGGAATTTCCTGCAAATTCTCCACATCAGTGGAGAAAACCTGCAGCACTTACCTACAGAAATAAACAGCAGCAGAGCTTAATACCATTCATCACAAAGGCAAATGACTCTCAGAAAAAAAAGCCCCTCTATGGTGGACTACTAGTACTCATTCTGTCAGAAAGCAAACCTTCCTTTCAGACAAAACACAGCTTTTCCAACAGGTGCAGAGAAATGCTCTGTAACCTCAATACCAGGTGGCTTTGAACCTCAGCACCTCATAGGTAGTGGAACAAATTGCCTTGCTGGTCCCAGGATATCCCTTGTACCTAAGTCTCCCACTTACCCACAATGTGAAAATGATGGAAACAAATGCTACAATCTGACACCATGGAGCTCTCGACAGCTGTCAACTCATTAAGTTCTATTCACTGGCTTCCCACCTCCTTGCCAATGTATTACATAAATTGCTTTTTAGCTGGCAGCCTTTCCCTTTGCCTGAAACTAGTTTGCACTGATCATGTTTAAGTCCTTTTTTTTTTTTAAAAAAAAAAAGCATTTATTCTCTTCCCTTTGGTGATTTGCCTTCCTTTGCAACAGTTTGAATGGGCTGCAGGATACTGTTTCATTATCAAGCTGCAACTGGAAATGAATATTTTATAGCAGCTGAACAGAGGCTTGGCTGTAAATGACTATATCCTAATTAAACAAAACAAGAAGAAGACAGAAAGAAAAATGAATTTAATTAATGAAATATTGATGCAATTTACAGACAAAAGCCTTCCCATTTAGAAGGGAATTCCTGCAATGTGAATTTTATAGAAAGAGTTGAATGTTCACTACCTAATTCTTGATTTCTCTATTGATGTCTCTCATATTTCACTTTTGGCTTTTTCAGCCTCTTTAAAATTCCTGAAGGTATGTCTGGTATTTGTCCATATAAAGTCACAGATGCAAGTGCTCAAAATTCAAATACATACTTTTAATGACTGTTCATTAAGAACATGTAAAAGCAGAGCATAAGTGTAGACATTGTAGCTCAAACTCCATCTAAGCCTTGATTCCTGCCTCTGCATTAGCCATTTATTTGTTTGTTCACAGAGGAAGGATAAACACAAGAGAAACATGCAGAAGTACTTTTCTCTCACATATGCTAATTGGAGTGGTAAGCATCAGTTAGGAAGTGGTTATACCTGCATCATTATGCTGCATAGGATTTGTATTTCATAGTTCTTAATGGGCTTTTTCTACCACAAACTGGCATGTTAGCTTTTAAAATCTATTCATATTTTTTTCTACAATATTATATAGCAGTGAGTTCCACATTTTGTGTAATAGTACTTCTTCCTGTTTGCTCTCAGCCTGCTAGTGCTTTATTTCACTCAATCTTTGTTGCATGAGAGAGCAGTCATTCCCTAGTCACAATTTCTCTTCACTATTTTGATTTTAGAGACCTCTGTTATCACCATTTGGTTACTGAACTTTCAGCCTAAAGAATGCCAGCCTGTTAAACCTCTCCACATGCGGAAACCATTCTGTATCCTTGATTATCCCTGCTAATCTCCTCTGTAGCTTTTTCAGTTGTCATAGGTAGGTTCTTGAGAGCTGATAGCCCAAACTGAGTGTAGTGCAGAAGGCAAAGCATAACACAGATTTACACAGTGGCACAATTATATTTTCAGTTTGGTTTTTTTTTTTCCTAATAATTTCTAAATTTGTTTTGTCTTCTTGAATGTCCAAAAGTAACTAAATTTGGCCATTAGCAACTTATTTTCAATGTTCAGTGTGGTTAAGTGCATACATAAACCAGTGCCAAATAATGCATTTCTTCTGTTATGGCCTCAGTTTCTGACAGTTTTGAATTAAAGGCCCTGTAACAGGAGGAATTTATTGATTCTTGAGATGCTTCAGAATGCCATCCATTGAATTGTATACAGCAGTGGGATCTACAAAGAAGTGATCAAGCATTTAGGAGGATGCTGGATTTCTTAGTCATGCTAAGTCCAAGAGCTGACACCTTTCTGATGTTGCAGAAGGCACCTGAGCAAGCCCAGGGGATGCCTGTCAGGTTTATGGTGTCAGGAGGCTGATGCAACGCACTGCAATGTGGCATCATTCAAAATAGTCTGGAGCAATCCTACTGATTCACACAGGATCAGTAACAGAGAGAAGACTCAATATTTAAGTAAGAAATGTGGAATGTATACCTACACATTCCGGAAGTGGGGCCAAACCGTAGAATCTCTCCAACTTAATTTGTTACCTCTTTTTGCTGGTAAATGTTCTTTAAATAATGTGTGTTGTAAAGAGAATCAGATTTAAATATAATGCCAAAATGCTGCCTGAATCAAATTAGAAATATGAATAGTCCTGAACTTTATAGACAATCATAGCTGTACTTTATAGCACAAGAGACAGTTGAAAAGGGAAAAACTATGGCTTATGTTTGCCCACAATACTCTCTTTTCCTCAAACCATTTGTATCATTTTGGGTGATAATAACATTTCCCTTGGGAGTGGATTCTAGTTTACACTGGGGATCAACTAAAAATAGCTTTAAGGAAATTGCTCTGGTTTAAAGTTAGTAAGGATAAAGAGAATGCACACAAATAAATTAAAAGCAGCCCCAAGCAAGCTACGCAATCTGGTTCTATGTGAAATACAGTCTTCAGAAACCTGGGAAAGAAGCTAACCTAGTGACTCTTACCAGGCTATGATTTGATTAACTGAATACCAGCCAGTAAATCTTTACAGAAGAAAGAGAAGTAATTGTCCTGAAAGCATTTAACCTATAATGTTCCACAGTCTTATTTTCTGTATAGCATGTGAATGTAAAGGACATAAACAAAACCACAACTTTTATACAATTCCATGCCTTGCCATTGACTTAAAGCAAATAAAATTTCTCATCCACTTCAGCAAAAGAGGATAAAAATATACCAGGAGTGATCAAATGAAATAAATGGATAATAGACAGGACAAGTTTGGAAGGAATGCAGATACCTTTCACAGACTTTACTTACCTCTCCACCTGTGGTATGATTTGCTTTTTCTAAAAAATGTTAAAGGGAGACTTTAGCATCTATCTCTCACTTAGTGTCCCCATCTTCAGCCCAGAGCCATCAAAAATCTTCCTACTTCCAGTATGCCTCTTCCTCCCTTGCAGTATTATTGAAGCTCACAAGCTTTGGTCTCCTACTTTCAACATTACTCCTGTTTTAATCTGTCACTCCTTCTTCCTCCAGACTCTGAGGAAAGCTCTTTAATACCAGCGAAGATACTGATCTTGACTCAAACACAGGCTTTTAAGTTTGCAGGAGAAAAATTCCACATTATCAGAGAACATAGAGCTTATATGTGAAGATACAACAGCTATTACCTGAATTTTAACAATAACAATATTACCCATAGCCTCTAATCAGATCAAGATCCTGTTATTTAGATACCGCAGTATCAAAAGGATGAAAGAGATCCTGTTCCATGTACTGCTGTTTAGGCAAACAAGCAACAAATTTAGTACAGCAGACAAGGGAATAACAGCCCAGTTTTATGATAAATTATGATGCTAAAGCATTAGCTTTTGTTCTATGCTGGAACAAACCCAAATATCCTTTAAAAAACATCTCAGAAAAAGAATTATATCAAAATACCAGTTTTCAGAGAATAATCGTTTTTATATGCGTTCTGAATTTCAGACACCTTTCAGTATGAGCACGACAGCAAAGCACTCACAGGACACCTTGGAGGGAAAACCCCCAGAAAGGGTCAACTCTGTGAAAAGAAGCCAGGTTTGACATCCACGCGTCTGAATAGTTAAAAGCAGGGGACTTCCTCCTGGATCTCCCTGCATCAGGGGCATAGGAATAAGAACCTACAACACCTCCTTCCTGGCAACCTGCCATGGTGACAGAGCCTCTCACCTCTCCACATTACAGAACACGCACCATCCCCTATGACCCCCACCCACTAGCATGCAGATACCTTGCAGAGAGCATGACACAAGCAGAGGGCAATGTGAATGATGGCAGGAAGACAGCTGTAGAAAATACCATCTGTAGCCAAGATTACTGAAGGTGTGGAGGAAGTATGTGCAGAGCAGGACTGCCTAAACACGGATTCTTTAATCTGGTTAGTCTGGGACATTTTCAAAGACGCTAACAAAGGCTGAGTTTAGGAAAGCAGTTAGTGCAAGTTAAGCACTAACTGAGGCTGTACCTCAATAATCTACAAAATAACACTGATGAAGATTATACTCTTATGCTTGCAGGGCCTTCTGACAAGAACAACTTCAGGAAAAAAAAAAAGAGAGAGAGAGAAAAAGAGAGAACAAAAATGTAATTGCCTGCCTATCAGCCCCACTATCATAATTACTTTCAAACTCTGACATGGGTTGAATCAGATGAACACCAAATCAATTTTTGCAGCCAGCAATCAGTGCATTCTTAGCTCATAAATTAAAATGTCACTGGTAGGATGAGTACAAAATAATGCCTGTTTCACTATTTTACACTGCAGAGAGAACAACTTCCTTATTTTTCCTTCTGTTTGTGAGTGTTGCTTGTATGTCCTTCAGCACTGCACAGTACATTACACTCATCTAATTCGAACCAAAGTTTGCACAGCTGGATATCACACATGAAACCACAAGAAATTATACACTAGCTATGGAGTGGGTATCCTCCTGGGTATCCAGAGCCCTCTTCTAGATGTGGGGGGATGGTGGCATGAGTTTTTCTCCTGCATCTGCAGTTCATGCAGTGTTGGGAATTTGCTGGCTGCACACAGCTTTGGGGGAGGAAATGCCTTAAGGCTCCACACCACTGTCTTCATCCCTCTCTGACCTGCAGTGAACCTACTCAGGCTGATGGGAGTAGAAGGCTCTCCAACACAAGGAAAATTCTCCTTCAAAAAAAACATTTTAAGACCAGAAACTACACATTGTAATTTCTTTAAGGACTGAAGTGATCAAACTGATGAATCGGTACCATATGTTGAAACCAGACGCATACTAATAAAGTGCTTAATTTCACATTATCTTCTGTGCCTCATTTCTGAGTCTGAGTAGGAATTTAGTTTAATGGGCCATTTTGTGCTCAGTACCTTGCCTATCACTTTTCACTACTTCCAATCACAAACCCTGCAGCTTAGGGGCAGAGCACCATGCCATAAGTTTACCTCTCATGTAAGTACAGTTGTCAGAACACCTCATTCTTTTCCCCTTTTTAGGGTTTTTTGCACTTTATGTGCACTTTAAGAGTGTTTTTTTCACTTTAAGTGCACTGTGTAATCTTTACCTTATGATTGACATAATTTTTCCTCCCACAACGTGACTAGCCAAGCCCAAAATTCCCTGTTTGTGCTCTGACTAGCTCTAACATCATATTTACTTTCCAAAAGAGAAAACTTGAAGCACCTTCCTCTCCCATCCACCCCAGCTAGAAAGGAGCTGTGAAGACCCACACTGGCTGAACTAATTGCTCCAAAATTCTCCTCTGAGGTTTCACCTCCAGATACCACTGAACAAGACATCCAGCTACACTAGCAAATCTGGGTAATCATTTTCAATACATTTCTGTAACAGCCAATGTCAGTATTGAGAGTTTTGCCTCGAGTGATATCTTTGAAGAGCTCAGGATTTTTCTTGTGCTCTTTCTAGCCTTCAGAAGCTGAGCTATAAACTTATTGAAACCCAAGTATAAAATATTTCCTTATTTAGTAAAAGTAGTAGTGCCTATCACTTCAACACAACCAGCAGCCAGTATATAGGATTTTTGGAGCGTTGCATTTAGGAGATGTCTCCTCTCTTCCTTAGAGTTGATTTCTTCTCTGGTTCAGAAAGAGAAATTTCATTTTAAGTGGAATGGCTGAGTCTTTGCCTAGTCAGTGGAGACATTTGACCTCATATGTGACTATCAAAATGAACAAGAGGTCTTATCTTGTATGTTTATCAATGAGTTGTCTGCTACTGTCTGCCACAGGAAGCTCTGCATCGTTTTGCAAGAGCCTCTTGCTCAGCTGCATGGCCTAAGAGCTGACAACTCATCACACTGAAGCTCAGCAGAGCCATGAGATAGCAGTGCTCTTGTATCTTTGTGATATTGTCATTAATACAGTACTAAAACAGCAGTAGATGCAGACTCATCAGTTACACAGATCACACAAAACCAAGAAGGAACCTCTGAAGGCCTAAGAGCTAGTACTCTGCCACTTCATCTCTACATCATATAAAGCCATCAATAAACTTACTCTTCTGGACCTCTTCATCCAGAGCACCCCCCTTTTGGATAGGAACCCACTTCTAACTTCCAGCCATATCTTATTCACAGTTGGGTACTGGACATTTTGGGCCATGCAACCCTTTAGTTTAAATAAATATTTTCCCAGCCTCCTCTTTGTAAACACAACAGCGTTTCAGAGAGCAATCATACTTCCTTTATTCCTTCAGTATGCAAGCTAAACAAGCTATATTGTAACAAATCTCTTCTCATAAGAGACTGACTCCCTGCTCACAACTTTGTCCTTCAAAACCTTCTTGGTACCCATGCCAAGTCATACAAGTAATTCTGGAACATGAGCAGATAACACTTTGAAACAGCACCAAGCAAACTCAAGAGGGATTTAAAATATAAAATACTTTAAAGAACAATCCTGCTGTAGTAAAATGGTTGGCATATTTGTGTGAAGAGTTTTAAGAGGTCCTTATTTCCACAAGTAGAGGAATGCAGCTGATTATGTTCCATCAGATAGAAAACTGTGTTTGCTACTGGTTTTAACTAGGTTGGTATTCAGAGACTACCAAAAAAACTGAAGCCAGTTCTCAAGGAAGGGATTTCTAGTGGTTTAAATGTAATAAGGTTTAAGGATCAGTCCCACAAACTCTTGAATTAATACAAAGCAAAGCAAAGCATCTACAAAATGGCTGGAAACAGAAATATGTGCCTTGCCCGAGCGCAGAAGGAAGTAAAGAGATCAAGCTGAGAAAAAAAGGCAGTTACTTTTCAAACTGCTATCTTTTATCTCTGAAGAAACACAAGAACTGGAACTGATAACTGTCTTGATACGTTATCAGTCATAACTACATTACAGAGATGCAATACAGAGTAAGTCCTTAGAAATTCCAAACTTACAAATCAAATATAATTAATAATTGAGAAAGCCCCACTTTCAATTTCAATTCTGCTCTCCTTATCTGCCAAGCTAATATTTAGAAAGTAATTATTGCTCTTGATGATTAAACTTTTTTTTTCTTCTCTTGAAATGACTGATTTTTCTTTTGAAGTCTGCATCACCCTGAAGGGAAAAACCAATTTCTCAGCAGATTTTTTTCGTTTTTTGCCTAGCAAGTAAAAGGGATTAGAAAAATCAGAATAGAATGACAGTAAAATAAAAGGGGGGAATGGGAAAAATGAGCAAGGAAAGACAGGTCTTCTTTTTTATTTGAGGAATTTCTTTCAGGAATTCATCAAGAGGAAGAAGTGAAAAATGATGAGCTCATCATGTAGGGTATGGCAGCTCATGCTGTGATCTGGAGTTCCTATACTGAGGTGAATGGGCACTGCTGACAACTCATTACTTGGGTGAGGTTAAAATGAGTTCTGCATCAGCAGGCCAGGCCCACCAGCATCTTTATCATACCACATTACATACAATTTTTTTTTTTGCAGAATTATTGCAGCTTGGTTAGTTCTCAGAGTGAGCATAAATTTGTCTTCTCCCAGAGCTGGAATCGCATGACTAGGTCAACCTGGCCTGGAGGGAAAGGAATTCACACTGCAATGGTGAAGGGAGGTGGATGAACCTAGATGGCTGAATACTTTACCAATATTAAAAGATTAAACTATGGAAGCTTATCTATGATTATATCAGACTCATGCTTTTCCTATAGCATCCTCCACAATAAAAGGCAAAGTAAAGAAAAATTAATATACTATAGGATATATCCCAAACAAAATATAGACCTATGTGATTTCTCATTTCCCAAACTTCTCCTGTTAAACTGATATAATGAAATATTGGGGGGTTTGGTCCTATGGTATACTGAAACCATGAGTGAAAGTCTTTGAGAATCAAAGGCCACACATAGGAATGCACTTACCACCAGCTCACTCTCTCTAAAACCCTGGAATCAGTGTACACAATGCAAATTTACTTGGTCATCATTATATATAATCTCATCACATAATTTGTTAGCATGCCTCCATACTGCTGTAATGTAGATCATTACACATACTGCTCTTGCAGAATGGAAAGCATAAGATATGCACCATTATAGGTGAAACATTCTTTTTCCATAGTCTCTTCTCTATATGAGGCTGACAATTTGGAAACTAATACTTCAAAGAACTCTTCAGTAAGAGTGGACAAAATGCCATATGTCAAAGATATTTCCTCTTGCTCATAAAACTCCAAACCTCAAGCTCATCAGTGGATGTTCCCATGGAAAAAAAAACCAAAAAAACAACAAACAAAAAAACCAACAACAACAAAAAAGGTGAGAGTTCGTAAAGATGACATACTAACCATGACTCTCAGCTAAATTCTCTAGTAGTCACCAAAGCAGCTACTGAAGCCAGAAGATATTTCATACAAACAAGCTGGAGAAGAGCCAGCGCTGGATGAAGTGATTGGCTTATTTCAGAATAGGAAATGTTTCTTCTTGACATAAAGCCATGCTAAACGTCCTTGGGGAGATGCTATAAAGCAAGCTGAGAAGAAACCTTGTTCAGAAGTGAGACAAAGCATTGGTTTTAGATTGTATAAGGATGGCCATTCAATGCCCTTGTACCTGCAAAGTAGCTTTCTAAGTAGAATCCGAAATAAAATAAAGGTTTTCAGTTTCTAAAGGGGCTAAGCACACGTTTCTTGGACCTGTTGTTAGTGCTTGGTATATCATCAGCAAGTTTTGTCACTGTTGTCTTCCTTATTTTAAACACAATGCTTTTGAAGTTAATAAAATGACTTGTTTCTCCCTTGTGCTGGACCATTTGCATAATTATAAAGAGGGTTCATGGAAGAGAGTCAATCAGATAATTCCCACATGCAAATTAAATAACTTTCAATTAACATGGCAGGATGTGTGTGAAAACCACGCTAATGTAGCAGAAGATATCCCCAGTGGCAGTTCAGCTCTCTGCCTGTATGCCAAGGCAACTCTTTGTCTCACTTCACTTTGCCGTTTGTGGTCTCTGTTTAGGCAAGAGACACTGATGGGAGAGAGCTAAAAAGGGAGGTTTTGTAGAGATCTTTATTGCTATGTTTATTGCTGTATCTGTTGCTTCTTCTCTGTAAGTAATGGTTGCACAGAACAGCTTCTGAAAAGGAGGTACGAATACAAAAGGCCTCCTGATACTTGGTAGCACTTTAGGTTACATCTGATAAAAAACAATGAAGTGAGATGTTTAGATTTCATAGGTATAAGATGGCCATCAACTTCAAAATCATAATTCAATATTTCAGTGGGTATAAAGATGCTACATGGTCCTTTATGGATGTATTACATCTTTCTCTCAAGCACAGAAACATCAAAGACCAGATACCAGAAGGGATGGATCCTTGTTTTCAACCATGACATCCTGCTAACTTCCTAATCACTGAATGGATTTTCAAAAGCAGTTCATGCATAGGAGAAAGGGTATGTCTGTGTCTTCCAGCAAAACAAACCAAACTGGATTTTTTTAGGTGCTAGCTGCTCCTTACTCCTGAATTGGGACTGTGAGTCTGGAAATGAAAAGTCTCATGTCAGGACTCCCCATGAAGGTAACTGTTGCTGCTGTGGTGATGTCACTCTGACATCCTCCCTGGGAAGCTGCAATGCTGCTAGCAGATGCTTCTCAGGGAGGAAACTCACTGTTTGCCTTAGAAAAACAAAACAAAAGAAAACAATCTGCTGTTCGCTCTAGGTAACAATAAGTCAGCAGAGCATACGTTTATTTGGACGATGAAGGGATGCAACAGCAGTGACTGTCACAAGCTCCGAACTATTTTAAAGAAAATGATAAAATTATCTTTGTTGACTCTACTGAAATTGCATTTTTTTTTTAGCTCAGACATTCTCTAATTAAATGAATATGACTTTCACAAATAGGAATAGTCCCCTACCAACTAATTGAGGGGATGAACAGATACTGGCCCTGGTGTTAGTATCTCTCTTGCAGTTACACTAATCCCATTACCAGACCACCTGTGCAAACAACAACAACGATGATAATAATAATAATAATAATAATAATGATGATATCTTGGAAAGCTAAAAGATGGATTGGGTATAAGTTCAGCCAGCTCACTGAGAGGCCTTCGTAGTAGTTACTCTGCTTTGTACTCCTGAAGCATGACCTAATTTCATGGACTAAGCACAAAACTGGGAATCACAAACACCTATTGTAAGGCCCACTGCTTTTCCCCTAGAGCTCAGGATGAAATTCAGCATCATACTGGTGGGGTAGACCTAAACCATCTCTATCTCATCTCCGCTCTTGAGACACATCACTTTTCCATTCATGTCTTAGCAGTCAAAACTTGCCAGGGGATACTGCTGTGATTAAATTCAACTGAGATATGCGCCTTAGAGAGCTGTAAAGTTTGCAAGGATGCAATTGTAGCTCCCGTATTGTGCATACGACCTCCAAGTTACTGGACCTTTCATCCATGTACCAGCATCTAGGTATAAAAAATGACATAAATAAAAAGCCGCTGTGTTTGTGGTTTCCTGTGCCTCTGGATTCAACCAGTTTATGGAGTGGTTCAAACTGATCAAAAGTTTTAAATGTATTTTTGTGGGAGCCAATGAAAAGCAGGAGTTCATTCTCAGCAGGCTATTAGTTTTATAATTATTATTAATACTAGTTGCTTTATTATGTAGCACTAGCAAAGTAAACTCAAGCTTTTTCAGCACATTTTAGCTCTAACGAAGCAATTATTTGAGTCAAAATCATTTATCAAATTGAGCAGCTCCTAGCAAGAATTACATTTCTGACTTCAAGTCTTTGTTTTTCAAATAGTAAGGCATAATAACTTCTTGAAGAATTAGTAATCAATGTGTCACTCCTGTAAGTAATTATTTTACTTGAAACAAGTAATAAGTCTGTGTTCCCATTTGGGGGCATGTATAATTGCAATGTATTGTTAATTCTGCAGTCTTTTGTATAGAATGAATATTCAACTTTAATAATAATGGGAAACTATCAAACTATCTCTAGTGTACATTCTCTGTGGAAAAAAAAGAATGATAAAAAGAGTTAGCATGCTGAGTATCTTCTAAAATTTCAAACTTCAGAGAAAAACACAATTTATTGAAATGTATTCTCTGTGTGGTGTTTGTGCATGCCCAGTATGTCCCAAGGTTTTTGTTGTTGTTGTTTTGAAAGAAAACTACAGGCCTAGAAAAATTTGGAATCAGATGTGCTCGTTTCTTTATGCTTGTCTCTTCCATTGCACTCACTGTCAGACCAGGAGCGTGGCAAAAGGCTCTTCTCTGACTCAGTTTCACTCCCTTTAAAGTGAAGAAAACTAAATCCATCTTAGGGGCAGAGAACATTGTCGTCATGAGTTATTGTTCGTTAAGCACTTTAAGATCAGTAATAGAAGTTCTTAGTGAAGCTCAGAGCATTATTGTTTTTAAAAGACAACAAATTAAAATGAAATATAATAAAAGTTTCCAGCTGCAAGATATGTCTTAGGACATATTTATATCACATTAGACCATGAAGTCACATTTTCAAACGAATGAAACATTTTCACATGAAATGACACAGATATTTTACACTGTACATGAACACTCACCACAGTACGGGACATGACTTCTATCCTTGGAGGTATTCAAGAGTTGATGGATGTGGCCCTGAGCAACCTGATATGACTAGATCTGCTTTGAAAAGGCAGTTGGTGTTGCTCCTTGTTCTAGAATATTTGTAAGAGCCTTCCCGGACTGGCCTGAATATTCCACACTTCACAAGTGTGAACCTCATATGAGCACACAGACAGACAGGAGGGCACCAGTGAAACCCTCAGTCTAAACAGTACTTGGCAGCACACAGGGTGCAGTCAAGCCTGTGCTTTGAGCCAGCTCTGGTCCCAGAGATGATTAGACACATTACCTCAATGACTGTGCCCCTGCAAAGAAGTCCTGCCTCACAGCTGGACTTCATCTGTGGGCATTGTCCTGTGTTAATTCAGCCAGATGGCCTTTCTCCTGCAGTTAGCTCAGGGAACGTGCACAACTGTCCACACCTGACTGTGCACTGCACTGCCCATAATGTCTTCTGCCACTACAGCAAAGCATCATTTATCCCAGACTCTAGAAGTACAGGTGCCACTGCTGTGCCTCAGTCATCGTCTTTTGCAGCCCAGTGCTTACAGCACCATGCTGGGGCTTTAATTACCTACTGACAGAAGAGAGAACAGCAGCTACTCTGTCATCAGAAAAGCTTGCAATCACTCATCATGCACTATTGCCACAAGTCCAAGACAGAACCAGGTCTCCAAGCTGGACACTTATGTTATTGGTCTTATTTTTGTCTGTTTGTTTGTTTGTTTGAGGTTTAATGCCTGTGCAGTTAATTTGAGGGCGATAAATAGCTTTTTGAGAAAACTAATTTGTACACAGCTGCAATTAATCAGAGTGCAGAGAGGAATGCACCCGAGCTGAACACCCCGCTGAAACAGATGGCTGAGCTGCCGCCACACACCTCTGCATTCCTGCGGAGGGTAAGCCAAACTGCAGAGCCCTGGGAATTTGAGCTTGCACACATGCTGGCTCTCCCCACATCAGGCCTGCTAGGGAAAAGCTTGAATGATTTTCACCTGGAAGCCTCCTGGGGCTTGCAGCCATTACTTGAGAAGTTTAATAACCACTGGCAGGGAAAAAAAGAGAAACAAACAATTTGCTGAAGCTTTCCAACTGCACAGTTGAATTTAGCATCCAGTCCTGTTCCTGGCTGTCTTCCTTATACTGCCTGATCCTCAAAACTTTCCTGGTATGAGAGCAAAAAATTACCAGCCAGATAGCAGCTGCTGTTTACAACAAAACAACTTGAGAAGAATCCAATAGTCTTAGCTGTTTCTACTGGTTTCCATCTGAATGCAATAACAAGTTAATATTCCCAAAGAAAGAGAATTTGGGGTGCACAGAGAGAAGTGTAACATTTTCAAGCTTCAGGATTGCAGGGTGGCTCCCTGGAAAACTTGGGGACTGATCTGCAGCAGTACTGAAAGATGATGTACTAAGTCAAGTGGAAATTGTGAGAGTTGGTGCCAAACAGAACTACTCTGAAATGAGAGGAAAAATTTCATTCCGTGGCATCCATCATGCTCAGGGCACACAAAGGCTTTTAAGACGGTTATTTATTAGATTATTCCCACTCACCTGAGCTGCGTCCAAGGGTTACTTGGAAGAGGGTTATCACTCACTTAAAAATCTTGCCATTTAAGACAAACAACAGATGAAATCTGGAAGGAAGGCTATGTTTGAAACCTGAATTATTTTTAATACATAGATGTTCTTCTACATAATCACTAGAAGATGACTAATATTCTTTAGGTATTACTGCTAAAGTGAGTCTTAAATGCAAAAGAACAGTGATTGTGCAAATGCCACAGCTATTATGAGTGATTCTTCAAAGGTCAGAGTAAAAGGTCTTCCCACACATGCCATTATATTATGGATGATAGTCCCAGAAGAGACTAGTGTGAGACATACCAAAACCACAAGACTATGTAATCTCTGCTTCAACATTGTCGATTTCAAAACTGCTAGAATCAATTTTTGTGTCTTGATTGAGAAACAGAAGGCAACATGGTAACTACGTCCTGACTGCATGGGCTTGCTACAGCCATGGGAAGAGGATTTCCTTTTGCTTACTATTTTCCTTTCCTGTGCAAATACACAAAGTCCTGCAACAATGCCTTCAGCAAGGGAAGTCCTCCAGCTCAAGAGTAAAAGCAGGTCCCTCCAGCAAATCCACATCAGACAATTAGGGTCAGTTTTCTACTTCTTTCTTCCTTGCCAACTCTTCAATGGCTTCAGTAGTTTGTTATTAATTTGAAAAGAAGGCATAAGGAAAAGGACAAAGCAAATTATTGCTTAAAGATGTAAGCCCTGCGGCAGGTACTTGGGGAATTCTAGTAGCAGGGCAGGAAGATAGCTACATAGATCTTTGAGACTGAACTTGTGAACCTCAGAGTAGAAAGGCTTTTTATGATTCTGCACAAGTTCTGCGTGCTTTTCCTTCTGGCCAAGACGTCACTTTCCTCAGATGCAAAAAGAAATTACAGTGATGACTCCAATAAACTCACAGTGTTGTTCCTCTCCTTTACCCAAAGTACATGCAAATGTATTCAACAGGCTCTTGTTTTTGGCAGTTGTTACAAACAAGCAAAAGGAGTCACTGTTCCAAGATGAATCATAACAGCGGTGATCAAATCAAAAGCAAGGCCTAGAGCATGATAACTGGTACTTCTGAAGTTAGAGAGATACAGTTCTGGGCTCAGAATCTGAGATAATTTCCACATGGTCAGGAACAGCTGCACATGCAACGTCAGCCGAGAAACCAGAAACTCAACCAGGAGTTCCCACAACACTTTAGCAATGATAAAGTCATGTTATTGCAGATCTTACAGAACAAAGGCATAGTGTCTTCTGTTACTAAACTTTGCCAAAGATAAAGCTATAGATCAAGTGTAATTTAGTTATTTTTGTCAGAGACGGAAGGCTAGACTGCTAGTTTCTGCTGCTGGCTCTGATACTAGACTTCACCTTATAGGGCCACCACTATCATAGAATCTGAGCACCTTTTATGTTTTATCCTCATAACTGATAGTAAAGACTATCAACCTCACTTGCAGGAGGGGAAAAAAAGGCACCAAAAGGCTATCTTTCCTAAGATCATATGGGAAATTCATAAGAGGAATTAATTGACTTTGTTCTCCTGAGACTCAGGTTTTGAATTTCTTCTTTGCTCAAATTTCTTCTTTCACTCAAATGGCCATAACCTCAGTTAACTCTGGATATAATTGTATTTTCACCGAGATGGGTAAGAAGGCCAAATTTGAAAGCATTCTGAGTTGCTAGGACAAAAGACACTACAAAAAGTTCAGTCTACTACAATAATCACTGGCAACCTTTACCTTGCAATGGTAAAATGGAATATCACTAGAGCATATTATTCTTTAGATAAAACGGTCTTATTATTTCTACTATATTTGTATTTCTGCAGTGGTAACATTCAGGCTCTCCTGTTTGCTCTCCAGGCTCCATGCCACAGTTAAGAATTGCTCTGTAGCACCTTACAGCAGAAGTTCTGGGTGGGTACCTGTGGCCAGACAGCAAGCAGTGGTAGTAAAACCCATCTTGAAATTTATTGCTACAATATACAGGCTGCCTTCACTCCTACTGTGCTGGACAGGCTGAAGACAAAAAGTGGAGGAGTGGGATAACTCCTATTGGGAGTTATATATCATCACTTCAAAGCAACCTGATCAATCCCTACACAAGCATACCAGCGCAGTGAGAAAACGATGTAAGGCATAGCAGTTGGTAAAAAACAACAGCCTAACTGTGGCCACACAGTTTTCTTATTGCCTGTAACAGGACAGTTGATGGAGAGTTCAACACCGAGCCTGGGATACTCTGCTTTTCTGTGACACTGGTTCTCTCAAGTGAACTAGAAGAAAATAAATCCCTCAGGCTAAGCTAGCTAACGCCTATCTGAGATGTACTTTTACAATAATAGAAGAAGACTACTGCTACCAGCTTTTTAAACAGTTATGGGGAGCTAGCACATGGCAGCCCAGCAGAACGAATTGCCTCATTAAGAGTTATTTCCATTAAAGCAATCATCACCCTCTGCCTGCAATTTACATGAGCTCTTCCTATCCACATCAGAGCTGAAAAGGAAATGGTGTGAGAGGGAAAAGCACTTATATGAAATAGAAGTTGCGCAGAAGTTCTAAATCATACTCAAGTGCTTGCTGTTAGATCAATTACCTGTTGTACAAAGCGCCCTTTATAAGTTTTATAATATTCCTGCACTCTCCTAGAAAAGACAAAGAGGTTGAGGTTTTCTTGGAGGTGATCCTCTGCCTTCACTTGCAGATCACAGAAAGCTTTTTAAGGGCTATCCTAATGTGACCTGACTACACTTGCATGTGTGTGCCTGGGAAGCTGCATCTACTACATATGCTAAGTGTGAGCATGGGCTCATGCACGTGTCTCTTGGTGCCTACAGTGTGCTGAATGAGATCACTGCTTGTGGGAAGGAGTCTGCTGTACCTGAGAGCACTGATGTGTGTGGGTGAGGAAGATGATGTGTGGGAAGGTGTAGTACATAGACATGAGCATGCGTGTGGGTCTGAGAAATAGTTACAGCACATAGAATGAAATGATTTGGAACCTTCCTATCACTTTTTGGAGTATGAGTGTATACTGTCTGGGCAAACGGTATGTTCAGGGTATTCAAAGGGTATTGTAATGCAGTATATGTGGCTATGTACACTTCTATGAATTCATTTGGAACCAGTAAGCGTGGTTTAACCTTGGCCCTCTCCCTTACATACCATTAGTGCTGCCCAGTATGGGGGGGACTGATGCATCATTTGACAAGTTTTTGTTATGCAATAAATAGATCACCCCTCTCTTCCCTTCTTGGTCTTTTCACTCATGCAACATCAGGTTGCTGAATTACTATTTCCTCAATATTCTTGTCCATGAAGCAGATGTTTTGGTTTTAACTCCAATCATGCAGATGGAACATGCATGAAGCATGTAGTTTTTGGGGATGGTAAATCATAAGAAACCTTCCCAACATCACCAAAGCTTTGCTCTCCCCAAGAAGCAGGCAGGAAACAGACAGGAGCTAGACCAGATACCTTTACCTAGTTTGAATCAGATCAAAAGTAAAACCTTCAAAGGCATAGATATAAACTGACTTATGTTTTAAGTGATTTTAATACTATGTCCTATCTGATCTTGAAAGGAAAGATGACTGTCACATGTACTTTGCTTGCTCTTCCCCGTAGTCCAAAACTTCTGCTTGATCCTTGCAAACAGAAGCCTGTGCAATGTCTCCTTTCTGTGACTGGCAGCCTGTGGGGCAGGAAAGCAATTCCCGCCAGTGTCTGCAAATGAAATTCAGCTGGCATTTACAAACCAGACAAGAGAAAAAGAGGCTGAATTGAAAAAAAACCTTTTTCAACAGGGAGCAGAGCACAACAAGGAAATAAAAAGATGAATAAACCTGTCACAGGCTTTTTCTTTATGGTGCGGAGGCACAGTTATTAGGTACCCGCAAAGAAGGCATGCTGGATATATGACTCCTAATACATCGTCTATAATCCAGCGCTGTGCAGAAGGCATACAACTTTTCAAACAGTTGTCAGAGGCAGAAATAAATACAATGTGTTAGTGGGAAAAAATGACCAAAAGGATTAGAAGTGAGCATTTGGGTGGTGCAGGCAAGAGCCAGAGAGCTCTTTCTGACAGCATTTTTTCATACTTGCTACTTGTCAGAAATAGGAGAATTATTAAACTTTTATTATTATTTTTCTCCTAATAATTTGGGTGAGTTTTTTACTGCTCATAAAAGGTGACAGATTGGTAATGCTCCCTAGAAAGGAAAGGCTGCAAACACAGAGCTCTGCCAAGCATATCTCCCTCCACAATTGTGTCACCTTCTTTACTAAAGACAGGTTACAAATGCTGAGTGGGTTATGTTTTATTCTGAACATTTGTGCATTAATATTTTGAACGAAGCAACTGCCAATTTTTAAAAACATTTACCCTGCTAAAATGCCTTTGCTGTTTTCCTGGATAACATTCAAATATTGTCAGTAACAGCAATAAGTAACAGCAACAAGTAACAGCTAATGACCATTGTCTATGTCTCCATCACACCATTAGACCACACTGTCTCCATGCTAACTAATAAGAATCGATTCTGAAATGAGAAACTTGAAGATTTTTTCTATAATTTGTTCTCCAGTCTGTCATTTGATATACTACAATTCACATAGGAACTACTTCAAGACTATTGCACATCCTAGCCCAGATTTCTTTATAGGCAGTCTCATTTCAGACCCTGGCCTGAAAAAGAAAATAACAGCGATTTGCAATGATGGATGATCTCAATAGTGAAATTCTGTCTGACCTGCTGCTAGAAGCAAGGAGCATATTACTGACTCAAGACAGGTAAGTTCGCTAGGATCAAATATAAAACCTAAAGCTTTAAAATGAAACTGAACTTGTACCCGAATAGAACTTTTTTCCGAGATTTAGATAAAACATTTTTCTTCTCATTATGCTTTAAGCAGTGTGTATCAGAGCTCTGGCTGAATAACAAGTGCCCTATCACCATCAAGGTAAAATAACCTGATGACAATCCACCAAGATTGTCAACACTTCTTCATTTTCACTGACCTACCTATCTTTCACGCTCTCTCCCTATCCCACTATCTTCCTCTGATGTTTCTCCTTCTTGCCTCACATTTTATTCTCTATCTACACAATCTTTTATCACTATTTTTATAGAACAACAGCATAGCACAATAACCATCTCCTTCTTATACTGTACTAACATGTTATGAAAAAACACAAGTAACTTTGTTCATTCTATACCCTCAAAATAAGTAAAAAATTAATCTCTGACCCCAAGCCTGGCAACTGGTGATCCCTAAGTATGTGATTTGAAAAAAATTTTTTAAAACATTTAAAAATTGCAATTGTAAAGGTTAAAATTACATCAAAGTAAGAAGTTGCATTACTTTCTGGCTGGCTTGTAAGCAAAACACAAATAAGATGTAAAGTAAGACCAGCTTTTCACCAGCCCTCCTGTTTGTCGTGGCACTGGTACAGATGTTATCAGCCTTGACCTTGGGGCTTCTTTCTTCAATACTCTACAATGCTCAGAAATGTGTAAATGTACAGCTTAGCTATGAAAAAGGCCAGGGCTTTAAGGCAGTGATGTGTCCTCTCAAAAGGGTGAGTGACATCTTCAGATAATTAAGTCCTTCATTTATTAACCTATTTTTTAAATGTAACATACACAAGTCTTATGGGTCATTGCTCAGGTGTGCTGCATACTGCATCCCTTAGATTTCCAGACTGGAAAATGGAAACAGGAATGGCAAATTACTTGGCTGCAAGAATTCAGGGAAGGCTGTGAAATGTTTGATGACAGGCAAGTAAGTTTCAGATTTTATCTTCCAAAAGCTCTTTTGAAGTTGGATGTTAATGTTTCTTTACTCCTCCCTTTCCTACCTTTTACAATTTAATGAAAACAGCATTTTTCAGATATCAAACTAAAATAGGGATCAAACAATTCACTGCTCTCCTAAACTCATAAACTAAATACTGCAAAAGAGAAACATTCACTTCCCAAAGAATTAAAAAATCTAATCTTGTTCATTTGCACCCGTTATAATATAACACAATCTGCTGTTCACTCCTGATAGGTAGTGCTTAGGGAAGATGCTCTTCTCAGCACAGTGATGGCTAGACCACTTCCTTGCTAATGTATTATTCCATTCGGAAATAATATTTGTTGGACTAATTCTAACCTCCAAGAGTGGAAACGAATGTGCTTTTGCAACTGCATTAAAATTATGTGAGAACTTAATTTTTCTTATCTTCTAGATACTGCCAATAAGCTCCTCCTGATGCACTACCCACAATTTCCAGAGTATTTAAATTAAAAATAAAAGCAGTTTCACTTAATTACCTTCATTGATGGCTTTGATTAGTGCATTTTGTACTGTACTAGGAGCACTGATGTAGTCAATTTCTGTATTTCAACCAGGGTTGCTAATTTCTTTAACCATGCAAAATCTTTTGCAAAATCATAACTACATCTTGAGCATCCCCTATGCTCTGTCCTCTTTCTGCAGTGAAAGTGAACACAGATCTGACTACTTATGTACAAGCTTGATATACAAAAATTTACTACATAAAGTTAAAATCAAACAGATACAATAATTCATCCCATAAGGTATCTGAAGAACTATCACACTTCACAGAAAGTATTCAATTATTTCAATGCATCCCTTTCTTGGACAACAAACACTCTTTCAACATTTCTAGAGAAGTCTGCCTAACTTCTTTGCTTGATCAGTACCTACAGAATCTAAACCAGATATACCATTCCTTCTTTTGTTGCTTCTTTTTTCTCCTTGTTCTGCATGAAAATGGGGATTAACAAATGTGGCTTTAGTAATTAAGTGGATTTGCACTTTACGTAAACCTCAACCAGCAGCCCCTCCTGTTCTAAACTGTTGTGTGCTATTTTTGCACACTACTACACAGCTTTTGCACTGCAAAACATAGCTACTTATGAGAGATGACGAAAATGAAGCCTGAACAGACTAGAAAGACAAACATTTAACCTGTTACAGATTTTTGAGGGGAAATGCTAAGTAAATTTAAGATTTTATTTCTACTAAACTGCAATTCTTCTTGTACAACTAACATTTTACATTACAGCATTATAATTTACATTTAGTGCTCTGTTCATTCCCAAGGATGGTAGAAAGTTAGCTTCCAACATTCTGGGGAAAGTTAGCTTCCAACTGTACCCCACTGAAGAAGACAGAAAAACATTAACCTACCTATTGTCTTTTTGATAAATATTTCTCAATGACTGTTGCAGATTAAGAGATACTTTTACAAACTCACATTGTAGGGTTTTTTTCCTAGCTCACAGAAACTTGGAGCAGATGAGATTCAGTGTTTTGACTTATCTGAAGGACCTGGTTTCACCACAGAACTATAAAGAACAGAGACAACTTTGACTCAAAACTGTTTCTGCAGAGTCCTATCGCTAATTTAAAGGCCGAAAGGGATGAGTGATTCTCATACACTTCTGAAAACTCTTTCCACTCCAAAATCTGAATGTGTTCCTTCCTCACCAATGAGAAAACCCAAACTATTCAGACAAGAAAAGTCTTGACATTGTTCTTGACTACTCAGGAAGAAAGGTTCCAGTATTCCAGCCTACAACCATGCTATGCTGAGTGTAAGTATTTACACATTACAGCTTGAATAGAGGGGAAAATACAAGATCAATTCACAGACACATTGGCCAATTAAGTATATGGAGTTAATAATAATTACACTAAATTATGCCAAGCATGACTAGAGGTAATTACAGGGCAAACACATCTTAGTTCAATTAGCAACAGAAGCAAAATTTCTTGTAAAATTCAGAGCAATTTTTATTAAAGCTATCCAGTAGCAGAAATATTCTAGATAATTTGAATGTCCACAGTTTACTGTCTCAAAACTAGCATAAGAATAATTCTGTATCAGGTTTATATATTTGTATACATGAGAAAGAACATTCAATTACTGTGAAATTTTAAATACTAGACATGCAAAGTAAATTGTGCATTAGAACATATGTATACTTGAATGACAAAGGTACCTATTCATACAGACTGGTATCTTAGCTTTTGTAAAAACAAATACGCATAGATAAACAATATTTCTTTTAATAAACCTACTAAACCTTCTTTTAATAAAACTACTAAAAGTGTTGTGTGGAAGTTTTAAAATTAGTGTGAATTTGACAGACAGTGATTTTTTTCATTTCCTTTATTAATGAGCAACAGATCACAGATTTACTAGCTATTAGCAGGAGCTTTTGTACCATTCAGGTGTGCAGTCTTATATGTACAATGTACCTAAATTGCACCATCCCGTGCTGTGGAAAATACTTGAACTCTAAATATGTAAATTTGGATGCTAGAAGCAATAAAGACATGTGGTGCTGCCAACTACCTTGGCTAATTTTCCCTGATTCTCAACCATATAAAATTATCTGCATGGAGTTCTGGGCTGCCATGGTTAAATTGCTCCTAATTTCTATGCACACTTGTTCAAAGCTAACTTGCCTACCTCTGTGCATGACTATAGCATTCTGTGCAGGTATTGACAATGATTTTACCAAGGCAAGAAGCTAGCTTAGAGGACAAAATGGTGGAGTTAACTGATGTACTGTTTATTAGACTTGGCTTTAATAACAGCCAGTATTAGCTCAGAGCTTGCATTTTCTAAAGTAACAGGCTGGGTTTGAAGGAGGATGTGAAGGAACACAGTCTGCTTTGTGCTCTGTTGACTTGAGCACGCAGCGTCTGGTTTTGTTGCAGCTCTGCATCACAAGAGCAATTAATAGAAAACAGTCACAGAAGCAAAAGACAGTAAAGCCACAATACACCTGGGAGTCAGCCCCAGCTAGGACAGGCTCCTTGACAAAAGTTGAGGATGAAAGTGGTATAGTGCAGGTATCAGCAAAAATGCCAAGAAGAAATCATTTGCAGAGAAGAAGAATGAAAGATAATCTCAGCATCACATCTGCAACACAAAGCTTTAATTAACATTTCACAAGCCCTGGCACACTTGAAATGTCAGTTTCTATTCAATATGGGAAATCTATGCAGGGTTTAGAACCACAGATATGGATTAGACACAAAGACAGGACTACGATTAGGATACAGCTGAAATAAAATCAAGCTGCCTTTCCTTATGGCCATGTGAATCATGACAAAAATAGAAGCAGCTTTTACTGATGGTTTGGTCACACTGGGGACATCTATTGACACTGGCATGAGTAACTGGCTAGCTGCTAGCATTGCTGTAGTGGTTTGCCTGGCACAGATCACCACTTTCCTCTCTGCAACAGCTTCATAAAAATATCACTGAAAATTTCCAGTTGGTTCAATTTCTTACCAATTGCTTTCTTTAGAAGCAAATTCCCTAAGTGTTTTTGGGACTATGCCCCCTCAAGACCCTTTTAAACATAAACTAGATCACAGACACTAGAATTGGCAGGTATATATATTATTTATCCTGTTACCTAAACCACTGTTGCCTGTCTCACAGCCAGTACAGCACAGTCCCACATAATATGTTCAGTAGTAACCTGTACAATCCAGATTTAACTTTGCTAAAGGAAGGATGTTTTCAGTTCTTTCCTGGGGAGACTATTCCACAGTTTAACAAGTCTTGCTTTTATTAAATTGTTTCTGCTTTCAGCCTAAATTTATTTCATTTCAGCCCAAGACTCCTAGTTATATGCCCTCAATGCATCACTCAAAACAATTTGTACTCCTTAAATGTTTAATGTCTATTAGTGTGCTCTTGCTTCAGTATCATTTATCAAACAGTGTACATTCATAATGTGTGTAATTTCTCATCAGCTCAGCTCTTGTTTTAATTTTTAGCTCCTTTTTTCCATTTAGGCATCTGAAGTGGCATGCTGCAGCATCACGAGAGAGAAAATTCTCTTTAAAGTTGTATTGAAGCTCTTTGTTTGGGCCTGGTAAGCTCTACAGATAGCCTAACTAGCCTAACTATAGCACAATTTGCTACTTACATTAGCAGTATGGTAACTTAGCATAAAAAGGCTAGGAACAGCCTTGTGTTCCTGACATCATCCACAGCATCATCAGCTGACTCAATGACGCATCTCCATTTCCTCTTTAGATAACACTAGCTGGAGGCTCTAATTCAGCCATGGCTGCACTAGATTCAGGAGTAGATATAAATATTACTGTGGCTATTTGTTTCATTTTTTGTCAGTGTGACTCATACTGCTCACACTGCACCCTCTCTGGAACATCACTGTTCCCTTTAGCGGTTTGTGGCTTAGCGAAAGTGCTTCATGTGTTAGCATTTAAGCAATTCTGTGTGGTCTCTATAACAGACACTTTGGGAAGTTAAAAGCCCTGTTCTTCATACAAACTTTTCAGAGTTTCCAATATATAAGGCGCCCCAAATGACCTTTACTTAATATTGCCAGAACTGCCAAGACCTATGCCCTTAGTGGTACAGCTGAGCATCACTTTAAGTTTTGTGACTTGCAGCTTAAGGACACCGTAACTTCTGAGCTCTCGATAGCTCCTGTATGCTTATTGTCTGTCCCAGGAGAAGAATTTGTTTCAATAGGTGTAACAGGCAACAACATGGCTACAAATTTCACTGTCATAGCATCAGAAGCAGCTGCCTATTTACACCGGTGCGTATATGCATTATACACTAAAATATCAGCCCAAGAATGCACATAGGGATTATTAGAAAGTGGAAATGGATTTTAAAGCATTTGAGGTTGTAGATGCTTGATATGCTGAAGCCCTGCTACTATAACTGATGGCAAGTCAATGAATATTAAATAAATGATTCAGAGGAGAACGCAATGAAGCTTTAGCCCTGCTGATGACTTCTGAACTAATTACATCTACTTGACTTCTCTGATGCTTATATTTTTTTTATTATTTGTGTGAGGGTATTAGCATTTGCCTTTACATACTAGGTACCTAAGATGACTTTGTATGCCTGCGTATGTTTGAATAGGGAAGGAGCATGAAAAATTGTGCATTTTGAGTCTGTGTATGGATAAACTCTTCTGGCACCAGTGAATGAAGAGTTTACACATTTCTGTGAACAAGAGTAAGTGTAAGCAGGCAACTAGCATTCATGTGCATAAGGTGTAAAGTTAAATGAAAGACAGGCAAGTATCAATGTAAATAGTCAGTTCTCCATTTGAATTAAAATCTTAAGGTAGGCAGAAGTTTAGAAAGGCAGTGCAATTCTGTTCTCTTTTGTGGAAATTCTTTTCCAAACTAGTCTCTTCAGTTTTGAAGGTTTTGGGGTTACTTTTCATATTTTTGCTGTTCCACATGAAGCAAAATATGTTCCAGAAATGATAGCTATCTGTGAATTCAGCAAATTTGCCAACTAGAAAAACAGCTTTCAGCCCTATAGCCCATTTGGAGCGATAAAGAATTGCTGCGGTCTTGCACTGGAATGGACTGACTTCATTATCACACTCAATGATGGTTTTAACTTCATATTTCCTCAGCTCTGCCTGAAGGAAAAATGATACCCCTGATAACAAAAGAACATTTCTAAAGCTAGTTTCTCAAGGAGTTTAATGATAACTACATTATTTATCCTTAAGAAAACTAAATTGTGAAGCTAGTTATGTTCAGTGTGGTTAATATCGGGGGACTTTGTAGTATTGGCTTTTAAATAGCAATCTGGTTTGATTTTTTTGTATATCTGTATGTTGGATTATTCCATGGAGCGGTTTTTGCAGCACATTTTGAACATGAAAAAGAAACCTGCCTAGTAAGTGATTTTTAAAATGAGTTTGTGGTCTTTTCTTTCATGCTTGTCAACAATGGAAATGACATCTGGATTTAATTATTCATCTGCTGTGTATTTCACTGTTTGGTCATATTAGTGATTTCATGACAGGGAGAACTTTAATAGTACCAGCAACTCTTTATCTGTCATACGTTGTACGATCTTGATGCTATGCACAAGATTAGTGAAGTGGACCTTTTTTTTTTTAAGCTATGTGCACATGTTGATGAGTGTTTCCAGGCTTAGAATATTCTTAAAATGGTTTCTTCAAATAGAAGGTGAGGAATTTATTACTCCATTATATGAGAAATTCCCATATTCTAAGGGATAATGGGATGGATTCTGTCCTGTTATATTTCACCAAAACGGTAATTATACTTGGGTATACTAACATTACTGATATAACGTATGCTACATTAACATCTTTCCAGTGATAAGAAAGGTCCTCTGATGAGTGTGATGAGTTCACACTGTGAGCAACAGACACTTTGATCTGAAAAGGCAAGCCAATCTGAACTCGCGATACGCTTTATAAAGTTTCATTCACCATATTTAATGTCATCCTTAATGAGATAACAATTACGCAACCAGATCAGACAAGTGATCCATGTATCTAGACCAGTACCATGCACTCCTCAGAGTGAATGCAAAATGCCTATTCCTACCACTTCATGCGGCACCATGAATAAGCCACAGCTCCTGATTCTGTGTGATTCCACAGTGTGGTTCTGTTAATGCCTTAAAACAGATTAAAGTCTCTTTTAGGAATCCTACAAAATATTACTGAGGATTTTCTCATTAGTATACACTTGTTTAATCCTCTTTTGAACACTGATAAATTCTTTGGTTTAGGCTCTTTTTGTAATTAGTTTTACAGGTTAATTATCTTCTGAATACAACACATTTTCTTCTATCGTCTTCGAATGTATCACCTTTCAAATCCACTGAAATCCCCCTGCTGTTGCAGTTTCAGAAAGGACATGTAAGAACATTCAGTATTTCCTCCCCAAATCATTCAGGAATTTTCGCTGTGCCTGCCTGCCTTTGTCTGCAACAGCCACAACCTCCCAAGTATTTCCTGCTGCAATTTACTCTTATGTTTCTTGTCAACATTAGCAGCTGTTTTTTGAACTTCCTTTAGTTACACTATTTCATGATTCTATGATCAGAAATGAATACTGCAACCTCAGTTAGGATGTACCACTGTTTTATACAATGCCGTGATCAGTGGAATTTTCTAGCCCATTATTTCTGTATCACAGTGTAGTATTTGCTTTTTGACTTCTGCTGTGCAACGAACAGATGTTTTTACTGAGCTGCTGGCAATGTCCCCTAGGTTTTTATTTTTTATCCCTGAATGGTTACAGTTAATTTAGAACACAGTAAAGTGTATGAACAATTCAAATTATTCCCTGCAATGGGCATTACTTTGCATTTATCAACAAAGGACTGCAAATGATATTCTGCTGTCAATACAGCCTCCTTTATTAAGTGCCTCTGAAATTCCTCACGATCTTCAACGCTGACTTTCATAAATAATTTCCTATCTGCAAATCTTGCAACTTCACTGCCTCCTGTCTTTTCCACATCACTGATTAAATAACAGTGGTCCTCAAACAGAAGTTTGAGGCACCCTTCCATTAACCTTCTACCATTTTTCTATTAACCTGAAAATCGAGCATTTACTTCTCTTTACAGTCTCCTGTCCTTTGCCAGTTTCAAATCAATGACAGACATTTACTGCTTACTATCTGACAGCTTTGTTTCCTTATCAGCTTTTGCAAGGAATTTTTGAAAGACTAAGTAAGTCCCATTTATTTGTTTCACTATACCCAGTGTATGGGTGGCACAGAATTAACACTAGCAGATTGGAGAAGCACAGAGTCAATCCCACATTCTCGTTTTCATATTATATTAACTCGTGCTGTTTCATGCAGTAAATTCATTTAATTACCATTTCAACCAACTTTCCTGAAGTCATAATCATTGATCTATAAAAATATGTATCAAAATTAAGTGTATCTACTTTCTGTTTCTGTTCTACAACAGTTATTTTAATGAGTCCTTTCTTTTTTCTAGTTGTTCAAGCACTCACTCCTCCATTCTACCAGAAACCTTTTCTTCTTAATCTAAACAACCATCTGCCTTAACATTCTGATAACTCACTTCCTGAAAAGGGTACGTTTGAGGCATGTATCCTCTACCACAGCTTTATTGCTAGAACAGATTCCAAGAATTTCCTCAGCAACTCTGCAGTGCTTTCCAGGAAGTGTAATTTCTCACTTTACTCCTCCATTGCCAAGCGAACCCAAAGGTTCTGATATTCCACCTATGATAATCATTGTCCTATTACTGCAGACAGTTAACTAAGGACCGCCAAAACAAATTACATGTCCAAGTATGTGACTTGGTGGGTTGTAGAGAGGGAAGCACAGGACCATGATCCTTCTTGTACCTTTTACATGATATTATCAGCTTCAGTATTCAAGTGGTAGAAAAGAAGGGAAGAACATTCAAAGTGTAAGTGCTTAGAAGATAATGAGGGAGTAAGTAAAGAACAACTGGATTTGTCAAAATCAAAATGTGTCAAACCAGCCTGTTTTCTCCATCGATTGTTGATAAGGGTAAAACCAGAACATGTTATACCTTGAATATTCTACAGCTGAGCCACACATGCCACAGGGAAATACGGGCTATTCATACTGCTACACAATGGCACAAAAACAACTGAAAAACTATATTCTGAGAATAATTAGCAGTAGCTCACAATGAAAATGGAAGACTAAGTAGGTTTTTCCTAGCTTTGGTATTAATAATTAATTTATTTAGGACTTGGATGACAGAATGGTAGGCTGATTAAATCCTCAAGGTTACACCAAATTGAGAGCTTGCAACAAAACTAAAAAAAACCCCTGGGAATTACTTCAAATTGATTCTGAAATTGGAAATTTGGAAAAATAATTGAAAATATAGGTGGTGCAATCCAATACGGATAAATGTAAGTTTCTACAGTAGGTTAGTATAAACCTGCCTGACTGCAGAATGAGGAGCAATCAGCCAGACAGCAGTTGTGAGGAGGAGGACCCAGAGATAAGAGCACAACATCACAGGATACACACCAGCCAGAAAACTTAAAATGGGGAAGAATAAATCAAGGTGTATAAACATAACTATAGTTTATCGCACAAATACAAACCAGAGGTATAGTATTGTCCTCTCTACAATTACTTCAATGTTGGTAAACATCTGCTGTTGTACAGAGCCTGTGAAGTTACAGGGCAAACAGCTGAAGACTGTCAAGGAGACAGCAACAAGAACAATCATCTCTAGAAAACAGAGACCAGAGGAAAGCTGAAATAACCTGTTATTTAGCCTACAAACTTTGTCCTGAACATGGCAGCAGTATGTAAAAGTGTGCTGCAGAGAACATTACTTGCAAGGTGGACATTACAAAAATTATGAGCTGAATTTGAAGAAATGGAGATTTCAGATAGCACAAATTTTCTAAAGATAAAGGTGAATAAACATTGAAACAGTTTTTCTATGGAAGCTGCAGATTCTTCATTTTTAGAAGCCTTTTTTTTAAAAGAACTGATCAGACAAACATCTGTCTAGATTGAGTAGATGGGTTTATGAGCTTCTTTTCACCCTCATTGTCTGTGATCATAGCTTAAAAGGAAAAAAAAAAATAAAAAAGAAAACAGCTGCAAGAAAAATGCCAAAGGTAACAAGTGCTCTTGAGCAAAAGGGAATAGGTCATGACACTGAGGAAACAAGGTGGCACTACGCTAGTTAAAGCGCCTCTTTCGCTCCCTATTTTAAGCTGTGTGCACTAACTAAAATGACTGCATCCATCAGAGAGAGCACCATCTAGTCAGAGTAAGTGAATTGAGTCAGATACTCTGGGTTCATCTGCTGGTGTGGTACTGATTCACTGTGCAGCCTTAGGCAAAACACTTGAGCTTTCTGCGTTTGCTTCCCTATCTCTGAAAGGAGAGTATGTATCTACCTCAAAAGTATATCACAAGTGTACCATGGTAGGAGCCCTGACTGAAAAGGTTTGTTATCAAAGAAACTGAGAGAGAGAAAAAAATGAGAGAAAGCACGCTCCCTGGAATACAGCTTCAGGTAACTTAAGGCCCTAGGAGCACAGTTCTCTGCTACTGTTGCTGATGCCTGCATGGTGCAGGGTGTTTCAGTCCTTTTGAGCAGGCTGTAAGAACAGCTGAAATAGTTCCCAACAAATACACAAAAAGACCCCAGCAGATGGCTACTAGGTATACTTTCAACCTATTTCCCCGCCTTTTGCTTGCTTTTTTGAGCAGAAGGATCACTGCTCCTAGTGTGCTCCTACTGATGGCATTTTATAACATTCTGTAGTGGAACAAACAGTTTCAATCCAAAGTTGTTCTACCAAACATTCTTCTCTGAAGTTCCTCGATGGTCCTAACTCCTATGCCTCCTACCTGACATCACCCTACACTGGAAGAGCAAAGCTACAAAACCACTCTTCTAGGCACTTAATTTTCATCCAATCTGAAGGTATTTTAGGGCCATTAATTTAAGGGAGCTCTATGCTAGGAGAGCTGCATCTTTACACTTCTTGACTAGATAGTTAGAGTTCTAGTGATGAATTCAACATAACAAAACACAGCAGCAGCTGATCTCAAAACAGTTGCTGGTTGATCTGATTTCCAGTTGTGTATTACAATAACCTATATATGTGTTTTTATATATATTTCTATATGTGTAAAACAATTTTTCGTTCGGCTATGAAGACAAATAGAAGCATATGATTCCAGTTTCCCTTTACTTTGTAAAAAAAAATTCCAAGTAGGTTCAATTCCAAAATATGTATAGGACAACTAAATTTTTTAAACTACATATTTAAAAAGAGAGGAAAAAGAGTAGAAATTTTATTTGTTGGATAAAAGTATTCTGACTGCTGTATGCCTTATTGAGAAAACTAAATCTGACCTTCATTTTCTGGAGAGCATGCTTTTCTAATTTTGGTTGCTTCTTTCTTTGTTGACTACAGAACTGATACACTTTGATTTTCATACATGACTTATCTAGTTTCCGTGTGCTTCAAAGCTGTGCAGCCTGGAGGCATCTATTCTGGCCGCAGTCCAAGTCAGACTTCAATACTTAGTGGCAACTGAGGACATGCATGGTAGGAGAACACTAGTCCTCTGCTCTTGGATTTATTTATTAAAAAAAAAAAGGTTAAGTTGTCAAATGCAAAAAATAGAAGCTGTGACAGGGCACAATGTAGAAGTCACTATATAGAAAAGAGTAAGAAAATTATTTGTCTTTTTGAAAGACTCCAGCTGATAACTGATATTCCTGTTGCCTTCTTAAGCCACTTCCTCCAACTTTCTACTAAATGATTCATAACAATCTACAGGTAGCACAACATTTACCAGAGCAGGTTAGCGCATCGTTCAGTCCCTTCAGTTACAATTCCCTGCCCTTAATGTACCTGGGAGAACATTAGTCTCTTGTCTCTTATTCAGTCTTCTACTACAGCAGATCAGATAACTGTTCAGAATGAGCACCCTGTACTCACATCTAGCAATGACTACAGAAACCTACATTATTACTCTGTTTATAGTCATTGTCTTATATACAGGACCAGGACAGTGAATATGTCCTATATGAGAGAACTCTTATACCACACTGTTGCAAAATCCAAGAACTTTACAGCACTATTTTAAAGGCAATGACTGCATCACTGAAACAATTTCTTTCTCTCACTTCATCAGCCTAAGCTACAACCTGGAAAACATACTTTCCTTTAGCAAAGAGGAAGATCATAGAATCATAGAAGGTTTTAGGCTGAAAGGGACCTCTAGACGTCATCTGGTCCAACCTCCCTACTCAAGTAGGGATACCTCTACCTAGGTCAGGTTGCTCAGAGCCCCATCAAGCCTGACCTTGAATGACTCCAGGGATGGGGCCTCCACCACCTCTCTGGGCAGCCCATTCCAGTGATCTATCACCCTTGTGTTAAAGAACTTTTTTCTAATATCCAGCCTAAATCTACCCTTTCCTAGCTGAAAACCATTACTCCTTGTCCTATCACTACAAACCCTTTTAAATAGACCTTCCCCTGCCTTCCTGTAGGCCCCCTTCAGGTACTGAAGTATAAGGTCTCCCTGAGGCCTTCATTTCTTCAGGCTGAACAGCCCCAACTCTCTCAGCCTGTCTTCACACAAGAGATGCTCCATTCCCCTGATCATTTTGGTGGCCCTCCTCTGGACATGCTCCAATATGTCTACATCCTTCTTGTGCCAGGGGCTCCAGAGCTGGACGCAGTACTCCAGGTGAGGTCTCACCAGGGCAGAGTAGAGGGGCAGAATCACCTCTCTTGACCTGCTGGCCACACTTCTTTTGATGCAGCCCAGGATG
>VZZY01011847.1:18549-34179 GCA_013400335.1 Eurystomus gularis | reverse complement strand
TCAAAGGCCTTGCAGAAATCCAGACAGATGACATCCATGGGTTTCCCCTCATCGACTGATGCAGTCACTTCATTGTAAAAGGCCATTAGGCTGGTCAGGCAGGACTTGCGCCTAGTAAATCCATGCTGACTACCTAGGATTACCTCCCTGTCCTCCATGTGCCTTAGCATGTCCTCTAGATCTTTGTCCTTGGCTGTTCTCTCATAGGAACAGTGAACCTGGATGAGAGGCAGGCTAAAGAGAAGTGGGAATGAAAGAGAGATTTCAGGAGACAAAGTGACCACTAGCTGTTAGAAGAAGTAGGAGATGGAATTACTCTTTCATCCTGCAGTTCTGCATCATTCACAAGAATGAATGAGCAGTCAGGAAGATGGTGTTAGAGAAGGCACTGTGCAGTCATGATTCACTACAGATGCAGAAGTGCCTGCAACTCTTCTTTCCCATATTCTGGTGTAAATACTGTTGATTCAATAGCTGGTGGTTTCTTACAGAAAAGCAGAGCACAAACCAGCATTGGAATACGTTATGGATAAAATATGTATGTGAATTCATATGCAAAATAAATGTGGCCTTCTGCTCCTGGAACATTACTAAATATCCTCCAGTGTCAGAGAGTTTGGGAGTGCCTGTTATGCTGGCATCAGCCTAAACATCAAAGTTCTGCTATTTCTACAAGGACTAGGGAGGTAAGCAGCTCTTCCTCCCTAGACAGTGATTAATTATTCTGTACTGCAGCAGAAGCCACACTCCATAGGCTTCTGACTGGTATTGTTACAAAAAACAGCAGGATGGCCATTTCATGGAAAACCATTATCTCCCCTCTCCTGTATATGATCACACTAAGAGCTGCACATGAACAACCTGTCTGAGTTGCAGAGTTGCTGGCACGTTTTCTTCAACTCAGCTTTCAATAGCATCAACTCTAGCACTGCAAATACTCTTTTTTAAAAAGCCCTTTTGAGTCTTGATAGAATCTTTATATGATGAAGTCTGGCAATAGTGAATTTCAACAGTGCTGAAGACCAAAGTTTTCTCATTACCAACTTACTTATATCGGTAGGTCATAACATTTTTCCTTAAGATAATTTTTTTCCCTAAAGTCATATATCCCTGGCCTCAGCAAAAAGGTGCCATTTAGGGGAACAGTCCAATGTCCACTCTGGTCACAGTCCCAATGCATACACATACAGGAAAGAGCAATGAGATTACTTCAGTGATCAAGCTTCTGATTTCACCACTGTGGACAGGATTTCAGCTGGTATTTTCAGATTTAAAGGTTTTAACTCTTATTCTCATGTTAGAAAGCTTCTGAGGTTTTAGGCTCTATCCTTTAATATCTATGATACTGGGATCTTTCAGAAAAGGACGGAAGTTATGCCTTCAATAACATGAATGTGTAGAAGTGTGATTGCTAGCTATGGAAAGCATTTTTGTAAAAAACTCGGTGTACTACAAGCAATGAATTAATAAATCTGTGGCATTTTGGCAGAAGTTTTAAGGACTGGATCAGTCATGGTACTCTTCAATAAACTAAACAAATAAACTAGATTACCCTACTACTGTCCATGATGCTCACATTATTTGGCTAAAAATACAAGATAAGTATCTGAGGTGTAGTGCTTTTCACTAGCATTCATTAACCATTAAACAGAAGACCATATTAAAATCTCTCTTTAATGTTATAGCTATCTGTCTAGAAAAGAAAATAACAATTCCTATAGGAAACTTTCCTATTCTCAGTTCCAAAGAGAGTGTGAAAGAAAAAGAGTGGGACTGATTGCAACACAATTTGTTAGCTTCAAAGGTCAAGGCAGCCAGTGTTTTTATTGGATTTGATTACCTAGGGGCATTTGCAGTGCCTTGACCTGAAACAAACAAGTTGCTGTGGCAGTGCTTCCATATATTTATATAATTCCTAGGCTAATGTGACCATCTCCTCAAGTCCTACTGCAGCACAGCTAGCTCTGTGCAGTCATTATCCACTGGCTGAAAATGCCAGGCAACAGACAGTGGCAGAGCACCATCAAGTAAGTTTCTCCAACCTTCACTTCACTGCTACTCAGTCCTCTTTGCCCTTGGGTTGTTCTGGTGGCAAACATCCTCCCTAGGCATGAGAAGGCAGCAAGGGGCTGTGCAGAGACACTTCACCAAGAAACTTGTCTATCCATTCAGAAGGAGTGTTCTCTGTTATTCCTTTGCTGGGGTAGTTCAGGTGTATTCTGGGATATTCATGACACTAAAATATTAAAAAAAACAAAACTGAGTAACCAGCAGCTTCCCAGATGACCTACTTTCAGTTGCACTTCCACTTGAATTTCCAGGCTTGTGACCCTTCTTGAAAAGAATGGCACATCTAGTTAATATGGAAAGTTCAGGATACTGGAATTTTCCAATTCATTCCAGTAAGACAATAAATCTCCTGTGGCAGTGACTCAGTTGTCAAGTCTAGTGGAAGATGACATCCTGGCCGACACAGCAGATGCTATGAAGGACCAACTTTTATGGTACTCCAATTTTTTACTGGTTGCATAGGCATGTGAGCTACCTGAATTTTCTAGATTGAGAATATAGCCCTGAAGTTCCTAGCAACACTTCTGCTTAAGCCCTGTGAGAGCTCTGCAAATTGTCAGCCTTTAACTTCTGAAGATGGGTTGCTGAGCCTCTTCTTGAGGGAAGCACTTGATGAAGAGAAGATAGTGCTAGAAGATGCTTCAAGTATTCTACTGCCCTGACCTCTGGGAGGTTTGCTACAGAAACCATTACAAGTTCAGCATTGACTCTAAAATGAAGGGCTGAGATGTAAGTCATGCCTTAAATGAACCGAGGAAGGAAACAGCAGATAATATCAATACTCCTGTGCAGCTGAGGGGTATTATATTTTACAAATGAAGGATCAGTTCTACCAAACTGTATGTCAGTACCACTACTAGTTTCCACCAAATTTCTCTATTGCTGCTTCACACCTGAACCAGTGGTAAGTATACCAAAGGCTTCAGCAGCTGAAGTGCACAGCCAAGTGCACTAAATGAGCTATAAATTATGGCATAATATAATACCTATCCACTCATTTTACATAAGCCACAGGAATCTTACAAATGATATTGACTCTCAACCATTAGTGAATTACACTGGATGTGTTCCAGAAGTCTAGAGGCAGTAAATATGGTCTTTTTCGTATTCACATGACTTTCAAAAGCAGGTGAAGCCTTCAAAAGGTTAAGGAAAGCCTATATACTAGCAAAATAAATAATGTTTTATTTTAAAATATTCCTTCCATCTCAATGAGCACAATATCACTGGTGCTTACATATGCCAGCAATGCAGAAGCTTGTCATCTGATAGTAACCAAGGAAGTATTAGAAGTTGCTATGATGCTTAGTCTGAATCACCTTCAAGGTTCTTCCAGTCGGGGACAGTCTGTTCTTCAGACATGTGTCTCAACTGAGAGAGGAAAGGCAACATTCCAGACTCAGGATTTCTTATATATTCGGCAAAAATTAGGAAAGCAAGAGGTAAAACTGTCTTGAGAGCAGTGCTGTCAGGAGATGACAAAACTAGTTGGGAGTTTTAGGACTGCAATGTTAAAGGAGAATTTTCCTTTAGCCTCTAAATAA
This sequence comes from Eurystomus gularis, assembly GCA_013400335.1. Lineage (NCBI taxonomy): Eukaryota > Metazoa > Chordata > Aves > Coraciiformes > Coraciidae > Eurystomus > Eurystomus gularis. The sequence goes on along the minus strand of VZZY01011847.1, from coordinate 30,565 downwards.
AATGAAGGCTCTGTAGAGGGAAGCTTTTACAGAAGCTAAGACACAAACAAATTATCCGTGCATTGAAAAATACTGTAAGAATTAATTTAGGAAAAGCAATAATATTTTTCCTGTGTGGTGCAGATACCAGACACAAGAGCAAGCAGAGGCTAATATGAGGTAACTAGAACTCACTATAAAGTGACAGAAAATCATTATCATACAGGAATGAAATGTTGAAGAAATTACATTGAAAATTCTCCCCCTTCTCATTAAAAGTTTGAACGAGATATTTTAATCCAAACTTATATTATTTAGCAATATACCTCACTTCATTTTTCAACATCCCCTAAAATACCTGTCCAACATTTATGTTCAGTTTTGACAGTTCAAACAGCTACCAATAGCATTTGGTAGCTCTTGGTAACCATCAGATACCATACAATCTCATGCTGGCATGGTACTGGTATCTGCAATTATAGTTTTACATAGCTCAAAGAAATAACTTAATTGTACAAGAATGTATTAGGAACAAAAACCAGAAAGGATCAGCTGGACACAGGCTTACTGTAGTACTACTGTTATAATTATGCTTACAGGCTTACTGTTATAACTACTGTTATAATAAAGCCTGTAGTAAATTCTTTATTAAAAAGAGTAAGTATAAGCTCAGCAACATATCCCGTCTGTGTGTAGAAATGGGCCTAAGGAGACTGGTATCACATTTTGTTTGACAGCCCAAGCGCTCAGAATCTCTACTAATAGTTCTTTTCTCTGACTTAGGGCTCAGGCCACCCTTTCTACTTTTTTAAACACTCATTTTAATTAAGCAAATGTCATGACCCAAAGAAGTGAGTAATCTTTTTACACAGTAATCTGGGACACTGCAGGATGGAGGGACACAGATCGCTTTTGAGTGAGAACAAAAAACCTCAAGTCTGAGAGTAATTTCTGTAATTTCTGTAATTTCTGACCAATGCTTTTGGTGACTCCAGCCACTGGGAAGAGTCATGTGAGTTCCCTGCACCAGAATAATTGTACCAGGCAATACCCATTTGCTGGAGATGCATCCAGTTGCTCTCAAACCCCTATGGCATCCCCTGCTTCTCTGCAGTCAAAAGTGGAGGCTTGTCCCAGAAATGCTAAGAAGTTGTGATAGCTTGTGTAAGGCTCTGGAGGAACAGTGCTGGGCAGCACAAGACGACAGACTCAGAAAAGAAAATGGAAGCTATTTTTACACAGCTCAGAATAGCAAAATGGCATGTACAGCTTGTCGTCTGTTGTGGTTACCTTCAGTCCCAGCAGTGACAAGTGCTGAGCTGTACACACATTTTCATTTATATCTGCAGCTCCAGGCTGAGGGCAGACAGCACCCACTTTACCGCATGACCATGCTTGTGAGCTAAGACAAGTGTACTTTCCATTTGCAACTTAGCAAACTGAGTCCTGTCAAGGGCAATATTCATTTCTACAGGGTCCCAAAAGCAGCTCATTACTCCTGACTCTGCCTGCTGGGTTTCTGGTGCATTAAATACATAAAAATCATCCCAAAGAAGGGCATTTGTTGTTATTGGCAGTGTTCTGCACTGTTCTCCATGAAGATGAGTCAGCTAAGAGGAGGTTTCTTTAGGCTCTGGTGGGAAAGACCTGTCAGATATAATGTCATAGTGCTAATACAAACAATTAATTAATGTTTCTCAGATATACATCTGAAAACACTTTATTAAAGAAGAAAAGGAAATAGCAATCCTACATTATATCAAGAAGAAATTTAGGCACAGAGAGATTAAAGCACCTTGTGCAATATTATGCTGAAATGTCAGGCAAAGTCTGGGAGCAAAACATTATTGATGAGACATTGAAAATGGTGTCTGTGAGTGCTGGGGGACTTGATCCAGTGACTAACCAGTAAGTTGGCCTGACTTGACACAGACTTAAACCAGTAAGGCTTTTCTACAATGGACTCCTATAATCATATAGTTCAGGCCTAGAGAGCCTTCAGTTTTCTAAATGCCAAATTTCAAACAAGGTGTTACAGTAAATGTTTTCATTCTGTTTATCAGTTGCTGCCAGTATGTTTATAGCAGCTTTGGACTATGAAGTTTTGATGGAGGTCATACGGTACTCACTGTGAGCACCTCCCCAAGCTTCCCTCACTCAGGAAGACAAAACTGGTTATGAAGAGGCTGTGTAATCCAGCTAGTTTGAAAGGATGTTTTAGCATGAATAGTCAAACTTTTTCTTTTAAATTTACTGCTAATATCCTCCCATCCTAGCTCTTGCCAAAGAGGAAAAAGAAAAGCAAGAGGAAAGATAATGCAAAAGAAATATAAAATGTTTTTATTTATATAGACACAGGATCATTACACTGAAATTTACCGATCCAGACAACAAATGTCCACTCTTAGGATAGTTTTCCAGGTTCCTTTTACAGTCATAGGATCTCAAGGGGGCAGTTAATCCCTCCAAAGTTAGGCATCTATTGTAGGATAGGATTATCTCACTCTAGAGACATCTATCTCTTTCCATACCTATAAAAAGGATTTTAATTAGTAGCAATGATTATCCAGCTAACTTTTTTGTTGCTAAAGTTCAGCATGATGACAATCCCACTTTGCATATCTGTAGACATCTATCCATAACATAAAACCACATCAGCAGTGACACGTAGAACAGCATATTGCCCAGAGATGACAAACAGCACAAGAAGGAATAAAAGAGGAAGCTCTAAGATCAGCGTACTTCTAGTATTACATGTGAGCTTGAGAAAGAACCCAGTGAAGTAAAAGTGTGCATTTTGAAGTGCACATAATACAGTGAATTACAAATTACCAAAACCTTTCACAGCCTGCAAAACATTTTGTCTAGCTAGAAGGTGTGTGTCAAGTAAAGAATGCAATAGGATTGCTATCACAGAAAAGCCCCCAGGAAGGGGATGTCTTGCAGCATTTGCTACCTTTGAATGGCACTCGCAGCTGCCTTGAAAATAGAGGCATGTAGGAAAGACATTCCAGCATGCATGAAGGACAAGAGAAATACTCAGAGAAAGGATGGTCTCAGTGCTGGACAACTTCAAATGAGTTTAGAAACATCTTTATTCTTAAATACAATGCACAATTACATTTTACTGTTATACTCCTCTTTTTATGGCTCCAGTTCTATGTTAATGCTAAGAAAGTTTAAACCCATGTTTCTTTTTTTACCTCATGGTCTGATAGTAAGAGTGAATTCAAGCAGTTCGGGAGAGCAGAATACTGCTATTGCTCTGGAAATAAACAATGCAAATAAAGCTGTTTCAAAAAAGCCCTCTGAGTATCAGCAATCCAGAACAAATTTGGGGGTTGCCCACCCAAGCTGCAAGTGTCAGAGCACAGCCTGCCTGCATACAGAGCCACTTGCCTCAGCAGAAAGGAAGTCCTCACTAGCAAGTGGCAGGCAGCGAAGGGAACAATCACAATTCTCATAATCCCAGATTATCATAGCTAACTATTTCTGCAGCAAGCAAAGAATCCCTGTTGGACTGGCTGTATTTCAAGAGTGAAATGAAGTTCCGCTATACTGACAGAAAAGAAATGGCCCTTGGGCCACACTGGGTAGCCCATACAATGTAATTCTTAGATCATCATGAAGTGGCAGAACACAGTTCTGCTGGATCTTGAGCACTGCCCCTCATATGAGAAAGCATAAAAAGAAATGAAAGAACACAAGTATAAGATAACAACCTCATTCATTCTCATTACTTCTTATGTACTCGTTTATTTCTAATTCATAGAATCATAGAACATTTTGGGTTGGAAGGGACCTTTAAAGGTCACCTAGTCCAACCCCCCTGCAGTAATCAGAGACATCTTCAACTATACCAGGTTGCTCAGAGCCCCATGCAACCTGACTGAATGTTTCCGGGGATGGGGCCTCTGTCACCTCTCTGGGTAACCTGTGCCAGTGTTTCACTACCCTCATTGTAAAATATTTCTTCCTTATATCTAGTCTGAATCTCCCCTCTTTTAGTTTGAAACTGATACCCCTTGTCCTGTCACAACAGGCCCTGCTAAAAAAGCTGTTCTCATCTTTCTTATAGTCCCCCTTTAAGTACTGTAAAGCTGCAATAAGATCTCCCTGTAGCCTTTTCTTCACCAGGCTGAACATGCCCAACTCTCTCAGCCTGTCTTCATAGGAAAGGTGTTCCAGCCTCCTGATCATTTTTCAGTTGTGTTTAATTTCAGTTTGAAAGAAAAGAGTCAGGTTATTTTAATTTATAGCTAGCTTAAGTTTTCACCTCCCTACAGTCACTGCTGTGACTATAGTGAAGTTACATGTGACTCAGCTTTGAAGTTAGCTGTTACAGGTGAGTGAGAGCATTCTAGATAGAGGCATAGAGTTTAATGAAGGCTGACTTGACCTGCTTCTCCAGTACACGGTGTATTTCAGCCTGCCAGTTCTCATGGATGAGGATAGCTTAGTTTGGAAAAAGAGAGAAAGTCTGGATTACAGAAAACATCGAATAACAGGTATAGTTGACCAAAGTGTTCCATTTGTGCTGTACAAAACTAAGGCTAGGCAAATAAAAAAGCAATTGATTTTAAACAAATAAATGTAAATATTTTTATTTTGTGAAATGTACTGCTGCATTACCATGGCTAATTGAGTAATAAACATCCTGGGAGGATTAGGTGTTTTCATAAACAGTGCTTGCAGGAAACTTAGCCAGGATAATATTGTAAGGCAGTAAATCCTCATGGTCTGGGAATCAACATCCAGGGACAGCATTCAAGAGAAATATAGCACACATAAAAAATCCATGAGGAGATGCACTGGTCAGGTAACAGTGTCCTCAGAAACCTCCTGGACATTTCATGGTCTCAGCTACTGTCTGCTAAGCCTATCAATCAATTATGACTAAGCCCTGCAAGGCGGATGCCTCCCATTCTTCCAGGGAAGAGCTTCATCCTCTTTGCACTTTGCAAATCTGCTGGAATGGGAAGGGCACGCCCTGTTCAAAGGGGGCAGGTACATTACAGGACCCCCAGCATTTGTGGGACTCAGAAAAGCAATTCCATTTGAGCAAGTTTTTACCATGGATAAGGTTTGTATTCAGCTGACATTACAATAAACAAAAAGTGGAAGCATTGAAGAATCAGTGGGGAGTTGTGGAAAGTTAAGAGACCTGCATAAGGAAGGAAAAACAGTGTAGTGTGATGTGATATAATGGCAAGAGGGGTTGGGGGGAACAAAACAAAAGAAGAGATGCAAGCTGAGCAGAAAAGGTTAAGTTAAAGCCCTGGCAATCTAACAACATTACTGAAAATTCTTTGCAGGGAGACAGCTGCCACTGACAGCACGTAAACGCTCCACAGCCGAGCAGCTTCAGAAAGCACAGTGGAGGTCATTCAGAAGTCCTCTGCATCTCAGAAAGCTTTTTTTAATTCAGAAGAAAAAAATCCAGAGTTTGACATGAATGGTTTTCCTTTGATTTGTTTTCCAGCTCTGCAGATAAAGACAATACAGTAAAGATGTGAGCTCATGTTTTTTACAGAACCCTTGAATAGCACAGCAAGGATCTCAGCTTTAGTGAGAGGACCATGCAGGTATGCCACTCAAGGTGTATTTTAATAAGAAACATCGCACTCCTGGGCAGGGAAATAATTAGGTTCCCTTGACTTTTCTTTTTTAAAGAGAAAGAAATTCCTCAGAAGCTTTAATATTTTAGCTTGCTACAGAAGAAGTAATAGATAAACCATTTTCATAGGACATCAACATGTGATGATCATGTGCATGCTGTGAGATTTCAGTCTAAGAGGTCAAAGCCAAGGATCATTTTAATGAAAACCCTTGACAATTAATGAGAATCTTTAACTGGTTCAAGAAGGACTTCGAAGTGGCAGAACTATCACAGAAGGAATAGCAGTCCCAGAAACAAAGCTATTAGGTGAATACACCTATGCAAAAGGGATATTCTGCTGAAGCAAGTACTTACTGTACCCCATTGAAAGCTCTGGATACGTATCTCCATTTGGCATGACAAAAGGTAATGCCACGCAGAGAAACTTCAGTAAAGCATTGCAAGGACATTGAAAAGCCTTGCCATATTAAGAAATAGCCTTGTTTATATTAAAAAGCTCTGACTGACATAATTTTTTACTCTTGCGGCAGCAGTTGAAGATGTTAGCATCCCCAGCTGTCTCATCCACCAGCCAGAGGTTATTGCCCCTGCAGCAAGGGCAATGAAGAAGACTGTGTGTCCATTCCACCCCAGCTCCATTTCAGGAACCAGCATGCAGTGTAACCTGCTCATCTAAAAGGGTTGGCACTGCAGCACAGGCTGTGACCCAAAGCAGCTCAGGCACAAGTTTATGTCCTCATCTGCCAGCTCTACCAGGAGGCAGCTTAAAGTGGTGATCAGAGACATGTGAATGACGACCTACTAAATGACAAAACCTGGTAAGGCAAGTCTTTGAGTCTCAAATATTGAAGCTTTGCTATCTCTTTGATTCTGGCACTGAAGCTGGCAACTTGCATCATCTATTCACTTGTGTCAACCCACCTACCTTTGAAGACAACTGCAGTGTATAACTTCATAACAACCATATTAATATGGGGTCATGTGTGAACCAACTTGTCTGAGATATTATTCAATAAGCAATGTGACAAGTTAATACAGAGAATGCTTTCCACTGCCTAAACTGAGTTAATTTAGACCTAGCTTGGACATTGCTTCACTGTTGTGTATATCTACCTGTTTTTCTTTGACAGAGAAAAAAAAAAAAGAAAAAATAATAAAAAGACTCAGACCACCTACTGTTTCTTGTGGATGAGAACAGCTTGCACATGTTAACAAGATACACAAAGTACAGCCACGAAATGCAGATGGGGAGGATTCTCTCTAATCAGCGCAACTGATTTTGCATGTCAGAAGGGGCCATTGTTGAGGCAATAGTCTTACTCTGATAATTTGACTATTCAAGTACCTTTTTAAAAATATCTGATTTAGGGGTGTCCTGATACAATGACAACTTAGTTAATTATATCCTGCTTCTGTATGTTTATGCTTCTTGCTTCATGGCCATGTTGAGAGAATCTTTAGTTGCCATCCCAAACTACTGCTGGTTTAGCTATGCATATTAAACCATAAGGAGGTGCTAACCTACAATTCGTTGTGTATCTGTGATGAAAAAAACCAATCCTTAGATTTGTAAGGAACTTCAGAAAGAAATTTTGTTAATGTCTGTTTTCATTAGCGTTAGCATGCATACACAGTGCTCCAGCAGGTGCCACATGGTCGGTCCCAGAAACTGAAGCCTTTATTCAAGGTGATCTGAAATCCACCCGTTTCCCTTGCTACAGAACAAAAAACCACAGCTTTACCTAGTGAGATTTGGCTGAAGGGAATGCTTTAGACAACTACCTCTACCTGGCACTACGTCAAAAGCATCAACTGAATTATGAGTCTCCTCAAATCATGCACAAGTAGGAAAGAAAATACCATGTCTAGAACCAGGAATGGCTGAACTCTTGCGTACAAGCTGATGCCAAAGAAGGTCAATCAAGTTAAAATTGGCTTCCTGATGCTGTTCATATGGGTTACAGCCCAAATTTCACTGCTGTATGCAAATGAAAATCATGCCAGATAAATTAAAATAGAGCAGAAATGGCACCTGGAGCAACACAATCCAGTTAAATGAACAATCACTACAAGCAGTGATTAGGAAAAAACATAGTCCCACTACAGCCAACACACTAGACTTATAGGACAGTCCACGTTTAACTTCTCTATATCTCTTCTAGGATATATATAGAACTTCCAGTAGCAAGTACTTATGAGCATGCTCTTCTTCAGTGATGTAAATTTTTTTGTTATAGCATTGCTCCATGTTTTCAGAAGGGACAGCCATTTTCACAAACACAGCCTCTCCTCTGATATTCTATAGTCTTTAGAACTGGCCACCAGATTTTCTTACATGAAGGTTTTCATAAAAAAAATTGCTTCTAGGAACAGTGAGTAAAGCCACTCATGCTCATCTTTGACAATTTTGAAACCAAAATTCGTATTATGGTTTTTAACATAATTTTTATCTGCACATCTCAAAAAAGTCAGAAAATTTCATGCACTTTCATAGTGTCTATTTTGCACACTTCCATGCAAGTAAAATTGAAAAATTAGTCTGTGAAAAAGGTAAACAAAATTATTAATTCAGTTTTACTTTTGCAAAATGAAAAACAGCCCTCCCTTTTTTCAGAAAGTACTATTTTTTTCTTTTAAAAGATCTTTCTGGACTGAAAAAAAGGAAAAGAAATTACAAGTGTCTGGGCTGATTTTTTTTTTTTCTCCAAGTCTTTGCCTTCTATGGATGAATTTGCATAAGACTGCCAAATAGTCCCCTGACTTGCAACATGATGAAGTTATGATTGGGCCCTAATCTAAACCTCCATATAGTTCTACAGTCCAAGGTATCAATCATATAAATAAAATATAGTTATAGAAGGAGAGGATTTCTCTTTCAAAGGTATGTAATTAACAAGTGGATTTCATATTTCTAGGTAAGGTACATAAGTGTTTTGCGTTAATGATTCACTATTTCTCCCCACATCCTTAGTATGAACTTATGGCCTATTGCAGGTGGGTGTGCGCCTGAGCTGAAAAGCTCTCAAATGCTAAGGTGATACACATGACAGGTACTGCAAGTGCAACTTGCCAGATGGAGCTTAGCTGTACCCACGGATAACAGTAATCACTCCTCTTGTCTTCTCCATAATGTTCCATTGGAAGAAATAGGGTACGACACTGCCTAACCACTGTCACCTTTCACCTTTCACTTGCCACCACAGAAGTTGCCTCTCAGCTTTAGAAGGACAAAAACCAAGGGAAGAATTTTTAAAAAGTAAAATCCCCAAATCCTCCTGACCTTCATCTACTGCTGTCATTAAATCAGGTTTTAACAGAAGAAAAACAGTCAGTAAATTCAAAGTGACCAAGCCTGACAGAAGCAGAGGGACAGCCAGCCTGTGCCATTACCTCTCTCTGCCTCCAGAATGAGCCTTGGTGTTGTAAACTGTTATATCCTCTGCCCTGTTCAATCTGCAGCTCTTTCAGGGAAGATGCTGACATTGACCTCCTTTCACCTTATTTCTCCCCTTCCAGCAGAAGCCCTTAAGCCATTTAACTTTCTAATTCTCTAGTTGTCTTTGATACCTTGCATCCACCACTATATCAGTAAGCAGAAGAGCATAAATCCATGCAAAGAGTTGCAGCAGAAGAGCTTTCCAAGCCACACTGAAGAAAATCTAGTCTTGTGGAAGTGAGAGGGCAATTCAGATTCAGAATCTGATCGAGGACCTAGTTGGAACTGTACAACAAACAATCAGAAAAAGAGCAAGGCGCAGACTGCAGGGCTGCAACTCACTCCAATTGCTACAGCATTTCCCAAGGCCAAAGTGAGCATTGCAGATCCTAGTCCTCAGCAACCCAACGCCAGGTTCTAGCCCTCTTTTCCAGTTCTTGCCAGCTTCTGCCCTCCCTTCCCTCCAGGAATTACATGGAGCAGAAGCTAACATCATTCCCATGGCTTCAGTTAAGAAAGGACAAAAAAAAAAACAACCAACTTGCAAGCATCAGACATTAGCTGAGAGGCAGCCAGAGAGAAACCAAGCTTTTTCACAGCAGATTGTAAGTGGTTTTGGCTTCTTGCCAGAGCAACAAATGCTACAGCCAAGCAAGCAGAAATTTCTCTGCTGTGCTTGAGTCCATAAAACAGAAGGACAACATGTAATCAGCCATCTGAGCACCAAAGAATTATTCATCTTCAGGCAAGCAACAATACCTCACAATTGGTCAGATGTGGGGGTGGAAAGAGTCCTCTACAGGAGAGACTCCCACTGCAGTAGTTCTTTCTGAGGCATATACACGACACACAACCCTTCTTCTTCCTTCTATCTATATCCTTTCCACCTTGGCACTCTTATTTATGGCTAGCAGCTGAAAACCCTACCTGGTGGCTAATCCCCAGCACCCACACGCAACTCTGTTACAGAGCAGGGCCAGCTGCCCTCCTGGCTCTGGAGGAAGACCATAAGCTCTGCTGCATAGATCCTCCTCTGGCACTGTTGAAGGTGAATGCCTTCAGGGACTCCAGAGGAGCCGGCTCCATATTCCGACCTGCCTAGCATATCTGCATTTCTAAATTTCATTCTCACAGATTGCTAAATTTCAAGACCAGACAAGCAGGTGACAGCAGCAGCCACCTGAACAACCATTGTTCACAAGCTTAAGAACATAATTTCAGTTCATTACAGAAGTCTGAAGTATGAGAGAGTAAACAGCAATGCATTAGGCAGTGAGAGGAAAACTGGGAGACATATATGAAACTAATGTGAGTGGAGGAGTTGCATGTATCAAGTGTACAGAATCAGTTTTAGTTTGCTTTTCGATGAGTATCTCTAATGAAGTTACGTCTGTAACAATGAAACAAACCTGGGCACTAGAGACCCACATGCTAATGTAAGTGTTAATACAAACACACAGCATTGCTCTAGTGGGGAACAACAAGATTAACTGCTACCTAAATGTAATCAGTTGGGAACAAAGATAATTATGCTTAAGATTTGAACCCTAAATATACTTGCAAGTCTTAAGCCTAGTCTGTGAAGGAAGAGGGCATTATGCCTATATACCCACAGGAAAGAGTAGTAGAACAGAGAGCCCAGGGAATACTGATCATACCAAAAATGCTTCTATAGCATAGGTATTATCACTCCTCTTTCTATTTTAATCTCATTTCTTTTTTGATGTCCATCACCATCTCACCACAACAAGAGCATATTTAGGAAAATGAGTAGTCACACTTGTTAAAACAGCCAGAATGCTGAAATAAGGAGAGATGGACAATGATCCTTAAGCCCAAACATGTATATTCCTTTATTACAGTTAATCCTTTCTGTATGCCTCTTCTCAAAGGGAAAACAAAATAAGGTGTGATCTTACTTTACAAAGTATTACCCATACTACCAGAATAATGCCTGTAAGCTTGGCTGTGAGACAGACCAAAGACCACTGTATTCTTACCTTACTACACAGGGAAAGCAAAGAACTATCTACAGAGGAGGTTCATTGACAGCTGCTGAGGGAATTGAGTAGGGCTGAGAAAACAGTACCTTCTGATGCAGGACCTGCATTCAGCCTGTTACGGCCTCTTGGTTTTCTAGCTAAAATGGCACAACCCTGAAGCAGCTCAGCAGCTCATCTCCTTCTGCAAAATTCCTACATTCCACTTGCCATGGCCTGCCCCATTCATCTTCTTGCCATCAAATCTGCTCTCACCTCTCGCTTCCTGCTGTGTCAGTACATTAAGTTCTCCTAACAGGAGGAAAATATATTAAAGAAATAACAATAACACTGATAACGATAGTCTAAGAAATACATATTTCTTTCTCTATATTTCCCCTCATTCGATTAGTCTCCCAGCAAGAGCAGCATTAATCACTGGGGCAACAGATAAAAGATAAAGACCAATTTGAATTTTGCTGTGTGCTGCTGAGTGTGTATGTGTGAGCTCAGGCAGCAGGGAGGGAAGCAGCAGGATAATCTGTCACTTTGTATATTTATGCTGCTGGAGTCAGTCAGGACTGGTTCTCCATTGTTGCCACAGATTAAAATCATTCATGTCCTTATACATTAATTGGAGGTCATCTTTCAGGAAAAAAAAAGGACATTATGACCAAGTTAAATTCAAGCTATTGGTTCAAATATCTGTGTACAGCTTGGGCACTGAGGCTATTGCTTAGAAGAACACAACATACAGTAGTTTTTTCTCCTTACCTGACCTGACTCTTCACAGTAAGAATGAGTTTTCCTGCCCTGAAACAGCTACTGGGAAAGAGCTGTTGCCAGTGAGAGGAAGAGGTGCTTTTTTTAGATGATCTTAGTACAAGTGTGTGAGAGTCCAGCTCCACCTGACTTTGAACTGCTGTTGAAGAAGCCATGGTTCCTCAGATCTCTCTGCCAGCAGTTCTACTGAACTGAGTCCCTGCCAGCTTGACAAAAAAA
>VZZY01011847.1:1551-18511 GCA_013400335.1 Eurystomus gularis | reverse complement strand
AAAAAAAAAAAAAAAGATTTCCTTTTACCCCTGAAGAAGATGGAGTGTGGAATAATGTAGAGATTAAAAAGTAGAAGAGTGGTTACATTTGGTACGAGTTTCTCTCTTCTCCAAACCTTTGTCTATTCAAAAGAGAATTGCTAGAACCACCAGTCTACCACCTCTAGCCATGTCACTCTCCATCTTTAAATCTTGCTGTTTCCTTCTCATATCTCTATGAGATAGATTTATTTTGTCCTCTGGATCTTAGTTCCCTGTCTGCACCTCAGTTGTCATCCTTCCTCTACTCATTTTCCTATATTTAGCCATTAGAGCTTTTCTAGCATTTCCTACTCTTTGGTTCATGCCATCTAATGAACTACCGGTATTCCCTGGGAGTGTCCTTACCCACAGATCAATTTCCTTAGCACACCTGATCTGAGACACAGCAAAATGGGCAACACAGCACCAGTGGAAAACTCTCAATGGAACTATTAGAGAAGATGGTCCCTTCCTGAGTCAAAAAGGTAAAAAGCCAATAGACCAAATGTTCCCTAAAAACAAAGTATAAGAAAGAAGAAGGGGAGCATTTGCATCCCATGCAATACTAAGAGAATTGAAATCCAATTCCTCACACCTTTGGTTTTGTTTTTCTGTTGAAATTTTGTGGAAATAAATTATTATCTTTCAGAACATAACAGAAGTAATTTTGCAATCAAAATGAACAACATCCTACTTACTCATATGCCACCTAAGGGAGAAAAGAAAGGATTGGTGGTTGTATAGCCTGTCTTGCTAATCACTACTTTTAAGAGCTGTAACGTGACAGACACATCTTGAAAATCAGTGACAACTCATCCCACAAATGAAAAAGAAACTAGCAGAAATCTTTCTGTTTCCTCTAGTTAACAACACCATTATTCTACAGAAAACCCAAGGCATTAATTAGATGGTTTCAGAAAGCAGGTCTGTCACAACAGCATGGATGTGTCTCCAGTTTCTGCACATTCATCCAAATATGAGTTAGGAAAAGTAAGAGGTACATTCCCACCTCTCAGCCAGTCAAACAAACAAATAAAATGGAACTATATGCTCTGGAAGTATCTGCAGCTTGTAAGCATTTCCCTGAAGTATATAAATAGCAAGCAGAGCAGATATGCTATAACAAAACATGAGCCAATCTTCCAACTATATTTGAGCTATAACCATTGATTCGATTTCATTTATTTCTAAGCAGTTGCTTTTGCAGTATTGGATCTCTTCATCATATACTGTCACTGCACAACCATACCAGAACAACACACTTGTCCTATTCTTTCATTTGGCTTATGATCAAATGCATGGTCAACTATAGTAGCTTTAGTTCCTGAGTACTGTATTAATCAGAATTTGAAAATAATCTCCCACGTGACTTTAAAGAAGCCTTTTTGGCAGGGCAAATGACATGTCTAAATACACAAAGGAATACTGTGCCCTGAAAAAAAGAGTACATACTGCTGTTATTGAGGGTACTTTCCGAGAAATGTGTGCCTGCCTGCCTGCCTGAAGAAGGCAGGTATCGGTTTACCACAGCTGTTATTACAGCTTCTTCTCCTTTTATTACGGAAAAGGGTGTGCTTTTTGGTCACATAAAATGAAGCAAATATTTCAATAATTTCTTGATCAAGATAAAAAAAGTCATTATAGAAAATCTTAAAAAAGTGCTTGAAAATCTAGAAAAGTTGTAAATCAGTCACCTCCCCCCTACACCTGCCTTGGCCAAATCTTCATTTCCAAAATTCACAGTAGAACAGAACAGGGTACACGCGTTAAAAACACAAGTTGAGGTTTTGCTGCAAGTCCCAAATGATTTTTTAGATCGGCAGATTAAAGGCAATGTAAACTAAACACTCCTAGAAATGAATCAGCTAACTAAGCTAAATTTTGAGAAATCACACTATGAGTCAACTTGTGGCACTCAAGTTTGCCACACACATTCAACCACGCCCCTTCCCTGGAGTCCTGAAAGAGTAGTCTCCATGCCAGCAATGGTTACCAAGTTAGATGTTCAAGTATCACTGGTGATAATGTCAACAAATGACAGCATACACCAGCATATGCATAAGCTGTTTTACAGATACAATGTTCTTTATTACTGTAATTGTGCATAGCAGGAATACAAAGCTGAGCTTATTTCCATCATCAGTACTTGTCAGCACATGGGAGCGTAGGCTGGAAAAATAATACTACAGTAATATAACATTCTCTTTCTGGATGAGTACTGAACTCCTGGGTCACTATGACACTTCCAGAGGTGCAGCACACCTGTCTTCTGCAGAAAGTGAATGAAATAATGAAAATATATGATTATATTTTAGATTATATGACCTTTATAGGCAATCTGAGTACCCTGAACACTGCATCAATATATAATTTAAACACACCACTCCCACATCTAATACTCAATCAAAACTTGATGAATATTTTTATCCCTTTCTCATACAGAACTTTATCATATCATATACATGTTTCTGGCTAGGTAGCTACTACACTACATGCCAAAGATTCTATATTTCAGTGTGCACTAAATCTATTTCTATTTCTATTCTACATACTGTGAAGTATTTAGAGGTCATTTGGTATTATTGAATTAATCACTGTAACCTACATGAACAGTAGTTTGCATGAAAATTTCCTATCCCACATTTGGATTCTTGCTTCCAAATGCTGCTTTCTTTCTCTGTCCAAATCACATTAGCATTTACTCATCATAGAAGAGATGTGACTGTGAATAAGTAAATGCCATTTTGTGACTTTGTTGCAGCAATGCAACTTTACCATCTTACTCAATGAAACGGTAGCTCAGGAGAAAGGATTCCACACTGAAAGATGGTACAAGTTAGGGGATTTGGTCTCTTAAAGAAAAAGCAGTTGAGGAAGAAGTAGAAAAGGAGGAATGAGAGCCAGACTGTGTAACTCTCAGTGGTACCAATGGGCCAATGAAGTCAGTCTTCAAAGCGGAGACTCATCAAAAACTCTTTTTTCATTAGAGCTCTACAGTCTTGGAATGAAAATGTCACTAGTGACTTATAAGAAGCAAAAACTAAATTAAAGGCCAATTTCTTTCCCTCTCAAATTATTATCTATGAGTATAAAACAAAGTACCTAGGCAAGACCAAGGGTGAGACAATTTTATTTGTCTTAGCTGACAGTGAAAGTCTAATTAGACTGACAAATCTTCTGTGCTATTTTCCTTTGTGATATACACTGTAAGAAAGGATTTAGCCTGGAGCTGCATGTTATGGAAAGACATTAATCAAGATTATTGGACTCTCAATAGAAAACATAGTTAAAGGCTGGAGAGTCTAATGGCTAAAATAAAAGGTTGAGAAGCTTATTCTGAGTCATGCCCATGGGTTGGACTCTCCATATGGATAATGGGCAGATCTCCTCTTCTGTTCCTTAGAGAGAACATTCTGCATATTATATATCATACACTGTCATTCTATGTCTCTAAGATCATAGCTGAAAACACCCACAAGTAATTTATTGTTGTCACCTCCAAGCTACAGTTTGAATGGTTTGTCAAGTGTCATTATTCTCATCTCAAGAAGTTGAGTCATGCACTGGATAAGTAAGAGTGCATACAGTTTCTGGTTCCTCCTGGAGAGCATAACCAGATGTCCATCTGTCCTCCCACAAGTGTTCTGATCTATTTTTCACAGAAAACTTCCTATGATTTTGCTCTTAAGACCCCAGCCATCCATGTCTTAGGACAGACATATTAGGGGCTTACCCTAGGTCAGTGGGCCCTAGGGCCTCCAGAAGCTTATCTGCAGCAGTTCTCCTTAAGGACCCATGCACTAGCTAGAATCATATCTTGAATTTGCTGAACTGAACATGTTTTGAACAGAAGACTTGTGTATCACCATGCATGCTCTTCTAGACTAGCTTTACTTAGTAATTGATTTCAAAGATATCTTTACACAAATCATTTGAAAACTGAATGACACAGCTGTAAACTGATCAGAATACACCACATGAAAGCATATGGCAAGTTTCCTAAAAAGCTTTGAGTAGCGACTCACTAAATAAATTCTGAGCATGTAAGCAGCCGACATGGGAGCAGAAGCCAAAAGAATGAGTGTCATTAACTCATTTCTACAGCAGTCTCCCAAACCCAAAAATCCCTGAACTATGTCACTAATAATTGAAGTTGTGCTTTAAATCAGGAAATAGGGACACATGGCATTCCTTTAAAATTGTTAGTGAAGCAACTCTGTGAGAAACATGGCATCGTTGCAAGAATATGACATGGCACAGTGCAGTGACTCTCATCTAATAGCAGCCTGCACAGCATGCTACTGTACCACATGCAAAAGCTAACAGCTTGTCTTTGTGGCCTTTGTAGGTCAATGTGGCAATGCAAAAGTCCCAGCTAGGATATTTTTATCACAGGAGAGCCTGGTGTGTTAGGGCTCTGAGATAGGCTGCAGAAATTTAGTACAACACATGGCACTTCTGAACAGATCATACTTAAATCCAGAACAAAAGCACATGTGAGAAAGTCAAATCAGCATTTCTACTCAGGAGCAGCGAGCACAAGCACTATTTGCAACTTACTGAATCAAACACCAGTTGAAACTCTTTCTCCCTTATTTTCAGTTAACAGAAAAAGGTCAGCTCTTGTTATCTTCCTTCAAGGCCTCTCAGAAGGATATTTGAATCACAGAAATGTTCTTATTGGTATAGCATACAGTTATACATCTGAACTGTTCCCCACTCAAATCCTGCCTGTCCTCCATTGATCTGAGTTTCACTACTTTGCAGAAATGTTATTATAAATTTTAAAACAAAATGAAGTTATAGATATTTGAAATGCTACTATCATTGCCACAGGGCATTTGCAGTAATATTTTCCTCTCGATTCCCTTTGTCTTGGTTGTTTGTCCAAGACTATATCCCATGTTTGGGATCTTCACAAACTGAAAAGCAGGTCTGTGCATATACTGTGTATTTTTAAAGCACTTCATTTTCCCAGCTGTTTTAGCCTAACAGTGCTCTAAGACATTCCTGGCAGTACTCAAGACTACCTAACTGGAGGAGGTATCTTAGTGTATGTTACAAACAGAAGAAATCTTTGCAGTTACGCTCTTCTGCACTTAACAAGTGATGTGCAAATCTAAATCCTACTGAAATTCCTCTGGACTTTGTATCACTTTTGGATTACAGACTTGATATTCTGCACGAACTTTATATGCATTTCAAAAAGTAGAAGTTTTAGTTACAAATGAAAATGAGTAATATAAATAGCACAGATACTTCTAATACAGTAAGAATAGTAATTCTTTATCCTGATTCTTGCTATTTTGCATTAGATGCTTTAATTTTACTTGTATCATGCTTGGTATTTCTACATAGGCCAGAACCTTTCTGTGGTAAGTAGTTTACATGTGCAGGATAATAAGTACATTTTGAATCCAAGGTGTCTGCAATCTAAGCATAAAACAGGATACAGAAAAATGGTTAATGAAATAAAACATGGGACAATATTTATCAGCTTAGTAAACAGTTGCCTTAAACCACCATCAGCCTAACCTCTGAACAACTTTTTGGCACATATCATGATGAAAGAAGGGTTTCAGTAGTATTGGAACAATAACCTGCTGTTGCCTTGTGGATGGTACCCAAAGCAGAAAGATCCTTATGACCAGATCTAAGAAGTGAGCAAAAAAATGCTTGAATCATACTGATCAGAATGAGGAGAGAAGAGGCTAAACTGTGAATGGCCCTGAAAGTGAAGAAAAATTGTTTATTTTTGAGCAGAAAAGAGAAAAAAAAGCGGAAGCAAGGTAATAACTAACTGCATCTGTACCGTTCATAGCCTTAGGTAGCTATATTTTATGTTCACCAAAGAACAAACTTGTTCTATTAGATTTTTCCACCACTTAGATCTAAATTGTAAGCAGGCTTGACAATGGTGATGTCGAACACAAACGGTATAAAATAACCATAAGGCATCTGAAAACCACAGCTGGAGACATTGCCCAAACAGAAAAAGACAATTTCTTCTCACTTTTATAGCACAAAGAATGCAACTTAAGCTGACAGAATCAAATTCTACCAAGAGTAAGGAAGAAAGGCAAGCCATCTGTGCTGTGACAGCAATAAAATGGCCTGATACTGAAATGCAGAAGGTTGTAATGGAGGTATACATTGACCTTTATCTTTCAGTGGGTAGCATGAAGTGTCAAAGAGTTATTGCTTTAATATCAGCTGAGATGAGGCCATTTGTTGTGGTGCATGTGTATGCAGGAAATCACTGCTCTAACCATGTTTTTAGAAGCACTTTGACACTTTATTAAATCTTCTTGATGCCCTTTCAGCATACAGTGGTCTCTACAGGCTGAGTGATCTACCATGTAGGATATGCAGGATGCTTTCTGGAAGACTTCCCCTTCAAGTAAATCAGAGTTATTTCCAGCTTGACCCAGCCCACAAAGGTCCAGTGCTACTCTCTGTTAAAACACCAACAGCTAAACACAGTTCTACTGCCTTTATAAATTATAGAAAATCTCCAATAAACTAACATAAGCAGCATCAGGACCACAGACTTTATTCTTCTGGCAATGTAATCATATTAAGACATTTATCTAAAATTAGAGCTAGCCACTGAGGAGAAGGAACTACAATTCTTTCAAAGTTTATGACAAACAGTGACCAAACCTGGGGTAATTTCCCTTCACTTAGCTCCAACTTTATAAATTACCTACCAGGTGTTTGAGGCGAATAACCCATTCCTGGTTCTGCTACTAACTGGATTTACAGAGTAACAAAGGGGGAAATTTTAAATCTTGGCTTAGAATTAATTACTGTAATACTTGTAAATTCCACTGCAGTCAAAGGTACCTCACAGGATCACAGAATGATTGTGTTTGGAAGGGACCTCTGGAGGTAAACTGGTCCCATCCCCTGGCTCAGTCAGGGTCATCCAGAGCCAGTTGCCCAGGACCATATGCAGATGGCTTTTGAATATCTACAAGCATGGAGATTCCACAATCTTTTCTCTGGGCACCTGTGCCAAGGTTCAGTCACCCTCAGAGTAAAAAAGTGTTTCCTGGTGTTAAGGGGGAAACTGCTGTGTTTGAGTTTGTGGCCCTTGCCTCTGGTCCTGTCACTGGGCTACGCTGTTGTCTCTACACCCTCCCTTCAGGTATTTCTTCACATTGATAAGATCGCTCCTGAGCTTTCTCTTCTCCAGGCGGAACAGTCCCAGCTCTCTCAGCCATTTCTCATAGGAGAGATGCTTCAGTCCCTTAACCATCTTAGAGGCTCTTTGCTGGACTCTTCAATAGCTTCATCTCTCTTTTGTACTGAGGAGCCCAGAACTGGACCCAATACTCCAGGTGCAGCCTGACTTCCTACACAATTAAGAGGACAATTTTTGTGTTTTCTTGTCCTAAGTGACCAGGATTAGATAAAAAATAAAGCAAATGGCCATATATATAAAAACACAATCAATAACTGATTAAACCTTCTGAAACAGTTAGAAAGCAAGCACGCAACTTTTATGATTACAGATTTCAAAGTCCTGAATTTCATTGAGGTCTTCTGTCCAAACCAGCAGAAATTGTTTCAGGGAAGCAGATGGAATAATTTAATTTTTTTCTCCAATTAGACAACAATATACCTTTATCTAGAGGTTTAATAAAGGCACACTCTGATGAATAAGCAGTCACCAGTGTCTCAGCCACTGATGCATGCTGGCATCAATGAAAGCATGTAGATGTCTACAGGATGATGTTCTGATGCAAATAAAGACTTTAAACCAAATGTTTCATCCTAGTTGATAACATGATATAACATGATAACAGCAAGCCAACGAAATAAATAATTTCGAAAATCTGATCCACTGCTCAGATTGGTTATTTACATGATTCTTTTCTTTGCACAGACAAGGAGAGCCAGTTTAAGGTGTTTATTACTAATCGGTACCATATTCTCGCTGCCACACAAGTGGTTCCAAAGCCACTGCAATTTTAGGACTGAATACACTACATTGGCACAATTAAGCCAGAACATCTGAAATTCATTTTGTAGGAATGATTTTTACCAAAGATGTTGGAACTGCTCTATGTTGGAACATAAACATTTTGCAAGAAACTGATCTTGATAGCATTCCTTTAAAATTTTCTACAGGAAGGTTATAAAATGAAAATGAAAAATGGCTCTACCTGGTAGTAATGCTCCATTGCGTTTCTCCCCGTTATGAACTTCACTGCAGTAGCGGTACATACTGTCATAATAATAAATAGCCATACACCCATCCTGCCATTAAGCTTTGTAACTCTCTTAGGAAGACATTTCCCCACATATAGAACCGAGGAAGCATTGTTAAAATCATGTTCTTGTTCACACTGGGGCAATACTACTTACATAAATGGGGTTACAGTAAAACAGGAGAAAAAATTGTCCCTATTATCATGTACATGTGCCATAATTCATCCAGCTGTTTGCTCACCAACACAGGAGAACAACATTTTGTGGTGATTTACCCTATACAATGTTATTGAAATAAAGAGTTAATTGGAGTATGATTCAGAAAACATGGCTCCCACAAACTTACAAGTAAACAGGGAAACAGAAGACTAACTAAGAAGGTAAGGAAATGCGGAAGACTAATTAACTCACCTGGATGCTGGGTGGCGAGCGATTTTTTCGAGTTGTAGTGGTGGCCATTGTAGTTGTTGTTTCCATGACAGTAGTAGACATTTCTGGTGGCACGGAGGTTGTTGGTGTTGTTCCCAAGATGGAAGGGACTTCCCCAACGAGTCGGACACTTCCATTGATTTTGATGTTGGGGTTGTTCTCTGCTGCCATGTTCAGCACTTTCAAGCCATTGTAATAGAGACCGGAGAGCTGGCCTTGGAAGAGACGCCCTCTGTCCTTCCCTCCTATGGCTATTTGCGCCTGGGTGTTGAAGATCGTTAACTGTCGTCCTAGTGAAGGGGGGTGAATAACATTATTGCCAGACATTTATTTCAGTTTGCATCTTACATTGAGGCCTGGCCAGAACTGACGAACAACAAAGAAGTAGATTCATTCTTGGTAGTGTTTATGATGACTGTAGAAAACAATATGGAAATGTACTGCCTAAAGCTCATTAGTAAGGAAGATTAGCCTGAAAGCAAGAACAGCTAAAACTGAACCTCATACTTCAGCATCCACTCACACATCAAAACTATGGAGGAGTTGTGACTCAGTCAGAAATTTGAACCCACTCTTTTAGAGCTGGACCCATTTTAAACTACAAATAAGACTTCAATATGTGGCTATTTTTCTACTATCAATTCAGATTTCAGTATCTGTCAAGCTTTAGCCCATAAATAAACCTTCTATGTTGACTGGTTAAATAATGGGATTAATTAATAAAGTCACTTTTAATAATGCAAAGGTTTTAAGGGGTGGATTGAGGACAGTAAAATATCAGAAAAAATTGATGATGATATACGGACTATGTAGGAATCTTAAGACAGCATCAGTCATGATCTTCCACCTGTAAATTTCATGTTGTGAAGGCTCACAAATCTAAAACCAAGAAACACCAAACGCAAATATTTGTGATGTCTCTGAAAGAGCAAAGTTTTTGAAATAGCAAGGATAACATAGTGCTTCACATAGTTAAATCCCAGAATACCTTACATTTGACTCTCCTCCTACAGACAGTGAAATTCAAATGTAAGCAATTTAAGTGGTTTACTCAAGGTCACATCTTGAGTATTAGGAGTGGTCTAATATCATATGTAATGATAAATGTATTTATTAAAAATAAATCTAGTAACAATTGCCAATTTACCTAATTTTGCAGGATATTTAAATCACATTCAGCCTGGACTGCTCGATAATTACTGCTTATGTCCCAGGCTGCACTAGGTTGACTATGGTAAAAAATTAATTACTTCATGCAGTGCAAAGGCAGTGCCTATAATTTCACTGTTCCTCAGAAGTTTAGGTGCATGCCCCCTGGAAGCTGTTGAATTAACAGACAACCAGAGGCGGCAGGGCTTAGAAGGGTTATCAATGCAGCATCAAGTCAATCATCATTCAAATAGCTAATGTGTTTTCCCATTTTTATGAAGTTTGCAACATATGTCCCCAACCCATTCCCACTCCCCATTTCTCACTCACCACTTCCTCTCTCTAGTCAACCCTGATGAGAGGTGCAAAATGCTATGGTGTAGCAAAGCACAGCCTATAGCCCACTGTTCATTCCTTCACAGCCAGTGGTTAGAGTAGATCAAAATATGAGGGGGAGCTCACCAATTTTGGTGGTCGTCGTGACGGGTCTTGAAGTCAAGTGGTGATGCGGTGTTGCATCATCTTATGGTGACAGGATGGACCATGGGGAAGAGAATGGGGACAAGAGAAGAAATGTATCTGAAAGGAGTTCCTGTCCCCAAAGAGGGCCCTAGCTAACTAAGCAAAAGCATATGGAGAGGAGTAACAGACGGATATGTGGAGGTGGGCTGCACATCCCTTGTGCTCCTCATCCACAGATTTGTAAATGAAACACCAGGACTTGATCAGGGTGGAGTAACTGCATTGATGAAGAAATGAGAAATAAAAATGGAGGGTATCCTTCCCCTGGAAAGTCTTGAAACACCTGATGCAATATTCTGCATCCCAGGAGGTTTTAAACTTACCAGAGGCAAAATATGTCTATTAAAACATCAACAAACATGCACTGAAGCCACACATCCTCAGCAGGTAAAAACAGAGCCTTTCCTCTTATCTATGAGGAAAACAGGATCCAATAACAATCTGTTAAAATATTCAGTCCTCTCAGCCCAGCTCCTGTCTGAGCTAGAGGAAATGGCGCTGTACACTGCAGAAGGCCAAACTCTTGTCATATACCATGTTCTCAAGAGTTTGCTTTTCTTTGTCCTGTTATGCTTTGGATTTTTTAATGGATATGCTGGCGGTTCTTTACTGTATCATTTTCCCTTCTCCTCACCTGTTCCCTCCCTCTAGCACTATATGTCTTTCTGTACTGTCACTGCTCCTACATACCCAGATATTTCACTTGCAACTGTTTCCTTCTTCCACCTCACTCATGACAGAGTCCAAAAGGTGAGATGAATAAAGAACAGGGAGCTATTTCACTAATATTGAGATGTTATCCCTGAAAATGGAAGGAAAGTACTGACCTTTCAAAGTTTTCTATTTCCATTCCATTCTTCCCTTGAATCAACAATTTTTAATCTTTTACCAAAGGGAAAAGGAGTGGGTGATGACAAGGAAGGAGAATTTTTGCTGCCAGCTAGGCAGAGCTCCTCAAAGCTTCAGCTAGGAGAGCTCCCCCAGACCAGGATAGACAAAGGGTTCCCCTCACTTTTACCAGAGGATTATGACTTTCCTCAGGATGTTACCTGTTTTAACCCAAGCTCACAGGACAGCTTTAGACATGTCTGTCTTAACCCTTCCTTTACTTTCCAGAATGGGGAGTTAGTATATTAAGGCTGTAAAAAATATTATGTCTTTATTTCTGGGCTTTAATTTGCATCTTCTAACACTGAAAGAAACTGTACATCAAGGAAGTGGCCCCACTGCAATAAAAAAGGAACTCTGATTGTGTGGTTTGGGGTCTTCTGTGTTTGTTAAGTGGTCTCCCAGCCCAGGTGCAGCATATGTACTGCACCATATGGTTGATACTGGAGACAACAATGGTACTAGAACTCTGTTTGCTAGAAGAACAATCATTTGTTGGAGTCACCTACCACCTGTCATTCCTCATTCTTCACTCTGTGATGGTGTACATGCGCATGAATAAAGACAACAGGCACATGGAATGAGAGAAAACTGTTGAGAAAATATACACTTAATTCTGCCACCATAGGTCTCTTCTAATCATACTTTCGATAGTATAGTTCTCGAGTCCTTACTACCCCCTAAGTAAAATTTATTTGGCCACAGAAAGTTATTGAGGAACTGTTTACATGAGTAAATTCTATCAGGTGTGTAAGGGTTGCAGACTTACAGTCCTTCTTTTCCACAGAGAACTCTTCCTACTGCTATTTTAGTGTCATATTGGAGGGAAATGATGAGCATATTTTAAGTTTCTGAGGTGCACTGTAAATATTCTGAATAGTTCAAGCTCTTGTTTCTTTGTTTGCTCTCTCATTGACTTCTTCATTTGGAAAAGTGATTACCAATTAAAAATATCACAAAGAAATCTTAGTGAAGCATAACTTTGTTGTAACAGTAGGAGAGATTTGGGGCCTGATTTTGCAAATTCTAATTCACACTAACAGTTCTCGCTTCTAAAGTACAGTCATTCACATCAATGGGACTTCACATGCAAGTAAGAGAGATTTGAAGAATTTAGGACTTTCAGGATCAGTCCTTCTGATGAGATGCTTTTGGGTCTTTATTAGCTTGTCCAATTGCAGAATAGGTAAATTCTGTGCCTTAGCAGACACCATGTATTCTGCTAAGAAAATCTGCTAGGTTTATGACTACTTAAGTTGAACAATTTAGGACTAGTACTTCTTTTTTCACTCACATACATAATCTCAGTGAAGTTAATAGTGTTCAATGTTTTGCTTATTGCTCAAATGATTCAAGATTGTAGACCTAGACTGTTAAAAATATTTTAAACCAATGTATAAAATAAAATAAAACAAACAAACAAACCCCAGTAATAATGCTACTCAGAATGATGTTGTGTTATATTTGCTTTCCAAGAATGAACTATTTCATTATTATGAATAATGTAATAGTGGTACCTAAGGAAAACCAAATCTATAGCATTCAAAAATGTCAACTGAGAAGTGTTTCATCTTACCTCACTCAAATCAAGAACTCATATGGGCAAGATAGCTATTCTGTATGCTGTCTCTTTGATGAATCTAACTATTCCTCCATCCATCAGTTGATCTCGTTTTATTTTGATAGCAAGCTACCCTTTCATTCATCATCTTTACAAGGTCTTCTGACAGAGTTTTCCATGTTACATTAATTGTTGAATGGATGACCGGATGGATGAGTAGGTTGGTGAACAGCTAGGTAAATTATTCATTCTTATTATTTTTTAATTTGAGTGGTACCTAAGTTGCTGAAAACATCTATCCAATTTGGAACAAAGGAAAAGAGCTAGATTGTCTCAGGTGTTACACTGCACAATGTCATTCCCTAACACACAGTGTGAAGACTGAATAAAAACCCCTTCTAGCCTAAAAACATCCAGTGCTCTGAGACTGTCTGAATGCTAAAACATTGTCTCTTTTAGACCCTACTGCATGTGTGATTGTCTTTTAACAAAGCATCAATATCCACAAAAGGTAGACTTCAGTTCAAAACTTTAGGATGGCTTAAAAATGAAAGTGCCTCAACATGCTTATAAGCTCAAATGTGGAGAAGCAGTGACATAAAATAAAAGATTTGGTGGAAAACCAAACAACAACAAAAAAAACAAGCCAAAACAAAAAAAAAGAAAACAGAGGTGGGCTTCTCGAGCACATGAACTCCATCAAGGAATTAGACATGCACCTGTTTTAACAAAATTGAGGCAATCATTGTCTTTAGTGTTAAAGGGACTTTAGCAATTCAAACTTACCAAAATTATACTCTTTTTAGTGTTAAGCTTTATTTGTTTCTTTTAATTTGATCTTGTAAATTAACAGGGTGATCCATTGAAACTCAATAAGCATTTTCTGTATACCCTTATCTTAAAATACCTTACAATTTAGCTGAATTAACTGTTCCTTAAAACCGTAGTGGTCAAAACATATTTCTGTTTTAGTTAGACAAACATTTTTGTCTTGCTTTCACAAATACTTTATCTTTAGTTACAAATACTACACCATTGTAGACCAAACCTGAAAAGTGGGCAACAGTGTCAGCTTTCATTGAAGTCAACAGGAACTGAGTGTACACAACACTTTGCAGGATCAGATCCTTCACACGAAAATATTTTGACTGTAGTTAGCCACATCTTTCCTGACCTTAACTTCATTCATACTGGCTAAATAAAATTGTTAATTCAGCTGAGGATAGAAGTTTGAAACAGAACATATATGATATTTTTCCAATCCTAGAAAATATTAGTTTTCCCTCTTGGAAAATTTGTTAGTAATCATAGTCTAAATGCAGAAAATGCACAATTTGAGTTCAAAGGTCACCCCTTTTATCAGCAGTACTTTCTTTAAAGGAAACAAGAGAAAATAGTGTTCTGCTTTTTCTGGACTTCAAGGCAAGGAGTTAGTAGCAATGATTTTTTCTTTTTTAAAATATCACATTTAGTATAGAGGGAGAAGATCTTCCTGACTTAAATTCCACTGTATTACCAAGAACCCAGTCCAAACCCTGCTGAAATCACTAAGAGCTATTCTGTTACTTTCAACAGGCTTTGGAATGGGCTCGACAGTCGAGATTTTTTTTTCTCCTCCAAATCGCGGATCAAAAAACATTACTGTTCTGACATAAGTCCCATTTCAACAGGTTGTGGAGTGTATACAGAACTCTCACTTAAGCCAGCTGGACTTATGCACGTTAAGAAGCCTTTTGCTGAACTGAGGCCAGTTATGCCAGGAAAACACACAAAATTAAGTATCACTGTCTGAGATTAAATTAGAGAAGAATTTGACTCATAACTTAGACAAATGTATCACTTCAGTATTCAAACTGCACTCCAGACATAGCATAAAAGTGACAGAACAATCATCTTTCTCTGTCTCCCTTACTGTAGTTTAAATGACAATGTTAAAAAATGTTTTCTTTACAACATTTTTAAAAATCACTTTATTATCTTAATACAATTAGGAAAATACATAGTCATACTGGCTAATCAGACTAATGAGAAAAAATAAACTTACAGGAAGTAGTTTAACAAGTAGGTTTGAAAATTTTTAAAGAAAATTTTGATAATAAAGATATAAATGCAGTTTAAAAACAAATCAAAATATGAAAATCATGCAGTGGTTAAATTGCCATAATACATATTATCGCTCTTCACTCTTCTTCATTTTGTTTCTTTTAGAAAACATCTCCTGAATTTTTGCTTGCTCGTTTGTCATTACTGTGATAGCAAGCTTAGAATTTTGTCCCTTTAACTGCATTTTAATAGCAATGTATTATAGCATGATTTATCAACATATGGCAGGTGGAAGCTGACAAAAATTATAATGAAAATTAAAACAGTCATTTATGCAGCAGGCGATTATCATTTAAGAAACATTTATTTGCAGGCTTTAAAAATGAGGGTTTAGAATCAAATGAGTTTAAAATGAAAATTTTAATGACTGTTACCTTTTTCCTGCAGCCACTCCTCTACAGGCCGGTTATATTTGAAGGGGATTTTCTGTTTTACCATTTGGAACCGTTCACTATCAGTGTTGCCTTTAAAGTTTAAAAAACAGCTTAAAAACAATCTGAAAAGTCAATGAAATAATTAAAACATCCTAGATTTTTTTTATGACCTTATTTAGTTATAAATAAGTAAGCGCGTGTGTGTACATATATATATATTGAAAAGAGAGAGATTTATCTTTAGTAAAGTGGAGAATAGTTATACATCCAATTGCATGAGGTTCTGGAAGGTCAAAGAATTTAAATTCTATGAAAAAGATATCTCAGATTCTCCTCAGAGTATTTGTTTATCCAAATTGGTTAGAAGGCATACATAATTTGTCTGGGACATGCGACCCTGAGTGAACTCAACGCCACAAGTCAAAACATTTTGATCAGACTCTAGATCTAATTGCACAATGACATTGCACAATATGTCAGTCACACAAACACATGGTTAGTAGTACTTTGATAAACTTGCAGTAGTAAAAGACATGTGGTAGGACTAGAAACCCAGTAAAAAGTAAAAAAGAATGGAAGAATGAAAGAAATTGATGGTGAAAGGTTGTAATAGAAGTTGTTTAAAAAAAACATAAGGGGGGGAGATAGATAGAAAAAAAAGGAAGTAAAAATTTTAAAAGAGGAAGAGCTGTTAATTAAGGATATGTTAAGGCTTGTGTCCAGTTACCAAAGACTTGGGCCTGTTGCCAGAAAAAAAAAGAAGCTTAGGAAATTATTTAAATGAAAGTAAAAATAATTACCAAGATGTAAATTCTGGCAAGTGTAGTTCCATTGTTCCGTATTGATGGATAATAGAATTATCTAGTAAAGTGTGTTTTGGAGGAAGTATCTTATCACTCGTACAGTACAGAGAGGAATAGGATTCACACAAAGTCTTTGTCCAAATTCTCTGGCTACTGAAAAACTGCACAGGTCAGATGGGTTGGGCCAGCCTCTAGTAGAAAGGAGCAGCTCAGGTTGACAGTGTGAGGACTGACAGTAAACAAGTGTCATCATTCTGCTTTTTCATTTTGTTCAGAATTTTTGCTTCATGTATTATTTTTATAAAGACTCTTCAGTTAGGTATAAAAAGAGTGAATCTTTTATAAACTTGATTATAATACTGGAGAAAACTGGAGTAAGTCCCCAGGTTACTGAAGTAATGCTACCATAAACAGAAGTTCAGTACATCAGTAGTGCTCCAATACATGCTTTGAATAAATGGCAGTCCAAGAGTCAGCAACTGCTCTGCACAATTTAGAGCACTGCTTTTAAAATCCTACACATAAATAACCTAATGTGGCTTCATATTTACTTGACTTTCTGAAAAAGATGCTGGAATCTTTTTTCAAGATAAAGACACACCAAGGGGGGAAAAAAAAAAGACTAACAGCTGGCAAGATGTTCCACCCAATCAACAGCAGACGCTTTCACTGCATGTAATATGACTGGTAAATCTTGTATGTTCAATAGTCCTTACTGCATAAGTGATGCTTGGAAATGCTGCCAATCTGTATAAGGTACCTGCTGACCACAGCTGCCCTCTCCATTATGATCTCGGTACTGCTGAATTTCTGGAACAGGTGAGAGTCACTATAGGGACACACTGGCTATAATCCCACAAGGATTCACATGCAATAAAGCATGTACCTAATCT